>CM062293.1:449129286-449731567 GCA_031216915.1 Pictodentalium vernedei | reverse complement strand
AAAGAAGATTTTTAAGGAATATTCCTTATTTTGTACTAAGTTATAATTCGGGCCTCCACAGGGAGCCCATATATGAACCCAGGGAATTGGCTTTAACAAACTTGAACACCCCCTCCCCCCCTAAGGATGTTGCACACCAAATATCAAAACATTCGAACTGCTGGAACTGAAGAAGAAGATTTTTAAAGAAAATTCCTCATTTTGAACTAAGTTACAATTCAAGCTCCCACAATGAGCCCAAATGTGGACCTAGGGATATGGCTTGAACAAACTTGAATCTTACCCCCCTAAGGATGCTGCTTAAGAAATATCAAAAGCGTTCATCTGCTGGATCTGAAGAAGATTTTTAAAGAAAATTCCTCATTTTGAACTAAGTTGTATTTCGGGCTCCCATAGTGACCCAAATATGGACCCAGGGACTTGGCTTTAACAAACTTGAATCTGAACCCAGGGGGCCGATTTGAACAACCTTAAATCAGATCCACTCCACAATGTTGCATACCAAATATCAAAAGATTCTGCCTGCTGGATCTGGAGAAGATTTTTTAGAAATTTGCCTGAAATGCACTACTTTTGAATTGAAGCTTTCATAGTGAGCCCAAATATGAATCCAGGGGCCGATTTGAACAAACCTGAATCAGATCCACCCCCACAATGTTGCATACCAAATATCAAAAGACTCTGCAGGCTGGATCTGGAGAAGAAGATTTTTAAGAAATTTGCCTGAAATGCACTAAGTTCGAATTCGGGCTTCTATACTGAGCCCAAATGTGAATACAGGGGGGCAATTTGAACAACTTGAATCAGATCCACCCCACAATGTTGCGTACCAAATATCAAAAGATTCTGCCTGCTGGATCTGGAGAAGAAGATTTTTTAAGAAATTTGCCTGAAATGCACTAAGTTCGAATTTGGGCTTCTATAGTGAGCCTAAATACGAATCCAAGGGTCCGATTTGAACAAACTTGAATCAGACCCATACCAAGATGCTGCATACCAAGTATCAAAAGATTCTGCCCACTGGTTCTGGAGAAGAAGATTTTTTAATTTTTTAATAATTTTTCTATAATTCATACGGTGCTATCAGAGTTATGCCCCATACAGAGCCCCCAAGGGACGTGGCCATTTCATTTGAACAAACCTGAATTGCCATATAGTAAAGAACATCCACATGAAGTTTCGTGAAAATCGACTAGTGGTTTCAGAGGAGAAGTCATTTGAAAAATGTTCATGACGACAGACGACGGAGGACGACGACGGACGGCGGGCGGCAAGAGATAAGTTGAGCTCCCTTCGGTGACCTAAAAAAAAAACAAGGGACTCGATTTGAACAAACTTGAATCTGCCCCCCCCCCCCCCCCCCCCCTTAGAGATGTTGTATACCAAAACTGAAATGATTCTGACTGGTGAATCTGAAGGAGAAGATTTTTAAAGAATAGTCCTCATATTGCACTAAGTTAAAATTTTGGGCTCCCATAGGGAGCCCAAATATGAACCCACGCACTCAATTTGAACAAACTTGAATCTGACTCCCCTATAGATGTTGTATACCAAACATGAAAGGATTCTGACTGGTGAATCTGAAAAAGGAGATTTTTTAAAGAAAATTCCACATATTGCACTAAGTTAAAATTCGGGCTCCCATAGGGAGCCCAAATATTAACCCAGGGACTCGATTTGAACAATCTTGAATCTGGTTCCACTAGATAAGTTGCATACCAAATATGGAATAATTCTGACTGGTGGATCTGAAGAAGAATTTTTTTAAAGAATAGACCTCATGTTGCCCTAAGTTGAAATTCGGGCTCCTACAGCGAGCTCAAATATGAACCCAGGGACTCGATTTGAACAAACCTGAATCTGACCTCCCTAGAGATGTTGTAAACCAAATATGAAATGTTTCTGACTGGCGGATCTGAAGAAGAAGAGTTTTAAAGCATATTCCACATATTCTACTAAGCATATTCCACATATTCTACTAAGTTGAAATTTGGGCTCCTAGCCCAAAGATTGACCCAGGAACTCGATTTGAACAAATGTGAATCTGACCCCCCCCCCCCCCCCCCCCGCCCTAGAGATGTTGTATGCCAAATATGAAAAGATTCTGACTGGTGGATCTGAAGAAGAAAAGTTTTAAACAAAATTCCACATATTGCACTAAGTTAAAATTCGGGCTCCCATATGGGACCTAAATATTAAGCAAGGGACTCGATTTGAACAAACTTGAATTTGACCCCCCCCCCCCCCCCCGCCCCCCTCCCCTAGAGATGTTGTATACCAAAACTGAAATGATTCTGACTGGTGAATCTGAAGGAGAAGATTTTTAAAGAATAGTCCTCATATTGCACTAAGTTAAAATGCGGGCTCCCATAGGGAGCCCAAATATGAACCCACGGACTCTATTTGAACAAACTTGAATCTGACCCCCCTATACATGTTGTATACCAAGTATGAAAGGATTCTGACTGGTGAATCTGAAAAAGAAAATTCTTTAATGTTTTTCCCATCGCCTACAATGTTAAAAAGTGCTGACTCAGCACTTTTTCAAAGTCCCAAAACTGTACCCTATGATAAAACCGATGGCAATTTGTTTTTGACCAATCCTTTCTGCTGGTCCTAAGGAAGCTTTACACCAAATAAAAATTCTCAGTGCCGTGCAGTTTGGAGATATGGACGTTTTAATTTTTTCTAGTTTTAGCTCCTGCGGTTCCCACAGGGCTGCGGGAAAAACGTTTTGGGCATAAATTAGGTACTTATGACCCAATAAGCCCTCACATAAAATTTGGTTCAAATCGGCCTCTCAGTTCGGAAAACTTAAATTTGGGGTGGGGCCAAAATTCTTGCCCCTCCCATAAAGTCGCCAAATATTGCCCCTCAAACTTTTCTTGAACAAATTTGAGTCTACGCCTCAAAAGGAAGCTGCATACCAAATATCAAGTCTCTGCTACTGCTGGTTCATGAGAAGAAGATTTTCAAAGATTTTGGTGCCCCTTGGGGCGTGGCCCCACCCAGGATGAGGGGCAACTTCATTTGAACAAATCTGAATTGATATTAGGTAATAAACATTTACCCAACATTTGAAAGATATTGGGTCAGTGGTTTCTTCGAAGTTGGTTTTGTAAAGTTTACGCCGGACGACGACGGACGGACGACGGACGGAAAGCGATTAGTAACGCTCCCCTTGAGCTTCGCTCAGGTGAGCTAAAAACACAAAAATGAGGTGTAGTTGATATATCAATAGCAAATAAAAATGTAATGATAGAGCAAACATTGACATCAGTATTTTGAGTGTTAACTTCAGTGACAGTTATTCCGTTGTAAATAAATTCTTTGTTCTTAGTAAATCCTCGATTCTAATGACAGGTGTGCAATCATTAATTATTATTTAGTGAAGTTAACGGTCACATATTTCAGCCCAATGTCAAATCGCGACAACAACATGGAAATAGTCAAGTTTAGTCAATCGTTCATACCCACGTGGTCCATTATAGATGAATTTCGCCCTGGTGACTGGGTCCTATTTTACCAATAAACAGGGCTTTTTTAGCATAGTTAACAAGCGCTGCTTCATTTCCCGGTGTTCCCATGTGGGTAACTATTGATTTTATTATACGCCTGTTCTCTGTAATCTCCATCTTCGGCACCACTAAACCGCGCGGAAAATAAAAATCCGTTCCGCACACACGGGTGGAACGGAAATCGTTGACGGGCTATCTAAAAATAGTGCACCGCAATTACAATCTGAATCGCTAGCGATAGCTAAAAATCGTCCCCTGGATTCCATGGTGTTCTGGGAACATAGAACACATTGGAATTCAGGGGACGAAATAATAAAACTGCTTCCCCTCGCAAATTTGGTTGGCGATAAAATGTGTTGGTTTTTTTTTTTTGTTATCAGCTGTCAGCTGAATTGCTGAGTGTCCAAATAATTGTTATTTCAGACGAGACGGATAGACGAGAAGGCGTGTAAAAAACACAGAACGACACACATGTGTGAATGTCTTAATCTAAATGGCACTTGACAGGGGGGGGGGGGGGGGGGGTGGGGGCACTATAAATTTACAAGACGTGACGTCCTATTTTTTATTCAGCTCCGTTTTACACCCACCCACCCCACGTGCAAATTTTCTACTACCGTTCTCAGACACCCACCCCCACTCTCCCATTAAAATCCAAAATAAACTTATAAACTTAGTAGGCACAGCTGTCTTTTGGGGGGGGGGGGGGGTCATAATGTTCTTAAACTGGTACCACCAATTTAAACCTCTGTGAGCTGCTGTGGGCCCCAAACTACAAATGACAAGCTGTTCATTATCAGGCTTGGCCAGAGCAGGTGTACATATACGGTAACAAATTTTCATTTGAATTGTTCTGTCAGTATTCTCAGGTGTTTGCTACTTTCCTCTTCTATCCATACATATTCTATTAATAAATAAATAACTCGGGTTGAATTTAGTGCATCAGAGAGAATTGTCCCAAAATATTGTCTGCACATTCTCTACATTTCGAACAAGACACCCACCCCGTACTAACCTGTGACATTTTCCCAGATTAAGCCCAATATTCTCACATATAAAGCCTCCTGATGTTGTATTTATGTTAAGAGTGTGATGTACATCATCTTTAAGGTTTGAAACACAAATGATGGTATATATTAGCTGATATATTGATATATTTTTAAAAAATTCAAAAAATTGCACAAGTTGGAAATGCACATTTTGGCGCACTCAAGAGACCCATCCACCCCCACGTCACGTCTTGCAAATTGTTGGTGCCCCCCCCCCCCCCCCCCCCCGGTAAAACATACTTTTGTTATCACAGTAAACACGCACTGGTTCACTTCCAAGGAGTAACTATTAATTATCTGCAGCCAAGTAGCCATGCTCGCCATCTAATTCTAAATTAATCTGAATTGCAATGCATCACTACTTTCAGTTTGGGTATTTTCAAAAGTCGAAGTTTGTACAAAGGCTACTGCCACTTTAGTTCAAACAGGGACCATAAGGCCCTAAAATAATTTTAGTGTGGTACGTTCCGTTGGCGAACAATAATAAAAAATAGTTTTACTCAAGTTTACCAAAGTTTGGACGACTACTACACTACAGTACGGCCGCTGTGGACTGGCCACTTTCCACGGGTGGTCAATATTTCCACGGATGCAATAATATCAGATTCCAAACACTAATTATACGAATAATCATTAAAAATTAATTAATGAACCACCGGGTTGTACCATTAATTAAATTTTTGCTGATGATGATTTTTATTACCTGGTAAAACGCATGCGTGGGCATCACTCTACACGTGTGAATTACGACCAATCCACGGCGACTGCACTGCATATGTAACATCTACCTTTTATTGGCATAGTTGGAAAATGTATTGTTTCAAATTTCAAGTCCAACTAGACTTTATGATTCTGGAGAATCATGGCTTTTCCCGATTAGATTGCATGATTTTCTTGACCCCACAGTGTCTGATGAATTGTTTTTAACTGTCTCACTAAAGTTCCTTCATTGATGTTATGAGAACGGTGAGTATAGTAGTCTCAAATGACTCGGTTTGGGTTTGATAAAAAAATGTTTAGGTAAAACCCATCATTAATGGTAGAATGGGTTAATATCAATATCAATGTTTCCCTATCAGTTTTGCGTCTGGTAAAAGAAGTTACGTTTCTCTGTGGCATTTCCATTTGATGTTGTTGGTGTCCAAAAACAGACTATTTCCTCATTTTTTTTACATTTAGCAGCCCATGAAGGGTTAACAAATGCCTACCAGAATAATTGATCCATGAAACTGGTCATATGACACTAAGACCTATCAACGGCCATTTTCTCTTGAAAACCCCACAAAATGTTTGTAGAAATCCAGGGAAAACGATTTTTAAAGCTTTTGATGGGTATCCCTGTTAACCTCCCCAACAGGGGTTAACGCTTGGCTTTTTGAATACCTTTATTACTTACAAAAATGGTCCTCTGTGAATTCCACTTCAAACAAAGGAGATTATGTTTATCTCTCATGTATACATTAGGTGCTGTACATGTCTGAAAACAGTCCCATGTTAACAACATTACGATGCTTGGCAGCTTGTAGATGGTTAAAAAACGCTCACCGGAGTATTTTGTCCATGCAACTTGTAATGTCACATAAAGACCTACGAATAGTCAATTTGTCTTGAAACCCTACAAGTTACCGTTAGAGAAATTCACAGAAAATGGGAATTTAAAGCTTTCAAGGGATATCTCTCTTTAGCCTGCCCAAAATGGGTTAAGACGTCGACTTTTGAATACCCTTACTACTTACAAAATGTTTCCGTATAAATTGTACGCGCGATAAAAGAAGGCACTTTTCTTTGTGGTGTACCCTTTGGGTGCTGTTGGTGTGCAAAAACAGCCCATTTTATCGCAATTTTGACCTTCAGCAGCCCGGGGAGGGTTAACTAATGCTGACCGGAATATTTTGTTCATGCGACTTGTAATGTCACACCAAGACCTGCAAATAGCCGATTTTTCTTGAAAACCTACAAGATGTTGTTAGAGAAATCTACAGAAAATGGGTATTTTAAGATTTTAATGGGTATCTCTCTTTTACCAGCCCAAAACGGGTTAAGACGTCAAATTTTGAATACCCTTTCCACTTTCAAAAATATTTTCCGATCTATTTTGCGTCCGATAAATGAAGGCCCCTTTCTCTGTGGTGTATCGTTTGGGTGCTGTTGGTGTCTAAAAACAGCCCATTTTATCACAAATTTTACGTTTAGCAGCTCGGGGAGGGTTAACTAATGCTGACCGGAATATTTTATCCATGCAACTTGTAATGTCACACCAAGACCTGAGAGTGACCAATTTTTCTTGAAAATCTACAAGACTCGTTTAGAGAAATCCACGGAAAACATGAAGTTTTGAGCTTTTTTGGGGTATTGCTGTTTAACCAGCCCAAAACGGGTTAACACTTGGTTTTCTGAACACCCTTATTACTTACAAAAATGATCCTCGGTGAATTCCACTTCCAATAAAGGTAGTTATGTTTACCTCTCGGGTATCGTTTGGGTGCTGTGGGGGTCTGAAACCGGCCCATTTCATCAAAATTTCGATGTTTGGCAGCCTGTGGAGGGTTACCATATGCATCGCCTAATATGTCGTGTGTATCAAAGGTTGTGTCATAGGCAGGTCTAGTAATTATGAATATTTAAAAAAAATCCTAAAGACGTGTTTCGAGAAAGTGCCGATAAACCCCAATTTTGGCAGTTTTTTGCCAATTCTGGTGAAATAAGGGTTAAATCGAAAATTTCGCTTCGGTACATTTTTAGATTTTTTGCCACTCTATGCGTGTGCCAAATTGTGTGAAAATCGGTTCGAAAATGGCTTCTGAATCGTACGGACAAAAATGTGTGGAAAAAAAAAAAAAAAATAAAAAAAAAAAAACCCCCCAAAAAAAAAAAAAAAAATAATAATCCGTAGAAAAACAATAGTCTTTTCCAGAGGGAAAAGCCTAATCAGCGCTTATAACCACAGTCCCGTCTTTCATATGCCAATGCAGGGACATTCAAAACACCTCTTCGAATCTGACGAACGGTCGTAAACGAAACACTACGGTCGATTTACGCCACGATCAGTTCCTGTTCAACCTTTTACAGAATGTGAAGCCCCCCCCCCCCCCCCCCCCCCCACACACACACACTCACACCCCACCAAAAAGAAAAAAACAAAAACAAAAACAAAAAAAAACCGACCAGCGTTATTTGTTGCAATTTTCATTATTTATTTTCATTTTTGTCTCAAAACATAGCTAATAACCTCTCATTGGAACGAATTCGATCCAATGAGAGGGTATTAGCTAAATTTTTTTCAATAATATTTTTATGTGTCGTCTGCCGTTCGTGTTAGGTAAAGGGTTAAACGAATATTTATCTATTATTATACCCTTATCCATTTACATAGCCTAAAGTACAACGGTTATAAAATATCGTGTACAAAATAGAATCATTGCAAAACATGCCCATGGTGTTTGTAGATGAGCACTATACATGTAGGGGAATTATCTCTCTCCTCTTCCTCTCTCTCCATGTTTTTCGCTCAGTTCATGTGACTTACTAATCCCTTAAAACGATGTGTGCAAGTGTTTCTGCAGATCGCCTGTTCAATATAGATGCAACACAACAGACTCCATAGTAGGGCCAGCAACATTCTCTTCACACAGACTCTTGGGGCTGTAGGGTCATATTACTGCTGAGTCTCCTCACCAAGGCAAAGTAGGTTTGCATCTTTAATTGGCCACTCAATGTTGAAGGGGTGTAAATAATGCATTCTATTGGAAAGGTTCTGTTAGTTTTCTCATACCCAATACAATTATTTTTATTTGTTCCGAGGAGCCATGTCATTCAGAAACTCTGTATTCGTGGGGTAAAAACTTTCACTATGATGTGGCAAGCGTCAAAAATATTTATTTAAAATTAAAAACTCGAGATGTGATTTGAATTCGACAGCCCAGTTCGTTTCTTTCGAATCATTTCACAGGAATATTAAGTTATCTCCGCCAACATGTATTGAATATGGAGATTTAATACCTCGATTTCAGTTTTTAAACACAGAGTATTAAATCTTCATTTACTATACATGTTGACGGAGATAACGTCTTTGTCCCGTTTGAAACGCAATAGAAACATAGTGCAAACAAATTTGTGGATGCGTTTCTCACGCTCCGCAGTCAGTTGGGCCAAAGTCATGAATAATTGTTTTGTTTTTACAAACACAGAAGACAACAGATAGAGTTACGTCCTCTGGGTCGTTATTGGAAATCGGTAAACATACCAGAAGCGCTAGTTTGTTCACAGATTTGTTCTTATTTTATTTTTCTCAAGTTGTTTGGTTTAATTATTTGTCTATTTAATTTATAACAGCAAAATGTGATCGAATTGTCAGAAATCTGATGATATTTGTGACTATTTTCAGTTTTTTTGTTCGATTTTTAAATCGAGGCGAGCGAAAGCGAAAAGCTTTCGTTTAAACCATGTTTCGCGTGCCATTATACCTTGGATGTTGGGTGCGCCTTTGCCATGGCTATTTGTCCAAGACATTCTGACCAATCAGAAGAGAGAATTTATCGAGATATAGGGACAAATCTTGTTATCATACAGGCATCTTCGTCGTCTCACAAAACGTATATTTCAGAAGAAAATTGAACAAAAATAATGTTGAAAATAAAGACTGAGTGTATTTTACAGTTTCCAAGCAATGAAGGCGATGAACTGTAATCCTTACAGTGTAATATTCCAACAAAAATCGTCAAGACATGCCTTTGTCGAAAGCATTCCTTGATTGATTGATTGTCTTTCTATCCTCCAAAGTATGAAAATTATAGTATTTAACTCATTGCATGCTGTTAAGAGATACCTGCCCAGCAGAGGGTTTCTCCGGCAAGTATAATTTCGGCTCATTTAATCAAATTTTCAACTTACTTGTTTGTAAATAAATGGATTTTTTCATCAAAGATTTCTTATGTTATATTTAGATTAATTTTCATAAACTCAGTCATGGCAGCTTTACAGCAGCCATGACTGGTTTTTATAAAAAAACATCTTGAAAATACGCAGCGGATCAGGAGTTATTTATTTATTTATTGGTGTTTAAGGTCACATACTTATGCACAATGGCTAATCATGACCGTGACAGTTTCACGGGTGGAGGAAGCCTGAGTACCCGGAGAGAACCACCGAGCATCGACGAGCAACTGTCAGCTCCTCAACATTCTAAGTCTGTTCAAGCTCCGCCCAAGCAGGGTTACAGGGGTTGAAGACATGTGCAGCATCGACGTGCAGTACGCCTTAGTACACGACGTCATCGTGCTCCCATTTAAGCAACCGAGATAAAGTGCCTCGCCTAAGGACACAACGCGGGTCGTCCCAGACGTGATCGAACTCGGGACCACTAGCATAGAAGTCCAAGAGTCCGCTCTCCTGAGTTCAGAGTTAAAGCGCTTTCAATACAATTATTTTTGTGTGAAATGTTACTGGGCAGAGGTTAACAAGTTGGATGGTACTTTTATGTATACACACATGTATGATGTGCATGTGTAAGTGCTAGTTTACAGCGGTTTGCAAGAACCAAACATAAGATGATTGATATACTCTCCCAAAAAAGAAAGTGTGCATGCTAAAAAATAACACTAAAAAAAAATATATATCATTTTCATTCATGGACATTTTATTCAATCACAGATGAATCAATTTGTGATCAACACGAGAAATTTCATTACGCTTCGACGAATACTCTTGGTGCCATGGGGAGTCAAAGACACTAAGGGTCAAACACAAAAGTCACACACTCAATATCTGGTATAACCTCCGACTGCATCGACTACTGCTGTGCATCTACGCCTCATGGAAGCGAACAAGTTAGCATGGAAGTGGGTTAGGGTAGGGTTAGGTTAGGGTTAGGTAGGGTTAGGGTTAGGTTAGGGTTAGGGTAGGGTTAGGTTAGGGTTAGGTTAGGGTAGGGTTAGGTTAAGCTAACCCTAACCCTACTCTACACCACTGCAGTCGAGCACGACGATGACGTAATGTCAAAATCGGACGAATTGCAGGTCTTCGAGGACGTAAGCCGTATTCTCTCAGCCGGTTGATTACTGTTTGAGGATGTATCCGTCTCAGGTTCGGGATGTTCCTGGCTGTCGTCGTTGCCGTTTGTTGCCGGTTCCGGAGATGGACGACACGGATATACCGATCTTGTGCAGGGGTGGTAACTCGGGGGTCTCCCGTAGCGGGGTCGGTCTCGAACGTCATCATGTTGTGCATGTCGATGGACTAGCCTGTCTGCAGTGTTACGGTGGCAGTTCAAATGCTGGGCAACCTCTCTGTGTGTTCTGCCAGCTCCAATCATACCCAGGGTAAGGAGACGTTGATTCATTGTCAATCTTGGCATGCTAATGTGGAGTCGTTTTAACAACAGCTTAAGTTTGAATGTGAACGATAGGAAGGCCTTACTTTAGTGTTTAAATTAGGGCTGTCACGATCTTTTAATTTAGGAATCGATTAATCGTCGCAAATAATCGACGATTAATCGTACCTAAATGACTCCCTTCCCCCTCCTCTCCCTCTCTTTGAAGTCGATGAAAATGAAGTTCAAGTCAGTTGACCTACCTCAAGGAAACAACGAAGACGATCCTTTTTAGGTGCATTCAAAGCTTTGATGTTCTGAACTTTTGAACCGTCAGTGTAATAATCAAGACCGGTCGGCAGTTGCGAAGTTCGCAACTGCCGACCGGTCTTGATTATTACACTGACGGTTCAAAAGTTCAGAATATCAAAGCTTCGATGAATGTACCTGGAAGACTATTGCTTCCAACAGCTTCTTAGGGTTTAACATCGATGTTCTTAACTCTTTACCTTTAGAGACAATAGTTTTTTCATCAAATTTTCTTTTAATTATTAAACGTCTAAAACGGGATACAATTTACCGATTATTCGACACCAAAAAAATACTAATCGATTACGCCGTGACCGATCAACAGTCGATTAATCGATTAATCGTGACAGCCCTAGTTTAAATACCCAAGGATTCACACTGCTGCATGAATTTTCAGACTCTCCACGTGCAAAACATACCTTTTCACAAACGTGCAGCACGTCATTTAACGTTAATGCAATTTTAACGGGAAAGCTGTTTTTGTGTTCAATATAATTTATTCATGAACAGGTTAACACTCTTTACACCTACGAAATTATTTTTTTTTTGGAGTTTGATCAATTTCTGCAATGCACACTTTCTTTTTTGGGCGAGTATAGAAACATAAGGAAACAAAATGCATACCATATGGAATGATCTCTCAGACATGAGCTGTAGGCTGCGTATTAACCCTTTACCCAACGCAGACGATATCAAAATTTATTATTTTAGATATCATTTTTTGAAATGTTTCAAAAAATTTCAACGAAACCATACCATGCGACCCCTCGTTGGAACGAGCTCGTTCCAACGAAGGGGTCACGATATGGTTTTGTTGAATTTTTTTGTAAAATATTTTTTCAACTGCTAAATTTGCATATTACGCGGGCGGATGCGGCCAATTCGTTGGGTAAAGTACCAGATTATTAGCTACATCGTATGATTGTTAAACGTTCTAGTTTCTCCAGTCATGGAAACATTTACAGTACACAGGAGTGTGGATTGTAACTAAATCACCCGTGGAGTGGAGTTACCACCCAAAGTATCACTTTCAAATTCTGCACATATGGACAAAAAACACAAGCAATGTTTCAGCCAATGGACCTCCGGGTTTAACCCGGAGGTCCATTGGCTGGAACTTTGCTTGTGATGGTTATGCTTGGCAACAAATATGCAATTGCTCGGGTGGTATCCCACTCTGTGGGTGATTTAATGATAATACACTCTCCAAGTACTGTACAACAGACGAAGAGAAAACCATGCCAATTGTGCTGTTGAGAAAACCTATTAATCAAATCAGGATCCTCTCTACCGAGCAAATTTATCCTCATCGGTGGCTTGGACTTGGTAATTTGATACTTGCGACACTGCTTGCGAGGGACATTTATTGATGATATCATCCCAGCGACGAAAGGGAGTCTTGGAGGGATATTTCAGGGCAAGGTGCTCGCTTTTGCTAATTGATTCCATAGATTAGATTAGATTAGATTAGATTATTTATTTATTTAGCAAATACACCAAAAAGAAGGCAGATTGCAAAAATACAAAATCATAGGATAAATATATATATGAAGAACAGTGAAAAAATTGAATAATGTACACCAAATATTTATACACACATTCAATGATGAGAATTCCACTTTTTTAATTTACTACACAATAATTCCCGTTGTTCAAAGAACTGCCGGATCATATCAAAGATAACATTGCATAATTGTGGTATTTCGTTTTTCATAAGAAACACGAACCGATCCGTTTCAGGAAAATGAGGAAACTCACATTCAATTTTCTGAATATAAATAGACCCGATCGCCTCGTACTCCCTGCAATCCATCACAAAATGTAACTCGTCTTCTAGAGCAGCCGAATTGCTTATGGGACACACACTATCGTTTATAGGTACGGGTGGTTGCATATACCTCCCAGTTTCTATACGAAGTTTATGGTTGCTAACACGTAACCGAGTAAATGGAATTCTCGCTTCTAATGATGTGGTTTGTACCAGATTGAGTATTTTCTTGACCCCCCCCCCCCCCCCCCACCATATGTCCTCATTGTGTTTTTACCACATTTTCTATTGTCGCGTCATGAGAGCCATTAAAAACATCTCAATGTGAACGCGTTCTGGGAAATAACTGCAGCCTTCAACCCTTCCGCTGCCGGAAGCGACTATAGTCACCTATTTTATAATGATTATCTGTACGTTCTGGTATGTGCAGATCAAACCTAACATAACAGTCTTATCTGTTTAACATTGTAGAGACCTCTGAAGGCCTTATTGCACATATATGTAACATGTCTGTCCATACACATGGTGAAGTCGTAGAAGGCACCAATATTACGTACACTGTTGAAGGAAATTAGTAATGATTAGGTGGATGAAGAGAAGAAAGAAAAAAGTTGTTCTGAAAATTTATCACAAACTAAAATTCAGAGCCGTAAGTGGAGATTTCTGGAAGTGAGAGAAGAGGTAGTTAATCTGTTCGAGTACCGTGAATTCCCCACTGTGGAAGCCAAGATGTTAATAAAGATGATAAATTTGTCCCTTGAGTGCAACAAGGCTTTGCAATGCTGTAGCACTGCAAAGCTTTCTTGCACTGAAGGGACGAAATACACCACCACCCATGCTTTAACACCTTCGCTGCCGAAAGCGACTATTGTCACAGTCACATATTTTATGATGATTGTCTACACGTTCTGGTATGCGCAGATCAAGCCTACCATCTGATTAATTGTTGGAAAAGGCTCAGAGAGCCCTTTCCAACAATTAACTAGATGACAGAGTTTCAAGTATATCATAAATTTTATTAAAATTCCTCGCATACAGGCGCACATAGAGGTCCTCTATATATGGCTAAAGTGGGTGTGGCAGTTAAAGGGTTAAAATCCAGCGTTCTACCGGTATCGTTTTCAGTTATTCGATTTCCTACAATAAATTGGTATTTGAGTAGTACTGAATCGTTCTTAGTGCAATTTTCATATTCTTTTCTTGCCTCACTTAATAAGGTGGACGGGGGTAACTAATGTAACTATTCGACGTATTTCAGCATTGGAAGAGAGGCTGCGATGTGTGAGGATTGCGTTCAAGTCCGGCTCTTGCAGCATGGTTCGACGATTTATTATTCACTACCAGTAAGGTTTTACAAAACTGAAGGTGAAGTAGGATGGGTTTAATGAGTGAATCAAAAAGTTTCTAAGATATGGACACTGGTGGAAACCATTTGTTTTTAAACGCATTTTGTAACTGTAGAGAGCTTTTAGGCCTTAAAGTCTCAACTCCTTCTGTGCATTTTGCCATTAGCAGTAAACGATAAGCCCAAATATGTGTACCGTGTACGAACGACAGCAGCTCTGTACCGATATAAAATTTAGGTTGATTTTTTATTTTACGAGCGTGAAAAATCATAATTTTTGTTTTCTCGATATTCACGATACGATAGGGCATTTTGTCTAGTGTATTCGTCTAGTTTTTCTAGAAACCGCTGAAATCCTCCAGTGGAGTCTGAAATTGGAACTAAATCATCAGCGAGAAATAAATGGTTAATGCAGGCATTATTGATAGAAACAGGAGCGCAGTCTTTGTCCAAATATGATTTTATGTCATCAATGTAAATTTTAAACCATGTTGGGGAGATCCCACAGCCTTGCATCACGCCAGTGGTAGAAAAGAGCTACACCTGGCGTGCATTATAGGCTCGCCAGTCTTTTTCGAATTGTACATAATCACTGTTTTCATCCAACAAGTAGCCTGCAAAAAAGCCTAACTAACGGGCTGGGGAGGTGGGACATTTTGGATGGAGTGTTATACGAGTCAAAAAAGTTTTCTGCATGTAATCACATCAAATCCTTAAAAATGCATTTTGGGGGCAACTGCCCCCTCCCCCCAACCAAAATGACACTGGAGGGGGGGAGGGATTTTGGGGTTGGTTATAGGAGTCCATTTGTTTTGCATGCAATAACTCCCATTCCTTCGAAAATGCCTTTGGAAAAAAGGCCTCAATTACACGAGGGTTGGGGGGGGGGGGAGGGCAATACCTCTGGCAATTTTCATCAGATAACGGTGATCAACAAACTTGAGGTAGGCATTGTTCCCAAAGAGATATATACCAAACCCAGAATCGAAAAGTTGGGATAAATTCTCATACACAAAGGGCCATAACTCAACTGCAAATTGGCTTTCAAAACCCGAAACGAAACTCATTCTGTATTTTGTAACAATAAACCCACATACCGAATTTCTTTTCATTCTGTGTATAAAATATTATGTTATCGTCCGGAAACGAGAACTTGGGCTAAATACCCATAAATAAAGGGCCATAACTCTACTGCAAATGGGACACTAGAAACGGAAATCAAACCCATCCTGTATTTTGTTATCCTAAATCCACATGCCACCAAAGTTAACTCAGCTCAAACCATTACAATTAAAGTTATCGTCTGGAAACGAAATGTGTCCTCGGGCGGACGGCGAGACCATTCACATAATACGTCCCGTTTTTCAAACGGGCGTATAATAAATGAGATGGACCTGGTCAGTCTGTTGTTTTTCCTTGAAAATAACTTGAATTTTATAAGGATTGAAGAATGTTGAGCATTTTATCACATATATTTATTTATTGATGTTTAACCCTTTACCTAACCTGAAAAGCAGACGACACTTACAAAAATAATTCTTGAATAACTAATTTTTTTCATTTTTGTCTCAAAAACATAGGTTATGACCCCTCGTTGGAACGAGCTCGTTCCAACGAGGGGTCATAACCTATGTTTTTGAGACAAAACATGAAAAAAATAATGAAAATTAATTGGCGATTTTTGAGAATAGCGCTGGCGGTTTTGGCCGTTACGTTAGGTAAAGGGTTAACGACACTTTCGCCAGCCAGGGTAATCTTGTGTCGGGCAGTTTTACGGGTGGAGGAAGCCGGAGTACCCGGAGAGAACCACCGAGTAACTGTCACACTCCCCAACATACTAACTCCACACAAGCAGGGTAAGCATTGGTTGAAGACAAATGCACCATCGACGTGCAGTACGCCTCAGTACACAACGACCCCCCCCCCCCCCCCCACGTGGGCAATTTGGGTGAAGTGCCTTGCCGAAGGACACAACGCGGTTGCCGACGGTGGAATTCGAACCGAGGACCTCTCAGCTCCAGCCTGCACCTCTTCCTATTGAGACACCGCGCCCCCGTTTTATCACTTATCCCAATATTTCGCAACTTTTTGAAGAGAATGTTCCTGTCGGCAGTATCGGAAGCTTTCCTAAAATCCACAAAGGCCGTGTAGAGCGGCTTTTTAATTCTTCTATGTTTATTCATCGATGTTTTGAGTATAAATGCTCTATCAATTGGGCTGCGTTCCATCCTAACCCAAATTGATTGTCGCTGATGAGAGAGTTATCCTCTAGAAAGTTATTAATCCTTTCATAAATAACTTTGTTGAACAGCTTTCCCAGCGCGTTGCTTACGAATATTGCCCTGTAATTGTTAGGGTCTGTTGTAACATGATCTATCAGGTTAGGGAAGACCGTTTTTAAGAGCTCATTGGAAAAACTGTCGCAACCTGGTGTTTTTTTATTTTTCAAATGCTTGCCGTGACTGCGTTGAGAATCTCAGTAGCAGTGAATTTATCATTATTTAGGAGATATCCGATGTGAGTGGCTCCTTTTACTGAGTTGGTTCTCACTGATCCATCACCATTCTTCGGATGCCAAAGTAGAGACTTGAAAATATCCACAGAAGTGTCTGGATCCAAATAATGTTCCTCAACATTGTTTTTTTGCGAATATATGTCTTACAACATCTACACAAAAATGGTGATACGATTATAGTTTCCGTTAACCCTTTACCTGACATGAAAAGCAGACGACACTTGCAAACAAATTCTTGAAGAACTATTATTTTCATTTTTTGTCTCAAAAACACAGGTTATGGCCTCTCATTGGAACGAGCTCGACGAGCTCGTTCCAACGAGGGGTCATAACCTATGTTTTTAAGACAAAAAATGAAACAATAATGAAAAATAATTGGCGATTTTTGAGAATAGCGCTGGCCGGGTTTTGCCGTTATGTTGGGTAAAGGGTCAAATATATGACGCTTCTGCTTCGATTCGATTTCGAATAACAGACCAAATTCGATTCGAATCGAAAATTTATGATTCACAAGACCCCCACGGCTACATCATGCTTGACCGATATCAACGGGAACTATCAAGCCTAACGGAATCGAGAGAGTTATAATTATTTTAGTTTCCTGCAGTAGGGATCAATATACGAAGCAACAAAACAGCCGCCATGGACTGGCCACTTTCCGGGGGTCCGATATCACCCCACAGCGAAAGATTTGAGTGGGAACAAGACTGCAAGCGGAGAAGAACAAGAATGCTAGTTGTTGAAAGATTATGAATAGTATTGTGGAACTTGTATTGGCAATATCATATGTTCCTACTGAAGTCGTTGGCATCGCGGAGTAAAAGTTATTAATATATGTGTGCTCTGATGTTAACCTAAATCTACGAACATATATATGTGGGTGGGGTGGGGCGGGAGGGATGTTTAAAATTTTGCGAGATTGCAGGTTTCTTTATCATTTGTACTAGTAAATAAACTTTGGGGTTTGTACGTGATAGGATGACACTTGTAGTAGGGCTTTATATATTTGGTTCTCTATAGTAGTATAGCACGCCACACACTAAAAACTAAAGTGTTAAAAACGGACTCTTTCAAGGTGTTAAACCTATTCTAACTCTTAGGGTTTGATTTTAACACTCAAAGTGCAATGCTTTAAGCACTTAGACATTACAATCGTCAGACATCTGAAACTTGAATAGATGGCACTTCCCATGTGTCTAGCATTGGTGGTTCTTCCAGAATCGTCCATAATTTGATTTGCGCTTGGTGGGTACATAATTAAAAGGACACAACGCAGATGACGCGGATCAGGCTCGAGAGTTCGAGCCTGATCCGCGTCATCTGCGTTGTTTCCCCTTTAAGTGTCGCGACATTACACTAGTCAAGTGGTATTACTGTCAACACCTGTCAAGTTCTGGGATATCTACACTTGAACAAAGTGCTAGTTCAGCACTTAGTGTTAAATACAGCACTTCAAGAGTAGTTTTTAACACTTTAGTTTTTAGCGTGCAGAGAGAACCACCGAGCAAACTGTTAGACCTCCCCAATGTTTGTAACTCCACACAAGCAGGGTAAGCATTGGTTGAAGTCAAGTGCATCATCGACGTGAAGTACTACTTAGAACACAACACCACCATGCCCCCCCTCCCTTCCCCCACGTGGAAATTGGGTTTAAGTGCCTTGCCCAAGGACACAATGCGGTTGCCGCAGGTGGGATTCGAACCGAGCACCTCTCGCCTTGCAGCCTGCATCTCCACCTTATAGCTACTGCGCTCCCCCTTTGTTGCTCATACTTTCTGTAAAAGTAATATACAAAGCCCATGGTATTCGGTCACATAAGGGGTCAAGGGATTTGCCTCTTAGACATTTATGTGCCCGAATACCCCGAGACTAGTGTATTATTACACGCATGTTCTATGAAATTCCCATCTGCAGCAACACAAAACCATGCGGAAATGAAAATCCGTTCCGCACACAAGTACAGAATGGAAAATCTTTGAGGGACTAATTTTTAAATAGAAGCGAAATTTCAGTGGAATTTTCTACAAGTCGTGCAGCGCAATTACAATTTGAATCGACAGCGATAGTTAATAAGAACCCCCACGGGGCCTGAAGCGCTCACACTGAACAGAACATGATTTAAACAGGGTCCAAGAATGAGTCTACATTGAGCAATCCATCTTCATAGGATACATTATCAATCCTTGAGCCCCTCAGGAGTGACAAAAATAGTCTGAGCATCATGCTTTTTCTTCAGTTCATCATAATGTAAAATGTAGAGCTCTCCTATGAAGCCCCTGATACAACCTACGTGGATTAATCTTAGTTACACCTCAAGATGGTACTAGATACAAAATTTCTAATTCTTCAGCTACATGGTCAATTCCGGCTCCCATAGGGAGCCCAAATATTAACCCAGGCTCTCGATTTGAACTAAGTTGAACCTGAACTCCCCAGAGATGATGTATACCAAACATGAAAGCATTCTGACTGTTGGATCTGAAGAAAAAAATTCTAAAGAAATTTCTTCATACTGCACCAAGTTAAACTTTGGGCTACCAGGGCAAGCCCAACAATATTAACCTACGGACCCGATTTGAACACGCCTGAATCTGACCCCCGCCCCCTCCCCCCGAGATGTTGTGTACCAAATATGAAAGAATTCTGACTAGTGGATTTGAAGAGATTTTTAAAGAAATTTCCGCATATTGCCTTAAGTTAAAATTCGGGCTACCATCTGGAGCCCAGAGCCCATTAACCCAGGAAACCAATTTGAACAAACTTGAATCCGACTCGCCTAGAGATGTTGTAAACAACTATGAAAGGATTCTGGCAGGTGAATCTGAAGATTTTTCAAGAACTTCCCTCATATTGCACTAATTTAAATTTCAGGTTCCCATTTGGCGCCTAAATATTAACCCAGGCTCTCGAATTGAACAAACTTGAATCTGATGCCCGTTGAGATGTTGTACACCAAATATGAAAGCATTCCGATGTGGATCTGAAGAAGACTTTTAAAGAAATTTCCTCATATTGCACCAAGTTTAAATTTGGGTTACCATGGCGACCTCAAATATATACCTAGGGACCAGACTTGAACAAACGTGGATCTGCCCCCCCCCCCCCCCCCACACACACACACACACCCAGAGATGTTGTATACCAAAGATGAAAGCATTTTGACTGATGGATCTGAAGGAGAAGATTTTTAAAAATTATCCCCCATATTGAATTAAGTTAAAATTTTAACCTAGGGACTTGGTTTGAACAATCTTGAATCTGACCCTCATAAAAATGATGTATGTAATGTATTTAACATTAAAAGATTCTGACTGGTGGTTCTGAAGAAGAATATTTTTGAAGAATATTCCCCATATTGCCCTAAGTTAAAAATTCGAGCTCTTGTACTGAGCCCAAATATGAACCAATATGGGCTTTATTTTAACAAACTTGTATCTAGTTCGTCCCTTGAGTTCCAAGGTGTTCTATGTGCCTTGTGGCACATAGAACACACTGGAACTCAGGGGACGAGTTGTCAAATGCATTGCTGATTGTCCATCTAGGGGACGAGTTGTCAAATGCATTGCTGATTGTCCATCTAATAACTACTTGTATAGACGTGAAGGCGTGTAATAAACACAGAACGACACAAGCGTGTGAATGGGTTAATCGATGTGGTAATTGTGCCATGGCGGAAGGATAAAACTCTGGGCCTGCGGCCTCTCGTATTAACCTTCCGCGCCTTCACACGTGCCATATCGATTAACCCTTCAAACGCGTGTGTCGTTCTGTGTATTTCTGTGACTTTAGGGGTTAGGAATATGGCCAAAAATAACTGAAAATTTGATTTCTGTTCAGATATATATCGACACTTTTTAAGGCACTAATTACGTTGTTTTCAAGTAACGAGCCACGCTGCATCTATCATTCTGAAAGAATTATAATATTATATAAGAAATAATAAATAAGAAAATAACACTCTCCAAAATTTGTGTTTTTGATTTCCATCAAACTTTCTCAGTGTAGGGTTAACAAGTGTCTAAATGTTCCCCAAAAGTATGGCAAAAATTGCATAAGAAACACACTATAATGGAGAGTAGTAGGAGTCACGTCATGAACAACCCTATCTTAAATGGATGCCATTGTACCAGAGGCGGCGGAAGCTCCAAACAAGTGTGGGTGGGGTGGGTGGGGGTGGGGGCACCTTTTTGGAATTTTTTTTTGGGGGGGGGGGGGCGGGCGGTGATTTGTGGTGGATCACCGCCCCCCCCCCCCCAACAAAAAAAAAAAAAAAAAAAAAAATCGCGACATCGACGCCGTAGCTGCGACGGGTGGTGCAATTTCACAAAATTCTAAGTTCATCAAGGGCCATAACTCCAAGAAAAATATTTGGAACAACACATGCATTGAATAGTAGCTAGACATCATTAAGATACACTTACATGCCAAATATAAAGTCATTCCATCAAGTATTTCAAAAGTTATTGAGTTTTGAAATTCGTTGGTAAAAAAACAGACCGACCAACATTCTAAGCTCATCATGGTCCATAACTCCAAGAAAAATATTTGGAACAACACATGCAATGAACAGTGGTTAGACATCAATAAGATGCACTTACATGCCAAATATAAAGTCATTCCATCAAGTATTTCAAAAGTTATTGAGTTTTGAAACTCGTTCGTCACAGACAGACCGACCGACCGACAGACAGACCGACAGACCGACATTGCCACTTATAGAGCTGCTAGTCGCAGCTAATAAAAATTCATGCAAAATATATAAATTTATATACGCTACCCTTCATCCTTGAACCAACTCTATTTAAGACACTAACCTCGGCGTATTTAGTTTGTATTGTTTTTACTTAACCCTTAGAACCATGGTGGGTATACCCCCAGGCTATTGTGGAATTATCCAAGCAGAGTATGATAGACAAACAATTTAATTGTTTCAACGAAGAAACGGGTCATAACTCATTAGCAGAATTTGTGGTCACCATTCCTTTTTATATGTCTGAAAGAGCATGCCATACTGAACATGCGTATAAGATTTCATGAAGATCCAAACATCTATATTTTTTAAGTTATTTTCTAGGTGAACTCTCGAAGAGATAGAGGTAGCAAGTTGCGTCCGTCTGTCCGTTTTCCATCGGTCCATCTGAGTATGGAACTCCACAAACAATAGTTGGATTGGGCGGTATGAATAAAGGGGCATAACTCATGAGCGAACGAATGTAGATGACAATTGAGGCAGAATTTAGGCTTTAGACGGGGTCAACGCACTTTGCGTCCAAACGTTTTTAAGGAATGCCATTAAACATGAACGAATATAGATCGAGGGACGCTGGGAGAGCAGATTTTGGTCACCGGGTGGGCCGTGTCAAAAAGTACACGGAAAAAATTGCAGGTAGGGGTGGGTGGGTTTAAAAAACACAAAAATGACACTCCCCGACTGCAGGGATTTTTTCCTTCCACCGCTCTTGCTATATCTTCAGTCAGTAACACTTCATCCAACGTATACGATATCAAAATTTGTTACTTTATTTTTTTCAATTTTATAAAAAAAAAACAAACAACATATCATGTGCCCCATCCCCACATTGGAACGAGCTTGCTGAGATTGTTCCAATGAGGCGAGCTGTCACGTAATATAGACTTTTTGACATTTTTGGAAAATGTCCATTTTTCAGTTGCTCAATTTGTAAATTACTCAGGCGGATGCGACCGTTTCGTTAGTTAAAGTGTTAAGTCTTGCACATTGTTGAATAATACAAAAAACAAAATACGTATTTCCAAAGCAGGGCCGGTAAGAGGGTGGGGCCGCAGTAATAACCCCGGGGCCCCAGGCTTGGCCCAGGATTCTTAGATCAGAATCGAGTCCTCCAGAGTTCTGACTCTTGTGCCAAGCCTTTGCCCCCCACCCCCACCCCGATCCCAGAGCGAGAACCAACAAGATAAGTTGCCCGTCATAGTGGAATACCAGTTGCCACTCATGTAAAGAAGGAATTGGAATGCCCCGTGGAGATGCTCGATCTGTTAACCCTTTACTTAACATGAGAAGCAGACGACACTTGCGGACAAACTTATTGAACATCTAGTTTCTCATTTTTTGCATAAAAATAGCTTATGACTTATCATAGGAACGAGCTCAATGAGCTCGTTCCAATGAACGGCCATATGCTATACTGTGGGGGGGGGGGGGGGCAAAAAAATGAAAATCGAATGCCCATTTTGTGATATAGCGCTGGTCGGCTTTGGCCGTTAAGTTGAGTAAAGGGTTAATAGACTTATCTGTTATTACTTCAAGAATTCTTCACTTCAAGAACTTCGCACCTCCATCAGTATCTCGACACTTTCGAAAGGGGGCCCGTCACAGAATTAAACCTGAGATCGAATTTCCTCTCCCGGTCGTGCTCCAAAGAAATTGATTCATAGAAAAATATATATCAAATGTTAAGTAATCAATTAAAATAATGTTTAAAAACAAGAAATAGAAATTTAAAAATTTATATATGAAAATAATTTTTTTTTAAAATATTTGAAGGCGTGTGTCCACATTTATACAAGTGGATTGCTGGACGATCAATGATCACATATGGAAAGGTGTCCCAATCGCCGTTCACCACCTCTGTGAAAGTGCAATAAACCCTTTGAACACGGTTGTATCTTCAATGTCATTTCAATGGAAGCTATAGGAAGAGCCCATATTTATTATTTAGGTGTAGATCAATTAATATTTTAATTGTGCATCCTGGGGGGGGGGGGGGGGGGGGGGATGCCCGTTGAAAAATAGTTATTAGGCTATCCCACAGTTTAACTTTACAGTCAAGCTACTTAATGAAAGTATGACGTATCATGTTCCTGGACCGGAAAACGGCCGTCCTGGTCAAAGGGTTAAGCCTTTACCCAACGTAACGGCCAAAACCGGCCAGCGCTATTCTCAAAAATCGCCAATTAATTTTCACTATTTTTTTCATTTTTTGTCTCAAAAACATAGGTTATGACCCCTCGTTGGAACGAGCTCGTCGAGCTCGTTCCAACGAGGGGTCATAACCTATGTTTTTGAGACAAAAAATGAAAAAAATTAGTTATTCAAGAATTTTTTTTGCAAGTGTCGTCTGCTTTTCACGTTAGGTAAAGGGTTAATAAACAATGCTCAACAACAACAACAACAAAATTCTTTAAGGTTTCCAAGTTCTTGATGCCTGATAATCGCCGATCACTTTTTCAGGAGTATTTATTTATTTATTTATTGGTGTTTAAGGTCACATATTTATGCACAATGGCTAATCATGACCGTGACAGTTTTACGGGTGGAGGAAGCCGGAGTACCCGGAGAGAACCACCGAGCAACGGCGAGCAACTGTCAGCTCCCCAACATACTAACTCCACACAAGCAGGGTTAGCATTGGTTGAAGACAAGTGCACCATCGACGTGCAGAACGCATTAGTACACAACGCCACCGTGCCCCCACGCAGGCAATTAAGATAAAGTGTCTTGCCCAAGGACACAACGCGGTTGCCGCGGGTGGGATTCGAACAGAGGACCTCCCGGCTTGCAGCCTGCACCTCTACTCACTGAGCCACCGCGCTCCCTTTTTAGGAGTAGAAACATATACTACTCAAAGTCAGCTAAGTATATCCAACTACCTATTTTACGTTTTAGTTGAAATATTGTAATGAAAAGTGTATATATATTTTATTTACTAACATCTTTAATGATTGAAGTACAGAAATTAAGATTTTATTTGTGTTTGCCATTATTTTTCAGCTTTTGAATACGAAAACCATGGAAAATGGATATTGTTGGTAAAGGAGGAAATTTTTCAATTTGCCAAAAAGTTGACGGAGCGAACTGGTATGGATTCAATATCGAGTATGAGACCCATTACTGTTAATTACAGCTTGACAATGCCTTCTCATGCTCCCAATTAGGTTCCTGGTGGTCCTTTGTGGGATGTGGCATGGGCAACATGAGGGCGGGCATTACAGTCCATCAGAATGAATCTATCACCCACTGCACCTGTATACAATCTGATGTGGACATCCAGGATCTCATCAATATACCGCTGTGCAGCCAATGTACCACGTTCAAGGACACAGAACTCTGTACGTTCATCCCTGCTGATGCCGCCCCAAACCATGATTGACCCTCCAACATAGCGGTCATGCTCAGTAATGTTCGTTGCATGGAATCGCTCTCCTGGCGTTCTCCATACCCAAGAACGCCTATCTGTGTGGTCTAGGCAGTACCTTGACTCATCTGTAAAACGGACAGGTCGCCAATCTTCTCTGGTCCATCCAACGCGGTCCATGGCCCATTCACATCGTGCCTGGCGGTGGTTCTGGGACAGCGGAATGCGAATACATGGTCTTCTCGATCGGAGACCACTTTCGTGCAACCTTGCCCGGATAGTGTGCATCGAAACATTTACCTCGGATGCATTCTGAGGGTCACTGCGAAGCTGGGTTACTGTAGCAAAGCCGTTCCTACGGGCCTGAATGATCAAAAACCGGTCTTCAGTTGCAGATGTTGCCCTGTCTCTGCCACCATCATGCCGTCTTACTGGTGTGCCATACTGCTGAAATCTTGCCATGGCACTGGTGATCACCGTATGGTGCACACCAAGGGCTTCACCAACCTGACCATGGGTAGCCCCCCTGCTCCACCATCCCAACAGCCCGCCACATTTCTGCTTCAGACAAATGTCTTCTTACATTTGCATTTGCCATATTCAATCATTAAATGACAAGGGTTTGTGTTGAAATGAAGACTGAATACCCAACACATGTCATGTACACGAGAACATCATGAAAATAAAGGGGTACATGCTTTCCATGACTGTCACGAAAGTCTGCCTGTCAAGAGAACTAATATAAACCCTGGGGACCATCTCAGTACATTCCTCAATCATGTCCACCAAAAATATCGCAAATATGTCACAAGCAAGTTCGCAATGATGTGTCAAATATCTGATGCTTTGCAAACTTTGAGTAGTATATTATCGCAACAGTGAAGTGATTTGAGTCGTAGTGTCATGTCAAGTTGCGGTTTGATCCGGCGATCTGACCTCCTCAATGAGACGTGGTGAGACGACCTAGATCACTTCTCTGTGGCAATAAAAGGTTTATTATATGACTTCAACACCACATGCCAACGCTAGCATTAAAAACTCCCCATAACCTTTTTTGGTAAAATGGATTGAAGTCAAAAAGAACTATTTGTGTTTACACTTCTTTTTGTAACAGGTGCACACTTATGGGGGAATCCCCCGATGCACATGAATACGTAACAAAGTGTTGCTAGCAGACGAAACTGTAAACAAACCTGGACCGCACCCACTCCAGCTCGGAGTAAAGTACCCTCTGCGACCGGAACAGCTAATTATGCGAATTCGAACACTCCCATAAATAGTCCATCATAACAGAGATACGGAATCGGATTCCACACTGTGGATTTTCTGGCGACTAGGAAAAGATCGTCCAACAGTAGTGTTATTTAGTGGTTAAATTACATAATAATATAATAAACTTTGATATATGTAAAAAAAATGAATATGTGATGATGTGCCAATATAAACTGAATATTTACAAAATATTTTAGTTACTATTGAGAGAAAAAAAAAACAAGTGCCGAGATTGGAAAGTTGGTACTGTGTTATCAGTTTTTCGTGCAAGGTAAACAACATGGCATTTGATGAAATGAAAACTATTACGCTGCGACCATAGTCACAGCATAACAACTTACATGTGATCAAATGTCATGGATTGGGTGCAGTTGTCGTGATGATTGACTTGACGCCATCATGGGGGAAGGGGGTAAGTTAGAGTGGCGACGTTTTCTCTGACGTTCAAGCGATCCAATGGTTCCTAAGCGTCATTGACCTTCTTTGCTCTTTATAAACGATGCGCATCAATAACAAGCGCAATCAGAGTTTATTGAGGCAATATTTTCAAGAAAAATTTCGAAAACTTTGGTAATTATACTCGTGTTCGCCCAACCAAGACTCAGTTAGCACAGCTGCTCTTACGTACGCAAGCACGCCTATGATCGTTGTTTGGACAAGGAATTTGAAATTACCGAAAGTAGACATGACAACCGACATTTACTACGGAATTGCCAGTGTACGTGGTTAATTTCTAACTTCTGGGGTTTGTCCAACTCGCATGTCACGAAGCGTGCAGTCGCCTGGGTCAGTTCTATGCCTAAACGGAAATCTTTCAACATGCCAGTTGTTGGGCAGTACTATTTTGTAGGATAACTGCTTGGTAAGACGAATATCTCTCGAGGGCGGGGAAGGTGGCTGCTTGCAAAAAAACTCACTCCCACCCGCAATGTATGTATTTATTTATTAAGGTTTAACGACACATTAACAGCCAAGGCCATATTAATAGCCAAGACGATATGGCGTCGGTGACAGTTTTACGGGTGGAGGAAGCCGGACGACCCAGAGAAAACCACCGAGCAACGATGAGCAGCTGCCAGCTCCCCAACATCGTAACTCAGCACTGCAGCACAGGCAAGGTTAGATTGGTTGAAGACATGCGCACCATCGACGAGCAGTACGCCTTAGTAAATGGCGTCATCGTGCCACCACGTGGACAATCGGGGCTAAGTGCTTTGCCCAAGGCCACAACGCGGGAGTCCGAATCGATCGCTCAGACGGTCACCCAGTCCAAGGGCTGAACGGGCTCTACGTTGCTTAACTTAGGTGATCTGACGAGAACCGGTTACCGCAGCGCCCCCCCCCCCCCCCCACCCCGTAATGTATTTACGTCCTTGTTCATTCTGTCTAGAATATTTCAGTTAGTCGGAAAAGTGAACCTGCAGTTCACTTTTCCAACAAACTGAAATATACCATCCGACTAAAACTAAAGAGCACCATAAACATTCATTTTCTTTGAATTATTGAAAGAAGTGTTTCTCGGTCGAGTCTTCATTTGACGGAACCTTCAATGACACAACCAAGACTATCAGGTACGTTTTAACCCTTTACCCAACGTAACGGCCAAAACCGGCCAGCGCTATTCTCAAAAATCGCCAAATAATTTTCACTATTTTTTTCATTTTTTGTCTCAAAAACATAGGTTATGACCCCTCGTTGGAACGAGCTCGTCGAGCTCGTTCCAACGAGGTGTCATAACCTTTGTTTTTGAGACAAAAAATGAAAAAAATTAGTTATTCAAGAATTTTTTTTGCAAGTGTCGTCTGCTTTTCATGTTAGGTAAAGGGTTACCATGAATATCTATTCTGCTATATTAAAAAAAACCTATGATGTAAATTTGAGCTTTGCACACCAACCGAAGTGAACACGACAGCAATGGACTTTCAGAAGTTAAGATTTACACCTACAGCGGAACTACATCAAGTTGACTTTTGATAACTCGACCTGAATGCAAACTTGTCTAAATTTATCACTGGTCGCCTCACGAACAGTAAATGATTTATGACGTTTTAAATGAGTTTACCCCAGAAGATACCAAAAAATAACAAACATGTGTTGCCTCGTGTTAATAAAGCACCCATAACTCAAAATAGTGTGTTATTATGTTATTAAAATGAAAAAGGCCCTGTGATTTGCACGTTTCTTTTTCCATTTCGTTTGACAGTGGAAGTACCACCCACCGTGTAAACAAAAACAGTTTTCAAGGTGAATTGAATACTTATTGATTGAAATGCAGAAATGGGCAATATACCGAAAAACTGAACCGACAACGATATCACGGGAATACCGAAAAATCGAACCGAACCGAACCAATTACTGACTTCCGAAACCGTCGGAATTTTCAAATTTTCCTACGTTGACTATTTATAAGTCCCTGTTAAGGCTTGATAACAGCTGAATGGTTCATTTTCATGAAAGAAGTGACTGATTTTCTTTTCAGTTTTGTTTACCCCCAATGGACTGGACAATTGTACTGAATTCCCATTACACTACAACCTGTACTTGTCCAATTGCTTAGCAGTGATTTCTAGTCAGGTCTAGACCTGACTAGAAATCACTGCCAAGTTGTTTGTCTTTTGTCAGCAAGACCTCCTAACGATGGCATGGTCAGGGCAAATGCTCTGGGATCGCAAAGATCTGAAATGGGTCTTTCAAGTTACATATTAAGGTGAGTTTAGAACAAGTCACAAAATTACTGTAGATATGATTTGTGCTCGTAAAAGAATGCTACTGTTGAGCTCATTGGCAGTGTCATATATAACGTTGTGGTAGAATGACACTACAAGTACAACGTATTCTGTTTTGTCTGACGTGAATTCCTTATTGGTACTATCAGCAAATCTCCGTCAAGTCAATTGCCGAATACCGAGCCGATAGCGAGGTATACCCCCTAAAAATACCGAAACCGAACACACAATGCCAAATACCGCCCATCTCTATTGGAATATATTTTATTTCAGCACTAAAGAGTATCTGTCAATGTTCGTGGGTCGGGGACATTGCATTAAATAAACGCTAGTGTGGGCGCAAACTCCACAGTAAATGGGTAAATGATAAGCTCGTACAACCATCAGATCCTTTGCAGAGTTTATACCATGATTACCTATTCTACTTTTTATAAAAAGACTATGACATAAATTTTAGATTTACACACCAACCGTGGTGAACACGCTAGCAATGGGATTTCAATAGTTAAAATTTACACCTACAGTGGAACTACCTCCAAGATGACATGGCAAACTTGTCACAATTTATCGCTTAATCCAGTCCATCATTTATACCAATGTTGCCCATTTTAGAGGACTTCCACCCCAAGCATTGGTGATTGGGTACTATTTTACCAGTAAAACAGAGCTGGTTTACCAAAGTAAAAAAAGACCTGTTTCTTCACTTCCCGGGATTTCTGCGGGGGTCTTGTTATAATTTTTCTCAAAATATATAAAACGAAATAAAATAAAATTAACTTAATGCAAAAAAGTATTTACAACATTCTAGTTGATTGAAACATGTGGGTTAGTGTATAAACGTTGTCGTGGTAGGGTACAAAGCTTATTTTTGTGTTACAATATCCCGTGCCTCATCCCAGCCTTCGGCCATTTACAGCACCGCCACTATAAGCGACTACAGTAGAACCTGTCTTGAGAGACCACCCTTCGGGCCACACAAAAGTGGTCTCTCAAGACAGGTGGTCTCTCATAACAGGTTTCAGGTTTTCTCAAGTCAGTGAATAACCAACCACATTATTCAGAAATGGAGAAGAATGGATTTTTTGTAATTACTTTGTAGTTGTTCTTTTTTATGAAGTTTTTGTAACAAATTGAAATGGACTGTTATAAAAATTCTAAAAATAAATTAGTGTTGAAAATCTTCATTGAAGATTTTCAACACTAATTTATTTTTATAATTTTTATAACAGTCCATTTCAATTTGTTACAAAAAGATTTTCAACACAAATTTGTTTTTATTCCTATCTGTCACATTTCAGGTATGTATGAAATTGTTTATTCAGCAATGATCTTAATCTTTTCACAAGGTCTTATAAGAACATCTCAATCTTTAATTAGTTAGCAATTGACACCCAATTAAGAGCTTTTAATACCTTTAATTATGTTAGTATAACCACAATGGATTTTACTATTCCAGAACAGGTAAAAATCTTTTGTCATGGTTTCAATCTTCAAAGGGGCGGCCTCTAAAGACAGGTCCATTATGGCATAAAAATACAAGTTGGTACCAGGTCACAGTGGTCTCTCAAGACAGGTGGTCTCCCATAGCAGGTCCATTGTAGAGTGAAACCAATCGGTGCCTGGCAGATGTGGTCTCTCAAGACAGTGGTCTCTCAAGACAGGTTTTACTGTATGAAAAATCAATGAAAACGTCTACACTACACTATAAGCTCAAATATATTGTAGGGTGACCAAGAAAAAAAGGTATCATGTTTTGCGTACCATAAATAAAAAAGCATCTGCAAAAGGGTTTTAAGAAAAGCCTTCTGGGGAAGCTTCTGAATGTTTTCCCTGTTTGGGGCTGGTATTATTTAATATAGAAAAAAAACAGGAAACGTTTAATCAAACAGATAAACAGCAACTATTGAATTTGCGCTGATTCCAAAATAATATTACCTCCAAGTTCGCAACAACGTTGGGACCTCCAGTAGTTGCTTTTGGAAATTTGACCATTTAGTCCACCATATCAGGGACTGACAGGAAAGGAGAGTGGTAACTCTCACTCTCCATTACTCGCCTAAGTGTTTCTGTAGGGGAGTAGATTACCAATCACCTTCATAATTGTGTAAAATTATGGAGATCTAAACATCAAGTTATATATTGCATTTCAATCACCCATTAACTGACCCGACTAGGAACACTTGCAAAAACAATATCTAACATAACTCAAATCTTTCATGTTTTGCTAAAAACATAGCTTATGACTCCTCACTGGAATGAGCTCATACTTGAAACATATCTTATGACACCTCATTAGAACGAGCTCAATGAGCTCATTCCAATGAGGAGTCATAAGCTATGTTTGTAGAGCAAAAATGAAAAAATCCTGCAAGAGGATCACAGATCCAGAAGTCGAGTTTTGACATTACATTCTGAAGAAATAAGCTATTTGTAGCAACAGTGACCTTGAACTTGGAGTCCCAGACTCCTAAATCAATAGGTGTCTTCCCTTCCTATAGGGTAACCTCTGGTATAAGTTTGGTAAAGGTGCGTCAAATAGAACTAAAGTTATTGCCCGGAAACCAAATTGTCACAAAATATTCTATTTATAGTAACAGTGATCTTGACCTTGGGGTGCGAGACTCTGAAATCGATAGGTGTCTTCCTTTCCTATAGGGTAACCTTTGGTATAATTTTGGTAAGGTGCATTAAATAGAACTAAAGTTATTGCCCGGAAACCAATCGTTTACGCCCGCCGCCCGCCCGCCACTTCATCAAACTATAAGTCGAGTTTGACTTCGTCAAAACTCGACCAAAAATAACAAAATTTGTATGATCATTTTCCTGTATAGTGCTGGTGAGTTTGGGCTGTCATCATTAGTAAGGGGTTAAAATCACTGAATTTTCACTTTCACAAAGTAAAAAAAATCCCGATAGGATCACCGAACCAACGTTGAGCTGTAACAGCTCAACAGTAGGTTTAATCATTATTAAATTATCGTCCGGAAACCAGTTGTTTACAATTTACTATGTGAAGGGTCACTGTGACCTTGACCTTTGACCTAGTGATTCCAAAATAAATAGTACTCTTTCTTGCACCAATACCAACCTACCTATGAAGTGTCATGAATGTGGGTGGAACCATTGTCCAATTATCATCTGGAAACCAATTGTTTGGGATTTATTATGTTCACATAATTCCGCACAATGGATAATCATGACCACAACATGGAGATAAAGCCAAGTTTAATCAATTGTTTATACCCATGTTGCCCATTTTAGAGGACTTCCACCCCAAGCATTAGTGACTGGGTCCTAAGTTCCCAGTACAACAGAGCTCTGCTTCACTTCCCAGGGTTGCCACGGGGAGAGCCAATCATTTATACCTGTGCTGCCAACTTTAGAGGACTTCCACCCCAGGCATTGGTTACCAAGTCCTAGTAGAGTAGAACCTGCTTACCACAGCAAATGAGTACTGCTTCACTTCCCTGTGTTGCCACATGGGACATTTACAAAAATACATCTGACCATAAGGGTTCCATGTTCATACCACAATATCATAATGAAAGCAAATACAAAATAAAAAATGGAAACTTCATTTGGAATTAATTTATTCTCGTCTATAATTCTCTAAATTTTGTCAAGGCTAAGCCACGCTGCTCTTTCCACCTTCCTGTGCCTACCATCGATACATACTATATGTCGTATGGAGAGAGTGGATTGTCACTAAATCATCCAAGGCAACCCTGTCACATTATGTAGATGCACACAAGAAGGACAAGAAATTTATTCAGCCAATGGAAGTCCGAGTTTAACTCGGAGGTCCATTGGCTGAAACCTTGCTGGTGTTTGTTGGGTTTCACACCAAATTAGCAGTTATTGCTTGGGGGATGTCAACTCTTTGTGTGACTTAGTGAACATTCACTGTCTATGTATTGTATATTGAATGACACAATCATGTTTTCGCAGAATTTGAAATGTTGAGTTCTGATCCCCGACTGGGAATCGAAATGTCGCGGTACCCCCTTCTTGCACTGTCCAACACCCAAACCACTGGACCACTGCACACCGTTTAAAAATGATGTCTGGAATTCAGCCTTTTAGATGAAGTTCCCATGAATGCTTGGTTCACTTTTCTTACGGCAGCTACATGATGATTGGAATGTGCTGGCTATAGTACGGCGAAAGTGCTGTGATTGGCCTCAGACGAAGACTGGCACGGATTCAGGCCCAAAAATAAGTCGTCTGATATTTGCAGAATGAGGTCCCCAGAGGGTGAATTTGATCATGCTATTCCATACAGTAGGCCAATTTATCCTCTGGGTACCCGTTCTGTTTAGGTTGGAGACCTTGATTCAGATTGAGGTTCACAGAGGGTAAATTTAGTGATGCTACCCTGCTGTGCAGGGTAGCATCACTAAATTCACCCTGTGGGGACCTCATTTTGCAGATGTCAGTCTGTTTATTTTCTGGCTTGCACGGATTTGTGTGTGTATATTGAAGGACACAATCATGTTTTCGGAGGATTTCAAATGTTGATTCCTGATCCCCGACTGGGAATCAAACCGTAGTGAAAATGGAAAGTTGCAAACCAGATTAATAATTCAGCAGATTCGATTCAAAAAGAAAGAATCGACTCACGAATGTGTTACCCGATTCAATTTGAGAATCCATTCAAAGTCAAATTTCTGATTTGTAGATCCCTATCAATCCCCTCTAGAATGACTAACTTTTAAACACACTTCATAATTATGACAGATTGTCCCATGAGGACGCCAATGATCTATAGGACAAATACAATTCTGTTTATTTTTTTCAACAAGGAATTAATAATAATAAAATAAGAAAAAGTATAAACCAGATCCACCTCTTTCCCATAGATATTTCGGTTTTTACCTTGTGCAGATAAAATATATGAAGCAAAACAACAGAAATCCTTACATAGGTTTTTTTTTTAACTTTCAATGCATCAATATGTGCTGAAGCGGACTGGCTACATTGTCCACTGGGACATTTCCCGGGGATCGCCCTTATCAGGAGCACCTTGTGACCTCCAAAATTGATTCAGCCCAACACCTGTTGTTCATTAATTCGTGAAAATGACCAAAAGGCACAGAGGGGCTGATTGCATAAACTGCTGGTATATAGAAATGCCCTCTATGTGTGCTGCCATTGACAGCCCCACTTAGAGGGCATTTCGATATACAAGCAGTCTTGTCTGCCAATGATCTCTCAGACAGAAACAAAATTCTTTCAGTTAGAGAAATGAAAGTTTGCTGCCATTGATCTGAACTTTGGATCCAGGGTCCCCTTTGTTGCAACCATTTTTACGAATCAGCGACATATGTTATACAAAACATGCACACTGCCATTGATCGCTTAGATGAAAGAAAGCAGTTTTTCAGTTCAAAAAATCTAAATTTGCTTCGGGTCCACCCCAGTGCATTTCCGGGTAACTTTCTTTGACTCTGCCCACCCCTTAAAATGTGTTTAAAAAGCAAAACTTAGGCCTAAAAAGGTTAAAAATCTGTTTCTCGGGTCCTCCCGCATGGTCCTTTTGGCTGCCGCATTCCATTTTTTTTATAACCAATGTAAACTTGAAAAAATAAAAATATTTTATCCAAGTTAATAAAATTGATAAATTTGTCCCTTAAGTGAAAGAAGGCTTTGCAATGCTTTAGCATTGCAAAGCCTTCTTGCACTCTTGGGCCGAATTTAGCATTGCAAAGCCTTCTTGCACTCAAGGGCCGAAAATACACCATCACCCATGCCATTCAGTTGATTATGAGGCCTAAAATATAAACCAAACCAAGAATATGAACTTTTGGTGGCAAAGAAATAACTATAAAAATAAAATAAATGAAAGAGTCAATGACTCTGTAGCTCAACTTGGATATGACAGGAATTAGTACTTGCTGTGACCAAGACAACTGAATAATGAATATGACAGGAATTAGTATTTGTTTTTGCCCAGTCAACAATAATAAAAGAATTACAAGGTGACTGTAATGGACTACAGATTAAGACCAATCATTGTAGATTATTATTTTTGTGTGGAAATTTTCAGTCCCAAACAAAATATTTTCAGACTAAAATTTTTTCTTCTTCTTCTTAAAATTGACCAAAATGCATCAAAACACAAAAAACTAATTTCCGGATTTTGGTCCAAAATTTTCTAAGTCCCACCCGGACCCCAAATTTTCAGTGTAAAAAAATTTGTTTTTTTTTTTGTCTTAAAATTGACCAAAATGCATAAAAAACCAAAAAACTAATTTCCGGATTTGGGTCCAAAATTTTCTAAGTCCCACCCGGACCCCTAATTTGCATAATTTATTCACGAAAAAAACTCTGTATTATATGTAATGTATCCCATGGTACTAAACATTCATACAAAAATTTATTCAAATCAGATCTTTCATTTGGAAGTTCTGCGCAAAAATCTGATTGCACTTAATTTTGAACAAAATGGCTGCTAGCGGCCATCTTGAATTTCAGACTGGAGACAAAAACACTCCTTCTCATCCCACAGTGATAACAAAGGTACCCAAGAAGTTTCGTGAAGATCGGTTCATAAATACGGCCTCTAGCCCGAGCCGTATTGGGATTTGCACTCACAGTGCTGAAAGTAACACTAAATAAATCAAAGTTAGCCTAATTTGCATAATTTATGCACAAGAAAAAAAACTGTAATATATGTAATGTATCCCATGGTACTAAACATTCATACACAAAATTATTCAAATCAGAGCTTTCATATGGAAGTTCTGTACAAAAAACAGATTTCGGCATCGTCGGTACAAAATGGCTGCTGGCAGCAATCTGGAATTTGGGACTGCACCCAAAAACACTCGTTCTCGTCCCACGGTCATAACAAAGGTACCCAAGAAGTTTCGTAGAGATTGGTTCATAAATACGGCCTCTAGCCCGAGCCATAGCAGCTTGGCACTTACAGCTCTGAAAGTAACACTAAATAAATCAAAGTTAGTCTAATTTGCATAATTTACGCACGAGAAAAAAACCCGTATTATATGTGATGTATCCCATTGTACTATACATTTATACAAAACTTTATTCAAATCAGAACTTTCATACAGAAGTTCTGTACAAAAAACAGATTTTTGCATCATCGGTACAAAATGGCCACTGGCAGCCATCTTGAATTTCGGACCACAGCCAAAAACACTCGTTCCCGTCCCAGGGTCATAACAAAGGTACCCAAGAAGTTTCGTAAAGATTGGTTCATAAATTCGGCCTCTAGCCCGAGCCATAGCAGCTTGGCACTTACAGCTCTGAAAGTAACACTAAATAAATCAAAGTCAGTCTAATTTGCATAATTTACGCACAAGAAAAAAACCCGTATTATATGTGATGTATCCCATGGTACTAAACATTTATACAAAACTTTATTCAAATCAGAACTTTCATACAGAAGTTCTGTACAAAAAACTGATTTTTGCATCATCGGTACAAAATGGCCGCTGGCAGCCATCTTGAATTTTGGACCACACCTAAAAACACTCGTTCCCGTCCCAGGGTCATAACAAAGGTACACAAGAAGTTTCGTAAAGATCGGTTCATAAATACGACCTCTAGCTCGAGCCATAGCCAATTGTTGACGTACGGACAGACGGACAGACGGATGGACAGACAGACAGACGACGGGCCATGACAATAGCTCAAATTTGACTTCGTCAAAGTTGAGCTAAAAACTGCCCGCCCGCATGCAATTTTACAAAAAACTGGCCTGAGAAACAGATGTTCTACTCTGTGGGATCTTATCTAATTGACTTGAGATTCCCATGAAGAATGTGTTTTAATAACAGTTTGATAACAGTTTTGGGTAGCATTTCATATCTCAAATTCAGACCACCAAAAACTCCTTTTAAACTGTAAGGAACACTTCACCCCAAATGTCAATGCTGGAACTCTAGAAGCATTCCTTTGTGGTTAGTACAGCTTCATCTTTTCTGCGTTTGAGACTTTTCTTTGAGTGAAAGTCATTTGTTTTCAAAAATTAAAAATACAACTTGTCCATAGTAAACACATCTCCGAGTAGACAAATGCGGCAGAAGCTCTATGATTGTTTATTGATTTATTGGTGTTTAAGGTTACATATTTCTGCACAATGGCTAACCAAGAACGCAACAGTTTTATGGGTGGAGGAAGCCGGAGTACCCGGAGAGAACCACCGAGCAATGGTGAGCAACTGTCAGCTCCCCAACATACCAACTCCACACAATCAGGGTTAGCATTGGTTGAAGACAGGTGCACCATTGACGTGCAGTACGCCTTAGTACACAGCATCACCGTGCCCCCAGATGGGCAATGGGGGTGAAGTGTCTTGCCCAAGGACCCAACGTGGTTGCTGCAGGTGACATTCGAACCGAGGACCTCTCGGCTTGCAGCCTGCACCTCTACCAACTGAGCCACCGCACCCCAGAAGCTCTATGAAAGTGGTTGTGTGTGTGTGTGTGTGTGGGGGTGGGGGTGGGGGTGTCCGTACAGAATCTTGTTTCAAGCCCTTCAGCTACTAATCTATTTCTGTAAAGACATCAATGGTGTTTTGGTCTAGCTTTCTGGAATATTTCAGTTGGTCGGAAAAGCGAACCAACGGTTAAAAAACTACTGAAAAATATCATAATTTTCTTTGAATCAACGCAAGACTGTTTCTCAATCGTGACTTGATTTGATCGAATCTTTAATGCCTTTATAATACTGTTAGACAATTTAATCTAAAAGCAGCATTTATTTATTTATTTATTTATGTTTAAGGTCACATATTTATGCACAATGGCTAATCATGACCGTGACAGTTTTACGGATGGAGGAAGCCGGAGTACCCGGAGAGAACCACTGAGCAACTACAAGCAGCTGCCAGCTCCCCAACACCGTAACTCCGCACTGCAGCACAGGCAGGGTTAGATGGCTGAAGACATGCGTACCATCGACGTGCAGTACGCCTCAGTACACAGCGTCAACGTGCCCCCACGTGGGCATTGGGGGTGAAGTGTCTTGGACACAACGCGGTTGCCGCAGGTGGGATTCAAACCGAGGACATCTCGGCTTGCAGCCTGCACCTCTACCTACTGAGCCACCGCACCCCCCTAAAAGCAGCATAAACATTCCTTTTCTTTGAATTAACAAAAGAAATGTTTCTTAACCCTTTACCCAACGTAACGGTCAAAACTGGCCAGTGCTATTCCAAAAAATCACCAATTAATCTTCATTACTGTTTCATTTTTGTCTCAAAAACACAGGTTATGACTCCTCATCAGAACCAGCTTGTCGAGCTCATTCCAATGAGGGGTCATAACCTATGTTTTTGAGACAAACAATGAAAGAGATTAGTTATTCAAGAATTTTGTTTGCAAATGTCATCTTCTTTTCATATTAGGTAAAGGGTTAATCACGAACAGATGACATTCCACTATTTGTAATATCTATAACTGGAGTATGAAAGAATATCTTTATATTTTGTGAGTAAACGAATAACACATTGTATCAATAGTCACCTTGGCGCAACTGACCGAGAAGTGGGTAAACAAACAGCCCATAATAGTGTCAAATTTCAAACAGAATTAGACTGGTGCCCTGAATGTTTGTGGTGGCTCGGGTTGTTGGCATCAGGGCTGATATGATTCAGTCCAGTTGGAGAAAAGTTAGAATGAATCCACAAAAATTCAATCAATCTCAGGTCTTGACAAGCGAATTAGGAGGTGTTCACAAAGTATGTAAGGTATAGGGCATTGAAAAATAAGCTATACTTTGAAATACAGTACAGTCGCCGTGTAGTGACGTCCATGCCTGCATTTAGCAGGTAATAAAAAATCATCGTCGGCCAAATTTTAATGAACCATAATACCCACTGGTCCGTTTTTTAGGTGTGTATGTCCTGCATGGTCCAGATATGGTTCTGTCTACTGCTTTTACTTCTATTAAGTGGCAGAAACAAATCGATCTTGTATGGCCAATGCCAGGGGCACAGAATTGAAGCACTTCCAGGTGGGGTGACGGGAGGGGGGGGGGGGTCAGACCCCTGGGAAGGGGCATTTACTCGCACTATCAGCCCCCGCCTTGACATGCATGTCTTGAAGACCAAAGGCACGAGTTTGGGAAATTTGACAAGATGAGCTCCCTCCCATAGGAGGGGTGGGGACCTCCTCCCAAACTCTCCCAACCCCCATTGAATCTTGAAAGTTCCCAGAACGGATTTGAGGTGTATTTTAGGTTTACTTCCAGAACAAATCATTGAGAATAATTGAGTGACGAATCTGGGAAGGGCATTGTCTGTCCCCTCTTGCTCCAGTGGTCCGAAGGCAGGGAGGGCAGCTGGATCCTCTGCCTCTATGCTTCCGGTGTCCCTAGCCAAAGCAACTAACTTTGCATGCATTCATTTTATGAACTCATCATGTAATATAACTGTGTTGGATGTCTGTGTGAAAAGGAAGGGGGGCATGTTCCCTTAGTCCCACCCCTGCCCTGGTTAGGCCACATCTGCATGTTGTTTGTAGTTTATGCAAGGGGGGCTCAACAGTTGTTTTCATAAAAACATATGTAAGAGAGTTCTGAGTTCTGGCTTCTTCAGTTATATTTTCCCACTATCAATGATGGGTACCAAAACAGTAGGCAACTTGAAATGCTTCCTGAGATGTTGGAATACATTTGGAAGCTTTCTGGATATGAAACAATTGCCTCGAGTCAACACTGATATTTCCCCCAAAACAGAATCAAATCACTTAGACAACTATAGTCACAAATTACATTCTATAAAATAAAGAATCTTGATCGTGTCACACTTTTTCCAGTTTTCACAGCGACTTACAATATACAGAAGTAACTGAAAATAATTATTTGAAATCTATACATTGGCTTTAAGGCCTAAAAAAATTAAAAATCTGTTTCTCAGGCCCTCCCGCATGGTCCTTTTGGGTGCCGCATGCTCTCTTTTTATAACCAATTTAAACTTAAAAAAAATAAAAATTAAATGGTTTATGTCTGATATTTTACCCAAGTAAAAAAAATTGATAAATTTGTCCCTTGAGTGCAAGAAGGCTTTGCAATGCTTTAGCATTGCAAAGCCTTCTTGCACTCAAGGGATGAAGTACATCACCACCCATGCTATTCTGTATATTATGAGGCCTAAAACTTGAACCAAGAACGTAAACTTTTGATGGCAAAGAAGAAATTACTGAAATAAAAAATAAAATAAAAAAACGCACGCACGCATGCAATTTCACAAATAATGGCCTGAGAAACAGAAGATCTACTTTGTGTGGCCTAAGCTCTGAATTTTAATTTGAATGAACTCTGAAATATATACTTCCTTCACAAATTTTAAAGGTAAAAAAACAAACAAAAACCAATTTGGAAAATAGAGTACCTCGGTTGCATGTTTGATTTTAACAGAAAACAATTTGGTCTCATTATTCTTCAAAGGGCAAGTGTCTAGTTGAGGGAGCTGTGAATTAACTGTTCAGCCCTCTGAGTCCTATAATCCTTGATAAGTTTTGTCCTATACACGCTTTCCTTCAGCAAAACATGAAATCTGGCTTGTATATGAATGAAGGGTTAGTACAGAGGATCCCACTTAATTGGATTTTTCTTAACTGAATAACCCTGTTAATTGAATATAATTTCCCAACACAAAACCATTTACCATACCTCCAGTACAAATTTGACCTGTTAATTGAATATAGGTTGTAGAGTAAACTCCTGTTAATTGAATATAAAATCTTGTAACCTGTTGAGAAATTACCCTGACTCTCCCCAGTTTCCCCTTGTTTATAGACCTATTTGGCCTCAGTACATCCAATACAGGCATTTAATCTATTATATCTTGATTGACAGAGCTCATGGAGCTCTGTCAAACAAGATGTAATAGAATAAATGCTAAGTTTATCTATAGAAAACAGGAAAGTGACACAATCCCTGTTAATTCAATACTCCTGTTAACTGAATACTTTTCATTGGCAATTTATTTATTTATTGGTGTTTAAGGTCACATACTTATGCACAATGGCTAATCGTGACCGTGACAGTTTTACGGGTGGAGGAAGCCGGAGTACCCGGAGAGAACCACCGAGCAACGACGAGCAGCTGTCAGCTCTCCAACATTGTAACTCTGAACTCTGCACCGCAGCACAGCCAGGGTTAGATTGGTTGAAGACATGCGCACCATCGATGTGCAGTACGCCTCAGTACACAGCGTCATCGTGCCCCCATGTAGGCAATCGGGGTGAAGTGTCTTGCCCAAGGACACAACGCGGTTGCCGCAGGTGGGATTCGAACCGAGGACCTCTCGGCTTGCAGCCTGCACCTCTACCAACTGAGCCACCGCACCCCTTTCATTGGCAAAGTGGCTATTCAATTAACAGGGTTCCACTGTAAACAAGCTATTAATTGAAAATAGAATATGTTTTCATTTTTGGAATTCACTAAAAACAAACCCAATGAGGGTTCTTAACCCTTTACCCAATGAATCGGCCGCATCCACCCGCGTAATATGCAAATTTGAAAAAATTGTGTTTTTCAAAAAAATTTCAACAAAACCATATCATTTGACCCCTCGTTGGAATGAGCTCATTGAGCTTGATCCAACGATGAGTCACATGATGTGGTTTTGGAGAAATTTTTTGAAAAAAATTAAAAAATGATATTTAAACTAATAAATTTTGATATCGTCTTCATTGGGTAAAGGGTTAAGCTGAGTTTGAATGGTAATGGCTGGTTTTGACAATTACATTGGATAAAGAGTTGATATAGATGACACTTACACTAAGGCTGTACAGTGTAAAGGGTTAGTTATTCAGTTAGAAATGAATTTTTTTTTTATAACCAGAAAGTGTCACTAACCCTGTGCAGTTATAAAAAATTGGTAACTGCCATATGATATGCTACTTGAAAAATTAGAATGACTAAGGCTGTAAAAATGCTTTGGGTAAGTTAGTTACATGTCGTTACATAGGATGCTGGATTCAAGGAACTACTGGAAATACTTATACTGGATTGTGGAAATTTTTTAAAGTGAATTCCAAAAATGAAAACATATTCTATTTTCATTTAATAGTGTGTTTGTAGTGTAAATTAACCATTTGGCAGTGGGCTCAATATATTTGAGATCCTCATAACAAGGTAGGTTAAGACATATGAAAAGTGAAGGGCAGATAATATTTGACACTCCAGAAGAAAGCTTATTTATTTATTTATTTATTTATTGGTGATTAAGGTCACATACTTCTGAACAATGGCTAATCATGACCATGACACTTGTACGGGTGGAGGAAGACAGAGTACCTGGAGAGAACCACCGAGCAACGGCGAGCAATTGTCACCTCCTCAACATACTAACTCCACACAAGCAGGGTTAGCATTGGTTGAAGACAAGTGCACCGTCGACGTGCAGTACGCCTTAGTACACAGCGCCACCATGCCCCCACGTGGGCAATGGGGGTGAAGTGTCTTGCCCAAGGATACAACGTGGTTGCAGCAGGTGGGATTCGAACTGAGGACCTCTCGGCTTGCAGCCTGCACCTCTACCTACTGTGCCACCACACCACACCCTCCAGAAGAAAGCTACGACGACAGCTAAGAGTATTGATTACCCAAAACATACCAGGATTTATCCTGATTAGGAATTTTCAATCACAGCCTCTAAAAAGATGACGCACTGAACATTGAACATTATATGAGTGTTGAGGGCACTGAAACAGTGACATAGCCAGGGGGGGGGGGGGCTGAGTGGGGGTACATGCCTCACCCCAATTCACATTCTACTGCCCCCCCCCCTCCCCAACCCCAACCCCATGTTAACCCATATAGGGAACATCAGGCAAGAAATTTTAATATTGAGATATTTCTACTTGTAAGATGTATGACTCCACATGTTTCCAACAATATCTGAGGTGCACTTTAGTGTGTACCCACGTGTGTTGCATTTGCAAATATACAGGAAGCCATCACACTCCCACTGAAGTGGCTCTGCACCAAACAGTTCACCTTTGGTTGCTATTTTGCCATGTTGTTGCAAGCAATTAGTAACAATATTTCATAATTTATTCGGATTCTATTTGGTGGTGATGTAGCCCAATAATTGATGCCTTTCAAACTTATAAATTATGGACACAAATGGACTCAGAGTCAAGGAAATTGCGTTTTTTGTCTTGAATTTCACAAATTTTCCCAGATCTCTACCAACGAGACAGAGACAGCCTCTCTCATGCTCGACCCCAACCTGCCACTGTGTGGCTTGAATGATGCTGCACATCACATTCTGCATGCCCCCTACATATCACTCTTGCCCCCTAACTTTGATAACCTGGCTATGTGCCTACAATGAAATAAATACAGATTATTACTGTCTGTTCATCCGTGTTGTCAAATTCTGCCAAGTAGATGGGACCAGCTCAGCCAGATCAAACACGATGCCATAGGCTCAACAGTGCCATGTTTGATCTTGCTGATATGGTCTTGTCAGCTGCATGTTTGATCTCGCTGATCTGGTCTCATCAATAAGAGAGGGAACGACAATCCAGATCTATTTATTGGGGTTTGGCAACTCTTTTCGACAGCCAGTGTCACCCCATGTCGGACAGTTTTACGGGTGGAGGAAGCCAGGGTACACAGAGAGAACCACTGAACAATGCAAGCAACTGTCAGACTCCCCAATGTACTAACTCCACTCAAGCAGGGTTAGTATTGGTTGAAGTCAAGTGCACCATCGACGTACAGTTCGCCTCAGTATACAGCACATCTGTGCCCCCACGTGGGCAATCAGAATTAAGTGCCTGGCCCAAGGACACAATGCTGTTACCCATGGTGGGGATCAAACTGTGGACAGGCCTGAAAATAAGCAGTCTGTGCAGAATGAGGTCCCCAAAAGGTGAATTTGATGATGCTATCTCATATAGTGGGCCAATTTATCCTCTGGGTACCTCTTTCTGTTTAGTTTTGAGATCCTGATTCAGATTGAAGTTCACAAAGGGTAAATTTAGTGATGCTACCCTGCTGTGCAGGGTAGCATCACTAACTTCACCCTCTGTGGACCTCATTTTGCAGATGGTAGTCTGCTTATTTTCTGGCTTGACTGCGGACCATTCTGTTTGAAGTCCAATGTGGTAACAACCAAGATTTACTGACTGTTGTAATAATTTATTTATTATCTGACAGTGGATCTTTAAAAATTAAGTACGACACCTGAAATTTAAAAGTTAAAAAGAGAGTGTGGATGTGTGGTTGATTGTTCTGGGTGTTGAGCATTTATGTACTCGAGTTTTTATTATTTAATATTGTAAAATTGTCGCTTCAAAAATCTTTGAATGTCAACAGAGATGCCAGTGGCGACTTGTTTACACTGATATAGATTTGGAAAAGTTGAGACACTACTGTTTTAGCAAGCCAGAACTGATAGACAAACTACTGCGGAACTGATGAGATACTCGTTTGTTGTCATATAATAAAGTTAAAATTGCCATTTTGTCTTTTCTAATTCCATTTCTTTTTGAGTTTGAGTTTTGCCTTTGAACAAGGGTAATGATTAATTAGAGTCCATTGCACAGACTTTAATATGCAAATGTTATTTATATCGAAAATCAAATTACTGATATTTACACTGAGTCAAAATTGTAATATTTGAAATTGAGAGAGGATTGTTAATTATAATTTTATGACACGGATCATGATGATCATTTCTGGCATGCAAGGGCTGCAACTCTCACTCCCCCATAAGGATATGAGAGGTAGAAGCAACAACCAAAAGATTAAAGCCATGACTATTATTATTTATTGGTGTTTAACCCTTTACCCAACGCAGACTATATTAAAATTTATTATTTTAAATATCATTTTTTACATTTTTTCAAAAAATCTCAACAAAACCATATCATGTCACCCCTCTTTGGAACAAGCTCTTGACGAACTCGTTCCAAAGAGGGGTCACATGATATGGTTTTGCTGAAATTTTTCGAAATATAATATTTTTTCAGCTGCTGAATTTGCATATTATGTGGGCGGATGCAGGCGATTCGTTAGGTAAAGAGTTAAGGTCACATATTTTTGCACAATGTCTAATCATGACCACAACATGAGTATCAACTTAAGACCAGGGGTGAGCGTTAATAAGTCATGTTGCCCATTTTAGAGAGGGTTTGCACCTCCCAAGCATTGGTGACTGGGTCCTATTTTACCAGTAAAACAGAGCCTGTTTACCACAGTGAAAAGGCACTGTTTCACATCCCAGGGTTCCTGTGGGGAAAAGCCATGACTAGTGAGGAAAAAATGTTCATTATTTAATTCTTAACCTAACGAATTGTCCGCATCGGAACGCGCAATTTACAAACTGAGCAGATAATAAAAAAATTTTTTTCAACAAATCCATACCATGTGGCCCCCTCATTGGAATAACCTTGTTGAGCTTGTTTCAATAAAGGGTGACATGATATGGTTTTGTTGAATTTTTTTGAAAAATTAAAAAAAATCAATAATCAAAATAATAAATTTTGATATCCTCTCATTTGGTAAAGGGTTTAAAAAGGTGTTACTCCAAAATGAATCTTAGAAGTATTTTAAGGATCCCTTAGTATAGAATTTTTGTCACTTTGCAAGGTATAGACTGCAATTCTCATTCAACTCTCTATCACTACCATATAAGGCTAAAAAAAAATAATGTTTTGATTCTCAGGCCCTCCCTCGTTGGATCTGAACCTCGTCATTAGACATTTTTATTATGTCATGTTTTTTAAAGAATTTGTGAAAACTTGGAATGGTCATTTTTTCACTTTTCTCGACACATAATTATTTAGCTATGTTTGCAGTAAATTGGTTTTTCTTGTTGCAGTTTATGGGAGAGTGCCCAGAGGCACTCTCCCATAAACTGTAACAAGGCAAATTCTGATATACTGGATCATGATTTAATTATTTATTTATTTGCTGGTGTTTAAGGTCATATATTTCTGCACAATGGCTAATAATGGCCACAACACCGTTATAAACTCAACTTTAACCAATCATTTAGAGCCATGTTTCCCATTTTAAAGGACTCCTACCCAAGCACTGGTTACTGGGGCCTATTCTAATGGATCATGATGCTTGACAGATCTATACCATTAAAAAGAACAATAAAATACAAATCCTTTTAGCTGTTGTTACGGCAGTTAGTTATAAAAGGTATACTATCATTACACTACAATACAACCTTTCCTCTTTTTCAAGTGAAAAGACAGCAAAAAGATTTATTGAGTATACTCAACCCTTTACACGAAAAAAAAAAAAAAATAAAAATAAAATCCTCCCTCCCTCACTGATTTGAAAAAAAAAATTGCCTGAGAATCAATTCATTTTTTTTATTTGGCCTAAGTTTAGAATTTTTTTGCCCATTTTGGGACTTTTCTACGTGTCTGAAAAGTGGTGTCATCACTGATTAACCCCTTTTACTGCCACGCCCACGTTAGCCATATATGGAGTACCTCTATGTACACCTGTATGTGAGGGAGTTTAACAAAATTTATGACATACTTGAAACTTTATCATCTAATTCGGAGCGTGGTGGCTCAGTGGTAGACTGTTGGACTTCTATGCTAGAGGTCCCGCTTTGATCCCCGTCTGGGACAACCAGCATTTAACAAAATTTATGACATACTTGAAACTCTATCATCTAATTGGGAGCGCGGTGGCTCAGTGGTAGACTGTTGGACTTCTATGCTAGAGGTCCCGTGTCTGATCCCCGTCTGGGACAACCAGCGTTGTGTCCGTGGACAAGGCACTTTATCCCGGTTGCCTACATGGGGGCACGATGATGGCGTGTACTAAGGCATACTGCATGTCAATGGTGCACATGTCTTTAACTGCTGTAACCCTGCTTGAGTGGAGTTAGAATGTTGAGGAGCTGACAGTTGCTTGCCGATGCTTGGTGGTTCTCGGTGGGTAGTCCGGCTTCCTTCACCTATAAAACTGTCACAGTCACGATTGGCCATTGTGCATAAGTATGTGACCTTAAACACCAATAAATAAATAAATATAAATAAATCATCTGATTAAAGTGTTGGAAAGGGCTCTCTGAGCCCTTTCCAACAATTAAGCAGATGTTAGGTTTGATCTGCGCATACCAGAATGTACAGATAATCATCATAAAATAGATGGCAATAGTCACTTTCGGCAGCTTAAGTGTTAAGAACATTCTTCATAATAAACACATGTTCATACTGATAATCCGACGGGGAATTTTAAAAAAAATTATGTACAAGAATTCTGTGTTCTGGCTTCTCCATTTATATGTTACAGCTTTGAGTGTTGCAGCATTGAACACGCTGAAAATTTAAAATGCTTTATATGTTACTGCTTTGAGTGTTGAAGCACTGAACACGTTGAAAATTTAAAATGCTTCATGAGAAGTTTGAGTACATTTGGAAGCTTTGTAAATATGTAAGAATCGCCTCATGGCAAAATTGAAACTGTTCCTGAAAAATAAAAAAAAAAATTATTCAGTTAGAGTACCAGGGCACAAGTTACATTACTTTGGATCCCTATAACCAGGTGGGAGGGGACATAAGAAACGTGAAGGGCCGAAAGCCGTATTTGATATTCCGAGCGAAAGCAAAGTCGACAGCAGAGAGCACCAAGAGTCTGAAGCATACCAAGTATTGCCCTCACAACTACCTTTCATTCGTAATCTTTTACTCTCACTTTCTGTTATGAAATACCATAATAAGGACTTAGTTAGGACTAGTGAGATAACAAGTTATGATTCATTATATATATAGAGGATATGGAATGAGTGTTTTTCTCTTATAATATTTATGAAACGGGTCTAAGAATTTTCCGTTTTGGCGAGCCTAAACGGATAATTCTGACAAGTTTCATAAATATTATATGAGAAAAACACTCATTCCATATTCTATTTATCATATAACACACACACGCACAAATTAGCACTTAATATGACTTTTTAACCCATCACCTAACTTGTGTTGCAGATGGCACTTGGAAAAAACATCCTCGTACAACTAAAAATTTTCATGTTTTGCTTCCAAAACATAGATTATGACCCCTCATTGGAACGAGCTCATTCCAATGAGGGGTCATAACCTATGTTTTAGAAGAAAAAAGTGAAAATATAAAAAAAAATGAGAGGCGTTTTTCTTGTAGGTAAAAAATTGATACAATATAACCCACCCTAAATAGGACAGATAACGTAAATTCTCCCTACTGAAATTATGCAAATGTCACCCAGTTGTATTTTGTTAGTCAATCAAATTGTCCAGTTTTGAAATTGACCAATGAAAGCTCTCTACTCTAAAATATGCAAATTATGAAAATGTGGCCAAGTTTTATTTTGTTCAGCCAATCAAATTGTCTAGTTTTAAAATTGATGAATGAAATTGACGGAAGGCTTTATTTATCACTGATTAATATGAAAACAAAATATCAAATATTTTAAAGTGAACAAAATGGACGAGTCATATGATAAATCTTTATATTATTATTACTTTTTTTTAAAAATAAAGTGATCAAAGAGCATATTCGAAGCAAGGGCGTCAAGAAGAGAGATTTGGGGTGTGTCTCCTCCATTATAATTTTCCAGTCAGGACATTTTCATCAGGATTGGAGTCTACTGTACGGCCGTCGTGGACTGGTCACTTTCCATGGGTGGACAATATTTCCATGAATTCAATAATATTAGATTCCAAACACTAATTATAGGAATAATCATCAAAAATTTAATTAATGAAGCACCGGGAACAACCTGGTGCTTCATTAATTAAAATTTTACTGATCATGATTTTTGGTAAATGCATGCGAGGACATCAGTGTGCCCATGCAGTGGCGTAGATAAAGGGGGGGGGGGGGGGGGGGGGTGAGGGGGCGGAGCCCCCCCCCCCCCCCCCCCACCAGAAGTTTTGTCGGAAATTTTTTGGGACCATTTTTAGGCGGATTTATGCCTAATAACATTAAAATGCTGGCTTTGGGGATAAAAACATGTCATTTTGGGTAAATTTTGGGTAAAAAAGACCAATTTTCAGTACATTTGCAGTAAACAACAGATCCTTTCTGTTTGTTTGGGTTTTTGTTGTTGTTACACTGTCGGAAAATTTTCGGTCTGTCGGAAAATGTTGGGCTTGCCCCTCTGCCAGCAAAAAGCTATCTACGCCACTGTGCCCATGTGTGGATTACGACCTTTCTACAGTGACTGTACTTGAAGATATTAGTTCTTTTTTTATTTTCCAGTATTTATGTTCTTTCTTAACCATTTCAACCCAAGAGGCTGTTTTTCTGGTCCAGGAACCTATTACATTATACTTCCATTAAGTAGGATGGCTGTTAAGTTAAAGTACGAGGTAGATCAATTAATATTTTTGACATTTAGCCCCAAGGCTGCAGGTTGAAAATATTAATTGATCTACCCTCAAATTATAAATATGGACTCTTCCAACTGCTTCCACTGAACTGACATGGAAGATACCACCCAGGTTCAAAGGGTTAACAGACTATATTTGATACTTGGACTTGTGTCTCACATACAGCAGGCCATACAACTGGACGTCTGCAGTACCCGATTAGAACTGTTTAGAGGCCAGTATGGCCAATTTGGACTCTGACAGGGACATAGCTAGAGAGTCATCAATGGCAGGGGTGAAAGAGGGGGGTTGGTGGTGGTGGTAGTGGGGGGGGGGGGGAGGGCGATGATCAGTCAGATTTCTAAAGAGGAGTTGGGACCCCAGCATAACATGCTGTAGGCATCTCCAGAGAGTCACTGGCCAGATTTGAGAAACAGTTCGAGTGGGGATATTCCCCTCTCGATAGTGGGGGTCTGGGGCCTCCCATGGGGAAATTTTTTTCAAGTTTTAATCCCCTCAGACTGATTCTGAGGCCTAGGCCTTCCTCTGGCTTAACCTTTTACCTAACATGAAAATATGAAAAGCAGACGACACTTTCAAAAAAAATTCTTGAATAACTACTTTTTTTCATTTTTTGTCTCAAAAACATAGGTTGGAACGAGTTTGATAAGCTCATTCCAATGAGGGGTCATAACCTATCTTTTTGAGAAAAAAATGAAAAAATAATGAAAATTAATTGGCGATTTTTGAGAATAGCACTGGCCAGTTTTGGCCATTATGTTGGGTAAAGGGTTAAATTTATTTATTTATTATTTATTTATTGGTGTTTAAGGTCACATATTTCTGCACAAGTTTTATGGGTGGAAGAAGCCGAGTACCCGGAGAGAACCACCGAGAAACGGCGAGCAACTGTCAGCTCCCCAACATACTGACTCCACACAAGCAGGGTCAGCATTGGTTGAAGACAGGTGCACCATCGAAGTGCAGTATGCCTTAGTACACAATGCCACCATGCCCCCATGGGGGCAATGGGGGTGAAGTGTCTTGCTCAAGGACACAACGCGGTTGCCGCAGGTGGGATTCAAACTGAGGACCGCTGCAGACCGCTCGGCTTGCAGCCTGCACCTCTACCAACTGAGCCACCGCACCCCCCAAAGGGTTAAATCTAGTCTTTTTATCAACAACAAAAATGGATTTCCATAGGTATAAGTCAATGAGTTTTCCCTTACACTGACCAGGCTACATAAGGACTACAGACTGACAGCTCTTCAGCTAATACCTACTCCTTCCACCGAGTCAGAAAATGGAATGATGAATTCGAACAACGAGAAATGTCACAGATTCGAGTCAGAATTTCAGAAAAAGTTTGTTTACTGATTGAAAGAGTCAGAGAATTTGATCTAAAATTGGAAACTCACTTTGGCTTTAGATGAAAAATTATTACAAGAGCAAATTAAATTGATATTATTGAATTCCAACTCTTGGAATTTACATCACCGAATTTCCTACTTTTGAACTTATAAGTGATAAAGGGGGAGGGTGACACCCCTCCATGCCCTTCCTCTAGCTATGTCCTTGACTACTGGTACACTTATCCACAGGTTTACAGGTTTTACCGCAGCATTCATGGCTGACAATTTTTGTCATTGGAAGAGATGTACAGAAAAGTTAGATCCCCTTAATTCTCTAAACCCCTGAGTATTTATTTATTTATTGGTGTTTAAGGTCACATACTTATGCACAATGGCTAATCATGACCATGACAGTTTTATGGGTGGAGGAAGCCGGAGTACCCGGAGGGAACCACCGAGCAACGATGAGCAGCTGCCAGCACCACAACATCGAAACTCCAAGTAAATTTAACACAAAGGATATGGACATTATATATAAAAATTAAAAATTTTGAAATGTTACCGAAGTTGTATCTTCGACGTGCACATCATTTCACAAATTTTTAGCATTTTCCTGTAGAGTAGTATAAAAATACAGAAGTTGGCTTTTTACAATTTGTTTCTCAATCATTTTGAACATTTGACTTAGGGCTGTCACAATTTTTTAATTTAGGAATCGATTAATCGTCACAAATAATTGATAATAATCAATTAATCATACCTAAATGACCCCCCTCTCCCTCTCTTTGAAGTCGTTAAAAATGAAGTTCAAGTCAGTTGACCTACCTCAAGTAAACAACGACAACGATCCTCTTTTAGGTACATTCAAAGCTTTATTGTTCTGAACTTTTGAACCATCAGTGTAATAATCAAGACCTGTCATCAGTTGTGAACTTTGTGTTTAAGGTCACATACTTATGCACATTGGCTAATCGTGACCATGACTGTTTTACGGGTGGAGGAAGCCAGACTACCCAGGGAGAACCACTGAGCATCGACAAGCAAATGTTAGCTCCTCAGCATTCTGACTATGTTCAAGCTCTGCTAAAGCAGGGTTACAGCAGTTGAAGACGTGCACCATCGATGTGCAGTACGTCTTAGTACATGGCGTCATCGTGCCCCATGAAGGCAACCAGGATAATGTGCCTTGCCCAAGGACACAACGTGGATCATCCCGGGTGGGATCGAACTCAGGACTTCTAGTACAGAAGTCCAACAGGCTACCACTGAGCCACCGCGCTCCCAAATATACGGATAATGATATTTCCATTATGATGTTGAACCAGGTTGAGTGATATTTTATCTACAGCAAGTTGATGCAACGACATACCGCAGATGATTTTATTGTTTCCTTTTTTTTCATTTTCATGCCAATCAATAAACAATCAGTTTAATTTATTTTCATATGATTACAAAAGACTGAAGGCATATAACTGTCTTTATCAAAGATTTCCTATGCTGGACACTGTGGTGGAATTCACAATGGTGAACTTGGGTTGCTGCCACAATTCTCGAGGCAAGTTAGGGTATGCATGAGAGTAACAGTTGTAACCTCACAATAGTTTGCAAAGGGAATATCCAGGGATGTGTTCATTTTTCTGCAATATCTGCATATTACATGAGTTTGAATGTGGAAACTGGTTGCATAAATTATGAAAACCCATGTACTGTTTTCAAAGTAGACAGAGTTTGGAAAAAATGCATGTATTTTTTTTCCATTGTCCAGACAACACCCACCCCTGTCTCCATATGAGTTCCAGTGACAGTCACCCCAGTTTCCTGCCACTGGATGCATATATACTGCTCAGAATGCCTTATGGTAGGTATACAAATAGATGCAATGCACGGTGAAGCTGCTTTGGGACAAAAATAAATACATTATGAAAATGGATAAGGAAAAAATTTGCATGATCTGGAGAAAATACGTTTTTGGCACATGAGTACCCCTCCCCTTCCCCACCCCACGTTGTGTCACACACCTTTTTTCCGGCCCACTCCTGCTTGAATTGTAAGTAAACCACACAGAAATTGACAACACGAATGACCAAGCCAGAAAATAAGCAGACTGCCATCTGGAAAATGAGGTTCCCAGAGGGTGAATTTAGTGATGCTACCCTGCATAGCATCAGGGTCTCAAAACTAAACAGAAAGAAGTACCCAGCGGATAAATTGGCCCACTGTATGGGATAGCATCATCAAATTCTCAAACTGGGGACCTCATTCTACAAATGTCAGACTGCTTATTTTCAAGCCTGCAAATGACTATGTGATAAGGGGAGTAACTCTAATTATAATGTGCTAGAAGACAGCCTTGTTAATTGAGATAGATCCTCATAACATTTACTGGTGAAGATATTTTTCTATGAATGTTAGTTCCAAGCTCTCAAGCGAACAGTAAAAACTTTAAACGAATCTGATGTTGTGGCTGCAACCAGTCTAGTACTTACACAGTCCACCGCCTATTATTAGATTCAACCGGCTGGAATATTTTAACTGGCGCCTATACTACTCAAAGTTTGCTAAGCACCAAATATTTGACACATTATTGTGAAATATGCTTGTGACATATTTGCGATATTTTTGGTGGAAATGATTGAGGGATGTATTGAGATGGTCCCTAGTGTTTACATTAGCTCTCTTGACAGGCAGACTTTTTGTGACAGTCATGGAAAGCATGTACCCCTTGATTTTCATGATGCTTTCGTGTACTGTCTACATGTACATGACATGTGTAGGGTATTCAATCTTCATTTCAACACAAACCCCTGTGATTTAATGATTGAATATGGCAAATGCAAATGTAAGACATTTATTTGAAGCAGAAATGTGGCGGGCTGGTGAAGCAAGGGGCTACCCATCGTCAGGTTGGTGAAGCCCTTGGTGTGCACCATACAGTGATCACCAGAGCCTGGGCAAGATTTCAGCAGTATGGCATACCAGTAAGACAGTATGGTGGTGGCAGAGACAGGGTAACATCTGCAGCTGAAGAACGTTTTTTGATCATTCAGGCTCATAGGAACCGCTTTGCCACAGCAACCCCACTTCGCAGTGACCTTCAGAATGCATCCAGGGTAAATGTTGCACGAAGGTGGTCTCTGATCAAGAAGACCATGTATTTGCATTCCACTGTCCCAGAACCACTGCCAGGCACAATATGAATGAGCCATGGACCACGTTGGATGGACCAGAGAAGATTGGCGATCTGTCCTTTTTACAGATGAGTCAAGGTACTGTTTAGACCACACAGATAGGCATTCTTGGGTATGGAGAATGCCAGGAGAGCGATTCCATGCAGCCAACATTGCTGAGCTTGACTGCTATGTTGGAGGGTCAATCATGGTCTTGGGACAGCATCAGCTGGGATGGACGTACAGAGATCTGTGTCCTTGACCATGGTACATTGACTACACAGCAGTATATTGATGAGATCCTGGATGTCCATGTCAGATTGTATACAGGTGCAGTGGGTGATAGATTCATTCTGATGGACGATAAGGCCAGTCCCCATGTTGCCCATGCTGTTGGGGAGTACAGACAGAGGGAGGAGATTTAGCATATGTACTGGCCAGCAAGATCCCCTGATCTCAATCCAGTCGAACATGTCTGGAAGAGTTGCAGCTTGCAATTTCAACCCGTCCAGTCCAGCCAAGAAGTGTTCAGGAGCTTGGTGCCATGCTGGTCCAAGAATGGAACAACATCCCACAAAGGACCACCAGGAACCTGATTGGGAGCATGAGTAGGCGTTGTCAAGCTGTAATTAACAGTAATGGGTCTCATACTCGATATTGAACCCATACCAGTTCGCTCCGTCAACATTTTGGCAAACTGAAAAAATTTCCTCTTTTACCAATAATATACATTTTCCATATTTATCATATTCAAAAGCTAAACAATAATGTCAAACACAAATAAAATCTTAATTTCTGTACTTAAATCATTAAAGATATAATTAAATAAAAAATATATACACTTTTCATCACAATATTTCAACTACAACGTAAAACAGGTAGTTGGATATACTTGGGGCTTAGCAAACTTTGAGTAGTATATAAAACTTTTACAATTGTATTTTCTAGAATTGTATTTTCTACCTATTAATATAACTGACTAAAATGAACCATTAGCAGTTTCAAAAATTTGGATATTTGCCTGTTGACAAATTGCCAGATCTTTGAAATACTGATGGTTCATCTTAACCCATTTAAAGTCATAACTAGAAAATACAATTTTAGAAAATGATAAAAAATTTTTTTTAAGTAATTTGTATATTTTTTATACTTACAAATGGCCCAGACTAGCTGGTGCTAACTCAATTTAATTCAGAGCCAAACGCAAATTTTGCATACAGAACAAAAACATTCAAGTCCTATCTGGTCCTCCATACTTTTGTTAACTGCGCATGTGCAGTATCCAGGAAGGTACCGAAATTGGTGCCAACCATCATTCTTTCTACAGTGCCTGCTAAATGTTATAATCAGTGGGGAGGTATGAGTGCCCACTCATGGGAGGGCCATCCCCGTCTGAGCCATTGGTAAGTATAATAAATTTTAAAAAATTTATAGTAATTTATATATTTTTTATACTTACCAACGACCCAGACTTAGCTGGTGCTAACTCTTTAAATTTCAGTGCCAAACACAAATTTTGCCCCCCCCCCCCCCCCACCGCCCCCCATTCCCCAAAATTTGCATCAGAATCCAAAAAATCCATGTCCTATATGGTCCTCCATACTTTTGTCCACTGCGTCAAGGAAGTACCGAAATCTTCATTCTTACAATCACTGTCTGGTAAGTGTTATGTAATCAGCAGGGAGGTATGTGTTCCCAACTCATGGGAGGGCCATCCCCATCTGAGTCATTGGTAAATATAAAAAATATATAAATTACTATAAATTTTTTAACATTTTTATACTGTATCAATGACCCAGAGTTAGCTGAATAGAAAAAAAGGCTGGAGGGCCTAGGACATAAGGGAAAATCCAATAGGCTCAATTACATGTAAACAGAATTATCCCCTCAAAGAGAAACATGATCTACATCTTATTTATCTTTCTTGTTTATACAAAATAAGAAAGACACAATACCATTCCGTAATTGAGCACTATAACATCAATGATCTCCATTAACATCCAGTATAACCCATTATACTAATTCTTTAAAGGAAAGCCAATAAATAAAGATAGTCCAGAGAATGAGAGTCTTTATACTCATTTAAAAGTGTCCGAGGATTGTATATTAACGCTCGTATGACATGTGACATATACAAATGCTTCACACCGAGCTACACTTTAAAAATATTACATAAATGAGATAACATTAGCTTTACACTTTAAAACCATCCCAGCACCGACTCGGAATTACTGACTCCAAATGAGGTATTCCCATGCTTTTCACTATAAAGCAGGTGATACACCATTCCCCCCCCTTCCCCTTGCTCTGGGTTAATCACCCCAGAACGAAGAGGGCAGCAGGACAAAGTCACTGCTGGAACAGAAAGTCTGCATAACTATAGTTGCAACTGTTTAGTGGACGACATTCTGAGCAACAGATAACGGACCTAAACAACGCAGGTCGCCAGAAATAGACTCAATATTTCTAAGGTAAAAATTCATGAACGTAGAAGGCTGAGACCAGTATGCAGCCTTCATCAAATCGGTAATAGCAATACTATTAGCATAAGCCCAAGATGAAGACAGCACCCTCACTTCATGCGCCAATATCTTAAGCACATACTGCTGAGTAGAAGATAATTTTTCATAAGCAGTACGAATAGTCAACTGAATCCACCTTAAAATAGAATGGACCGTGATGTCCCTTCTATTAGCCAGCAGAGACAGAAAGAAACGTTTTCGTCCCTTTAAACTCAGAGCTACGTTTGTAAATACGCATAGCTCTAACTAGACATAGCAAAGGCCTATGGCCGTATGAGGATGGAAGAGCCTTAATAACAATAGGTTCAGGGTACTTATTAGGAGCTTGATTCTTAGCCAAAAAAACAACATTAGTGGTCAAAGTAATAGTATTACCAACACTACGCTAGTGAGAGTCATCAACAGATAGTGCATGAAGCTCACTAACTCTTCTGGCAGAAGAGAAGGCTAAAGAGAAAAGCTGTCTTATAAGATAAGTATTTGAAGTCTACCGTTTCAAGGGGTTCAAATGGCGCTTCTTTTAGCTTCAGAAGAACCCAAGCTAGATTCCACTTAGGAATTAATCTAAGGGTTCTAGGTCTATTTATCGAAAAGTTTTTAACTAACTTTGATAAAGAGACATTAGATCCAATTTGTAAGCTATCATGATGAGCATAAGTATCCGATTGCATATAACTTAATGGTTATTGGCTGGTGTTTGATCTCGTCAAACAAGTAGACCAAAAAATTAGCAATGTCTGGAATGGAGGGATCATAAATATCAACAGAATGATCCCTACACCAATGAGAGAAAACCTTCCACTTAGCAGCATAATTTAGCAAAGAGGAGGTCCTTCTACAGTTAGAAATTGTGTCCACTGCTTGTCCTGTAAAATGCTTGCCGTGCAAGAAGGACCGCACAATGGAAATACGTGAAGGTTGAGACCTTGCGGGTTATGGGGTGAATATTACGAAACTTGCCAAAACCATGTACCAGAGATTTAGTCCTCAAAATTCACGCTTATTAGCATTTTTTCCCTGCACAACATTTTTATATGAGAGAGGTATTATCGACGCTGAAAATGAGCCAAAGAAATACTGACCCCCCTTAAGATACGCTAGAAAAATACTCCCATCAATTGGAGTACAGGTGCAAAACCGCATGTCCCAGTTGCGGAGTCATTGCCTTCGACCTGAAAAATTAGCCGATTGCATTGACATTCTAAAGAGTTGATCCCATTTTAAATAAGGTTGATATGTTCTAATTCATAAATGTACCAACATTTTATCCGAATTAATACCAAGATATAATTTTATTTTCAAGTTTTCTCTGTCCCACGATATTTTGTCAATTCGGTGACGATGCTAATTTTTCGTGAAATATGTCGTGTCATTTTGGTGCAAGTTTCTACCTACGTCATGTAGATTTTACGTCATGAAGTTAATGACGAAAAACAAGCGCCAATTGCAAAAAGACTAATGGACGCCAGAAAAAAATTTAAGTATATATGAAACAAATGGACTGTATGTTTATTCGTCATCATTTCGGTGACACGGATTTATTGGATTTGGAACACGATAGCTGTATAGTTTTTCACACTTTTGTTTTCTCATTTTTATAACCGTGGCAACAAATACTTGTTCGAGCAACGTGCTCATTAATATTTTTTTTGTCGGCCTTTTTTTACATAAACGTAAATTCGGTGACAGTCATTTCGGTGACGTACAAAATGTCTCCGAAAAGACATGGCTTCACCGAATTTACACGCTCGCATGAGAAATTGCGAATAGACTTACTAAAAGTAGGCGTCGCTAAAATACAGCTTAATGACACAAATAAGCTTCTGTCAGTTCGAACCATTAACAAATCTAAAGAAGTCTATATTTATAAAAAAACACCAAAAGCAAAGTTTCGAGCAGAAAAACAGCTCAGCTTAATAAAATTGCCACAACACATACGCTTAACAGGTGTGGCCATTTGGATGAACGGTTTTAACTAAACACACGTCAGTGAAATAAATTTAACCAGGGCTCTTGTAAAATTTCTGATGACGCGCATCACAATTTTTTGTCCCACTAAGCGGTAGAAAAACGTAACTACCTGGCCGTAACAACTCAATCAGCGCCGTAATGACTACGGTCCATAATCATTCCGGGCCGTAACTACCGGTTCCGGAAAAAATGGTGGGACGTGGACTGGGACTAATATTTCTATGATAAACCACTTGCTTTTTGATCACATATCAGTTAGCCTAGGGAGACGTGTTGTAGCATTCCAGATCAGGTTACAAAATGCGGGGGGTGGGGGTGGGGGGAGGGGTATGCTTTCGGACACAAGTCCAGGTACCATGGAAGATAAATGTTGAAAAAATCTGTAGCCTAACTATTCATAACTATCACGTTCACTTGGAAATCGCGTTTCTGTTCTTTTTTTTCTTTCAGAAAAATGCCGATGTCAGGAAAAGAACGAACAAAAAAATGGAGGGAAAAGGTAAAATCTGACCCAGCTACGCGACAACAATATTTAGAAAAAGATCGCAAAGCATACTATAAAAGGAAAGAGCTGGGAGAAATCAAAACGATCACTGATCTTTCTGAATGGGAACGAAGAAAAAAAAGACGAGCGTGGAGTGTGTATCAAAGAAATTATAGAAAATTGAAGAAAAATGCGAAGGAGGCAGAAGAATTTGCGAAAATCAATTCTCCCCCACAGTCACCAGAATCAAATATCCAAACCCCACCAAGAGAGCTTAATGAAAGCAGCGGCAGGAGATGTCAGGGTCGAAAGCGACTTCGAAGGGAGCGGACCAAGTCCTATCGCTTGATTAAAAAACTGGAGCTACTTAATGAACAGAAAACTAAACTGATTGAGAAGTATCGAAAAAGGGTATATCGACTGCAAAATAAAGAAAAAGAGAATAAAACACTAACACCACGGTCAAAAACAAAACAGTTACTGAGACATGCTATAAGTAACGAAAAAGTGAAAAGGACCCTAGTATACCACCATGCCTTGGTTGACAGCCTGAGAAAAAGGTATGTCGCTGCAAAAAATAAAAGGCAACGACAAAATTTCAAGATGATTTTTGCCAACAACATACTAAAACGCTATAGATGTCTCACACGATTGCACTCCGATGTGTGTCGCATACGACACTCCCCAAGATCAGCCGCGGGTGTGACCGATAGACTAAGGTCCAAGTTTACTCGAGCCGATAGAAAAAAAGTTGTGCAGTTTCTCGAGCGACCAGATAATGCGCGAATGACCGCCGGTAAAAAAGAAACAATAACCAAAAAGAAAGTAAAAAAACAAAAAATGCTTTTGACTGATACTTTGAAAAATCTACATATGAAATTTTTGTCTGAAAACCCTCAAATTGCCATGTCCTATTCAACATTCTGTCTACTGAGACTGTTTTGGGTGCGGCTTCCTACTATCAGAGATCGCGAAATATGCATCTGTCAAATTCATGACAACTGTAATTTCATGTTTCTGAAATTGAAAGCAGTAGGGGCCATTGATCAACACCCCAACGCAGAAAGCTTGATTCAGTCACTCGTTTGTGATGGTAAACGCCGAGATTGTTCTTATCGGACATGTGAAATGTGCAAGCATAAAAAAATTAAAATAAAAGAAATTGACACAGCTCCACAAATTGAATGGTCTGTGTGGAAAAAAGAAGTGCAGGAGAGATATTCAAAGAAAAAGAAAGAGAAACTCAATTATTCCGTAACAGTAAAATCAACCGAAACTGGATCTGTTGAGCACCTGATTGACTCCTTCCAACAGGCCATGATCAAACTCACAAAGCACGTTCACAATATTCGCACACAGTTCCGTGCAATTCGATATTTGAGAGAAAACATCGGACAGGACGAGATCGTTATCCATATGGATTTTTCGGAAAACTGGACATGTCGTTACGCCCGCGAAATCACCAGCGTCCATTTCGGTGCGTCTACCAACACCGCATCTCTACATGATGGCATAATTAATATGCGAGATAAAATGGAGACGTTCTGCTCCATATCCGACTCAACTCAACATGACGCTCCAGCAATTTGGGCTCACCTGCAACCATTGTTGAACTATATTCGAAATGAATATCCACAAAAAAACATACTACATTGCATCAGTGATTCGCCAACTTCGCAGTACCGAGGTAGACGATGCTTGTACTTGCTATCAACTATACCAAAAAAGATGGGATTCAAAAAGGTAATAGAACATATAGAGTGATATGTAAAAAATTGATTCTTTCAAATGTTTAGTTTAAATTTTAGGTTGTAGGGTCTGATGTATTTAAAAGTATGGCAAAATATACGCGTGAATGCGTAGGCCTATGTTTTCAAATGTAGGGGCATATATGCATATCGGCATCTGTGTGTGTGCGTGTGTTTGTGGAGGGGGTGGGGATGGGTGGGTGGGGGTGGGGGGGGTGGCTCGCGTGTGTGAAGGTAGTAACTGTTTTTAATTTTCCCCCGAGGCCTGCTAAAATCTGGAAGGAGGGGGTGCTTCCTGTGGCGGGTGTGGGGGGGGAGGGGGCATCACACGGCGGGGAGGGGGGTATCAATGGTTCAGTGGTTTTGTCATAAACACATTGATTGATGTCGGGATATGTCGATAGTTATGCAGGGGAGTCCAGTAATGTGGACCCAAACGGGCACACATTTTTTAAAGAGCCAAACAGTTACACATTTGGGAGGGTGGAAAGCTTATTCAGCTTCTGGCATGTGAACCAGTGTAAACACGCTTTAAATCACATTTACATTTTACAGGTGATGTGGCATTTTTTAGAAGCCGGGCATGGAAAAGGACCCGCCGATGGTGTTGGCGCAGCTATAAAAAGGAATGGTGATCAGCTGATCGCCAATGGTAGAGATGTCAATGATGCTAAAAAGCTTTACGAAGAACTCATTCATTCCTCAACAGTAAAACTATTTTACGTCCCGGAAGAAAAGATAACAGAAATGGAAAAGACTATTCCCTGTAACGTTCCGGTGTTCAAAGGAACAATGAATGTTCATCAGGTAATTATTCACAAGAGATAAAAACACAGTTCAAATTATTTTTTGAGCTGAAATTTGTCAAGAGTCGTTGAGAGAGAGAGGGAAATCTTTTGTTTTGGGGTCTCACGAAGGCACCAGCGAATCAATCTCCCTTCATTTCTCTTTTCAGGTATATTCGGAGAAAATGTATGAGCTGAAGTGCCGACCAGTAAGTTGCCTATGCAATGGCACTGGTAACTTTTGTGAGTGTCATAGTCCAAGAACCATTGTATATCAACCATCTGGAGATCGAGCTGAAGAAGAACAGGTGGGTGTTCTACTGTAATAGAGTAATTTAGCGAGTTAACCCTTTACCAAACGCAGACGATATCAAAATTTATTATTTTAAGAATAATTGTTTTAAAATATTTCAAAAAATTTCAACAAAACCATATCATGTGACCCCTCGTTGGAACGAGCCCAATGAGCTCGTTTGAATGAGTGGTCACATGATATGGTTTTATTGAAATATTTTGAAAAATTTAATTTTTTCAACTGCTCAATTTGCATATTACGCGGGCGGATGCGGGCGATTCGTTAGGTAAAGGGTTAATAATCAATGGCTTTGTTGTTGTTTCTTTTCCAGCAACTTCTAAATCCGTGGAGTTTTATTTCTTACTGTTTAGAGTCAACGACTTATTGAATGAGACAAGGGGAAAATGCCAATACTTCTTCAGTCAGCTATTTCATTCGATACATGGCCAATGTTCTTGATTTCACAGTACATGTATATATTTCATGACGCATTTATTTGTAGGCCTATCATAGTGTCATGTTAACTTAATTATGTTTAGAAGAATCTCTTTTATCGTTTCAGAATACTGTGTCAACGCCCACCCGTACTGAACCAACCTCTGCTAGTGACTTTGTTGTGAGTGACGACATGATAGGAAAATGGTGCGTTGTCACCTATGAAAACAAGCCATATCCAGGTAAATATATTGGTCAAGTACTGAAAATTAATAGTAACAGCGACCCCACCCATCCGAAACAAACAGAAGCAAAAGCTGATGCATTGTCGTGATATTTGATTACAGTTCTCTCAAAAGTTACAGCCCGGTGCTCTCTCGTCTACAGACGCTCAATTAAATCTCCCACAGCAGTAACTGAACCCCGAAAATGTTGAGAATCGTGAAGTAAAGGTCAGGACTATCAGGTATATCGACCATCCAAATACCACTTTGTTTGTTTCCACATTTGAAATAAAAGCAGTAAGGAATGAATTGCCAAATAGGCTGAAAAATCAGTTCATGTTCTCTAACATGGAAAATCGCACTTAATCTTTTTTATATTTTTTGTCTTTTCAGGAGTAATACAAGATGTTGATGTATTAGACAATACAATAGAAGTCCACGTTATGCACTCTGCCGGGAGCAATCGGTTTTTCTGGGGTCGTTTACCCGATGTATGTTGGTACAAAGAAGAACAATTTGTTAGGTTCATCAGCGAGCCGGTTGCAGTTACAGAGCAGCATCACAGTCGGCACATGATGATCAAGAGGGCAGAATGGGAGGCTCTTTTAAAGATTTTCAAATGACTTTACCACTCAGAATCTAAAATAATCTGGAAATAATAAGATGTTTCGCTCTAATAAACTAGAGTTTTGAACGATATTTTTCCCAGTTGTGCTAATATACACCCACATCAGGATATCCTCACTGAAATCTCTTTTGTTAGGCAATCCGTTGCCCCTACCGCTACCCCCCCCCCCCCCCCCCCAAAAAAAAAAAAATGGATAACGCGTCACGTGTTCCCAGCTGCACCTTCCGCGTGTGATAAAGCTTTCCCGACAGAATTGAAAAGTGTACTGAAATGTGACAAGTGAGGTCTTTTCGGTGACAGGATGTAAATTCGGTGACAACATGTCAATTCGGTGACAGGCTGGAAATATGTTTCAAAATGCCACAATGTTCTAACAAAAGTTAAAGGTTTTGTTGCTCTGGAAAGTGTAAAAATGTAATTTTTAAATGGTGGTGGCAAGATAGACTTTGATTCTCTGTGGTCACGGAAAACAAATAAACTGGTAAAAGAAAAATGAATCGCAGAAAAAATCGGACCGACGATGTCTTAAAGTTGTGATAAATTGAAAAAGTAGTCAAGTTAAGATATGCAGAAAACTGTCAGATGTTTTAGCGATTGGTGAAGAACTGATTGCTTGTCACTTTACAGCGTAGTGAATAACGTAGCTCTAATTTTTACGGAAACCAAATCTGTACCTCAATCGTCACCGAAATGACATTTTTACACTACCCATGACTAAAAAATAATTTTTTTCTCAGATTATAGTCCACAATTGCGTGCATGAACATAAGGGACTTTTTCTGCAGTGTTGTGCAATATATAAAACCCAAGAAGGACTAAACTATCCTTAAGTCCAATCTCTTGAAATCCACACCCCCAAATTGGCAAGTTTCGTAATATTCACCCTATGATGCAGTGTTTGCGAGAGAGCATCAGGGCATGGTGACAGATACATCTGCAACTGATTGTTGAGATGCGTCGCAAACAAGTCTATCATAGGACAATCCCATTGGTAGCAGATCTGATTGAATACTCGTTTGTTGAGACTCCATTCTGACGGCAACATACGAACTTTCCGAGAAAGGGAGTCCACTAGAACGTTCAGATGACCCGGAATATGACGGACCGACAGAAGAACCTGATGCTCTAGGACAAACAGAAGGATTCTCTCCATCAAGTTGAACAACGGAATGGAGTGAGTGCCTCCCTGGTTCCGAATATACGCTACTACTGTCGAATTGTCGGATAGAATGTGAACATGCGAATTCTGAATAATGTTCATCCAATGATGTAGCACAAGCCAAAATGACATCATCTCTTTGATGTTTATGTGCTTGTTTAGGAACTGCAGATCCCAAAGACCCTGGCACCTCGAATCTGTTGGGCTCAAAGTTGCGCCCCAACCTGTTTGACTCGCATCCGTCATAATCATAAAAATCGGATCCGGCAGTTGCAGTGGCACTCCCGTTAACCACTGAATATCTGCCCAAGTCTGAATCTCTTGCTTTACTTGTTTCGACAAGACGATGTTCGTTTCGAGCGAATGAATCTTCACACTCCAATTCTGAGTAAAAAATATCTGGAGTGCGTAGGCGCCCCGTCGGAATAAGATCCACGGCGGCTCCGCACAAACCTATCAGATGCATGAGTTCTCTTGCTGTTACTACATCTGAGTGAAGACAAAAGCAAGTGTAACAACTGACTAATTTCGCTCTGGGTAATGGCAGACGAACCAGGTTGTTGTGCGTCTCGAAGCTCATTCCCAAGTGGGTGAATGACTTGGATGGAACTAGATACGACTTCTTTTCATTTACTATGAAACCGAGACATCGGAGCAGACTCTGAACATCGTTCTGAAGCGTTAATCTGTTGCTGTACCTCTGAGGAATGTCATCCAAGTAGGCCGACATTACCGCAGACGAATGAGCTTGGAAATAAGACATTACCGAGTTCATTATTCGAGTGAAGGCCCAGGGCGCTAGATTCAGACCGAAGCACATTACTCGGAACTGATAAATGACTCCTAGGACAGTGAAGTGAAGGTACTTTCTGAACGGCAGATGTACCATGATGTGAAAGTACGCATCCTTGAGATCTATGCTTGCAGCATAATCGTTCACTCAAATGCTCGCTCTTACTGATCGAATGGTCTCCATATAAAATTTTGGAGCCATGATCAGCTTGTTTATCCAGCTTAAATCTATAACTGGATGGAACAAGTCATCTGGTTTTGAAACCAGGAACAGGTGACTGTAGAAACCGGGAGATTCCTGGTTTTCTACGACCTCTATTGCATTCTTCTCCAGAAGAGATTGGACTTCTGATAGAAGCGAATCTCTCTTCTGAAGGTTTGACGGAAGCCAAGTCCAACATGGACTTCGTGTTAAAGGAGGTTTTTCCTTGAAGGACAGTTATAGACCTTCCGAAATAACCCTCTGAACCCATGGGTCATCCGTAATTGACAACCAATTGGTTAAGAATCTCGACAGCTTTCCGCCCACTGGAACGCAATAGAGGTTCTGACCATCACCTCCTGGACCTGCGAGGCTTGCGGGAGGAGAAACTACATCCTCCCCGACCTGCACCTCGACCAGTCGACCTAGGGGCATCTGACCGGTTGTCTCGGCAGCATTACGACCCCTACCTGAGTCGTTACTCTGATGGTCTCTGGAGTAAGACATAGAGGCTTTCTTAGAACCTCTATAGGAACTTCCCTTGGATGTACTCACCCCAGAAGTCCCTGACTTACTCCTCTCTGCTGAGTCCAGTTTTTTCGAAATGGACTTAAAGAGCAGAGAGTCTGAAGCTTTCTTAGTAATCTGATCATAGATTAGCGAAAGCTTACCATCAAAGAGAAGCTCTCCTGAAACCGGAGCGACTCGAAGAGAGTTTTTCACCTTAGAATCCACTCTTATGGATGAAGCCAGGGCAGCATCACGTCTGACTAACTCCAAGTTTGCCACTGGAAGGGCGGAGTTATATGTGGAATATGCTATGGTCCTCGAAAGAACTCGCAAGGAAGTTTGAACATCCTGGAATTCTTTTCCATCGAGATGTTGTGATAACGCTCTGGTAAGGTGATTTGCATACGATAAGGCATCTAAACTGGCTCTGTTAGACGAGACTGTCGTCTCCAACGTACTGGAGAGAATCGACATAGACACCGGCAATGACAACTCCAAGTCTTCTGCCTGGTCGTTTAAACGCAGAGGAACTCTCGGCACACCCTGTCCTGCCATTTCAAATCTATTTCTACTGTTGATGAATGGCAGATGTAGAGCATGAGACGATAAGAAACTGGATCTGCCAGTCTTAGAGGCTAGCCTGAATATAGCGTCATTCAGCAATTCAAATGTCCGTGAGACATTTCTGGATTGGGCTGGAAACTCAGGCGCGACGTCCTTCTCCTAGCCGAAAAAGTCTGTGTCCAGTGACGCTATCAGTCTCTTATCTGGAATCGCAGCTCTCTGGTCTGGAGGAACAACTTCTGGAAGGTGCTGCCGGATGAAATCTACGGCCACCTTATGTTGTTCGCAAAGGGAAAATTCCAGCTCTGCTGATTCCCTTTCACCATCCGACTGGACCAAATGTGAATCTCAGTGGTCCCTTTCTGACACTGCAGGGGAGCGTACCGACCCAGCTTCCTCAGACAGTTCCTGATCTGAAAGAGTTTCTGAAGGTTGCTGGGATGCTGCGATGAGTTGTGCTATCTGTGATAGCAAGTCTGTCACGGAGTCCTGTGGAGCCACGGCCTTACGTAGTTTAGCCGCTGGAAGCTCCTGGGATGGTAGCTCTTGCATAATTCTTTTATGCGAACGTCCCGATTGGTAAGGCCTCGTGTCCTTGGCTACCGGATGGAGTGACCTGGTCGACGTGGAATTCCTGGTCAGTGAAGCAGGCTGGATATCTGCTGACACGTAGCCAAGGTGCGGTCGTGTGTGCTGACATGTGGATGAGGAAGCCAGCAGACTAGCCGCACAGGGCTGTCTATGCGACAGAGTGTCCCGAGCAGGAGGACTCGACATATGCTCTGACTGACGAATGTTACGTACAACAACATCTGGGCCCAGATGTTGCTGTAAGAGAGAGGGACCTCTCTCGCTTGCAGTCCGGGTAGACCTGGACGAGCTAGCTACCGGACTGTCTGGCTTCCTCCGTTCCATCCTTCTATCTGTCTCCTCTCCTGGACCGCAATGGACGAACCCGGCGTCATATCACCCACTTTTCAAGTGATAGCTTCACTGGGCGAGCTAGCTGGCGACAAGGTCGTCAATCCTACTAAGGATCTAGGCATTTGTCGTATTTCGTTGAGCACTTTTGCCACTAGCTCTTCATTTCATTGCGACGACGGAAGCACACTTCCTGAAGACATCACGGAAACATCATCCTGTTCTTGTTCCTCTGAAAAAGAGACTGAAAAACTAGAGTGACCCTGTGGCGAGAGGACCAGCATGGACCTCTCACCACTAACAATATACCGTGACACATGTCTCGCAACGTTTGTCATCCCAATTGGCACACACTGAGCAAGAATTAGTGCGAGTACATTGACTACAGCAAATACAATGAACATGAGAATCAGAGGAAGACTTCCTCGATTTACAATTTGAACAATATTCTTTCATATTGAAAAAATATTAAACAGCCGTCGTAATTGCACTAACCCTTGAAATACAAAGATACATAATAATAATATAATCCATTACAAAAATTTCGAAAAATAATTCAAAAGAAAAATTTTTTCGAAAAAATTTCAAGATGAGCCCAAATGGATCCCCAAAAAGCCTAAGTGTGGACAAAAATTTCAAAACATATCTAAAAATTAATGTTACACTTATGGACAATATTAATGTATCTGGCTATGAACAAAACCTTATAGAAGACAAGGAATCACTGTCAGAAGTAACTGTTGTCAACGTAAACAAAAGTGAATAAAAACCGGAAACAAGACTCCAGGCACTGAAAATATGGCCCAATATCAGTAACCAATTTTAAACACTATCCGATGTAAAACTGAAACTTCCACAGAAGGAACTGCAGTACATCGGATGGTAGATGCATGACCAAAATGCCTAAACACCCCTAGGGTGAGGACGTAACCATGGGGAAAACAGAATAAACATTCTGTTACTATGCTAAAAACTCCCATGAAATTTCAGTAAAAACAATTTCCAAAAATTAACCCATAAGCATGGGAGATTAGGTAGGGGTGTATCAAGGAAAGGGAGAGAGGAAACACTGAACAAACAATGGAGATTTCATAGCAAGAATGAAAACATCAGGCCCATGCCCCGAAATTAGGTAACATGAAATAATTTTGCATAAAAATTATAAGTTACAGCCCTGAACACATCCTTCCACTGTTTCTTCCTCTCAAGCTCTTATTTCATCCTTAGATCCACCATTTCCTTCATGATGTTGTGTCTGGTGTCATTTTAACTGAGATTATAAGCACAGATATCAGTGAGATGTTACTAATTGAAGGGCCAAACAAAGAATGAAAATTTTGCGCCAATTTCAATACTTCCTTGACACTGCACATGCGCAGTGGACAAAAGTATGGAGGACCATATAGGACATGTATTTTTTGGATTTTGGGGGTTGGAGGGGCAAAATTTGTGTTTGGCCCTGAAATTTAAAGAGTTAGCATGAGCTAAGTCTGGGTCATTGGTACAGTATAAAAATATACAAATTACTTAAAATTTATCATATTTTTATACCACAACCAATGGCCCAGACTAGCTGAATTGTAAAAAGGCTGGAGGGCCTAGGACTTAAAGGAAAATCCACTCTCTCAATTACTTCGATAAAGGATAGCTCCTACAGGAGAATAGGAGAGGACATAGGAATTACATATGTCCTTCTGTTTCACAAGAAAAGAGAATGGCATAACACCAACAATGTAATTGAGAATTACATAATTTCTCCATTTAATGCCAGCATAACCTGTTATGCTAATTCGGTGAAGGAAACCAATATATAAAGCTAGTCAAGAGAAAGAGACGCTTTATACTCATTTAAAAGAGTCCGAGGATTAACCCCAATTTAGAATAACGGTTGCCCAAGCCAAGTCTGTCTTTCTACGTTTGGTCATCTTTGAAGGACTTATAAATTCTTGCAGTGGATTTTTTAATTGTAAAGAATGTAAGTAGACTGTACACTCAATTTATTCTTGTTGAATTTACTGAATAACTCACGATGCATTGGCCTACGGTAGGTAGCAGTCTATGACGCAAAATGATGGAAGGGGGACTTGATGTCACTGACATATTGGCTAACAAAGACCGAAGCCTGATTGAGAGGGCGGGGACTGAATATATGGCCCTAGGCCCCATCCCAGATATAGTTTTACTTGACAAGTTAGGCCTACGCCTCAACTGTGGCTGTTTAGGCCTATGGACTTATTGAGGATCGATACAACAAATTCTAAACAAAATGTTGTATAGGCCTATTATCTGTACATAGACAGGTGATCAGTTTATGTAGCCTACATTAATTGCTGCTTGTCGCATAAGCTGACAGTAGGCCATTTGAGGGAGAGGGGAGCGCATGGAAATGAGCGGTCATGCAGCTCATGCCTTCCTGCTATGTCAATGACCATTCACAGGGCTACTTCTATATGGAGATCGCCGGTTTTCAAATTGCATATCTGTTCCAGTTTCAGTTTTCATTGTACAGACATAATACATTGCATTTGCACATAGGAAGATTATTTGTTGCCAGTCAGTGCCACAGCGACTCCCTTTCCAGGGCAATGCATCAGTGTACATAATAGGTCTATATGGGTACTCTGGTTTCCTGACTGAGCTTAAGGTTTTTTCATAAATTACCTCAAGAGTTTCAAGTTTGAGAACAATGATTTTTGCCTTGAGTCTGTTCCAAAATTACCCCCCCCCCCCTCCCCCCCATTACCTCTGTGTAGGGTAACCCGACTGACTCTAAAAATTATGCCGACCATAAAAACCTTGATCGAGTAAAGAATTTCCATCCAACTTCAGCTGTGATTTTGACACTGGCTTTGGAGTTCAAGCTTTCAAAATTACATGTAGAAATAGATATATTTGTCATTATAAATATGGAACAAGTGACAAGTTCTGCAAAGGAAATCGCATTTGTTAAACAGATGAACATGTAAAATACGATGTGTAAGAAGTAAATTTGTCACCTATTCTTGCAGTAAATGACACACTTGAACGCAATACTAGGCCTAATTGGAGCAACTGTTCTGAAAAAAAGGGTATCGCGACCCTGAAGTTTGAAAACAAGGTTAACATTAGGCTCCCCCCTCCCATGACCTTCACCTTGCAGATGCGGCGGAAACTATTATACGCGACACACCTTCTGACTGTCCTTATAAAAAGTTTAACAACTGTAATATGATTCGTTTCTGAGTTATGGCTGAGACACGAATATTTATGATTTTCAGTGTGACCTTGAAATGTGACCTTGACCATGACCTTATGGACCTGGCTGTGGTGTGTGACACATCCATCCATTGTCCTTTATAATTGAGCGAAGTTAGATGATGGTTGCCCTAATAGTTTTGGAGTTATGCTTGAGACATGATTTGTGACCCTGAACATATGAAGGTCAATTGTGACCTTCACCTTGCAGATGCGGCGGAAACTATTATTTGCGACACACCTTCTGACTGTCCTTAACATTTGTAAAACATTAACAGTTGTACTATGATTCGTTTCTGAGTTATGGCTGAGACACGAATATTGACCAATTTTTAGTGTGACCTTGAAATGTGACCTTGACCTTGAAGGTACGAACCAGCCTATGGTGTGTAACACATCTTCCCATGGTCCTTCATAATTGTGTGAAGTTTGATGACTGTGGCCCTAACCGTTTTCAAGTTATTGCCTCGGACACACACACACACACACACACACACACACACACACACACACACACACACACACACACACACACACACACACACACACACACACACACATAAAAAAAGAAGGCGAGTAAGCAACTCTTTATTTAAGATTCAGCGATAAACATGTTCACATAAACACAAGAAATATATTTAAGCTGTAAGTCCAATCATATTCATAGGGTATTTTTTCTAAGTCTTTTTCCGTGCTCCCAAAAGTCCAAAAATGAAAAATATTTCAACTGATAAATTTTCTAAGTCCAGTTTTCCATGCCATTTCCGGGCTATGTCCAGGGTATGTACATGGTGAACATCAGCTGTCCATGGTAATTCCAAGGAACAAGTTCCATGGTAGCAAGGAATTTTTTACCAATCACATAAATTCCATGCCATTTCCTTGGATTTCCAAGGCGTTCTAAAATGTTCCATGGCAGTCCATGGAAATATTAAATGCAGGGTTATATAGAAATGCTTGATTGACACGTGACATATACAAATGCTTCACAGTGAGCTACACTTTAAAAACAGTACATAAATGAGACATAGTTATTACTTCACACCGAGCTACACATTACAGCTACCCAGCACCGATGCTGGACTACTGTCTCTGGAGGAGGTAATATTCCCTTGCTTTTCACTATAGAGCCAGATAACATAAAGGAAAAACCGTACACCCCCCCCCACCTTCCCCTGAGGATAAATTCCCCAGAACAAAGAGGGCAGTGGAACGGCATCAGTGCTCGGGTAGACTGCCTAAACACCCTGTAGATGTAACATTAATGGACGACATTCTGAGCAACAGAAAGAGGACCCAAAGATCTTACGTCACCAGAGATGGACTCAAAATTTCTAAGGTAAAACTTGGTAAATGAATTGGGATGTATCCAGTATGCAGCCTTCATAAGATCAGTAATGGCTATACTGTTAGAATAAGCCCAAGAAGTGGACAAGGCTCTAACCATGTGCGCTGAAATCTTAACAGAACATTGATCTGAAAATAGACTTTCATAGGCAATACGTATTGTCAACTGAATCCACCTAGAAATAGAATGAACAGATACAGTGGAGCCCACTTAATTGGATATCTCTTAATTGTATATCCCTGTTAATTGAATATAATTTTCAAACACAAAACCATTTACCATACCTTCAGTACAAATTTGATCTGTTAATTGCATATGGGTTGTAGAGTAAACTTCTGTTAATTGTATATAAATTTTTGTAATATGTCGAAAACAATACTGTGACACGCACCGAATACCCCTCATTTATCAACCTTTTTGGCCTCACTACATCCAATACCGGCATTTATTATATTACATCTATGAGCTCTGTCAAACAAGATATAATAGAATAAATGCTCAGTTTACCTCCAGAACACAGGAAACTGACCAAATCCCTGTTAATTGTATACTCCTGTTAATTGAATAATTTTCACTGCAAAATGGATATTCAATTAAGAGGATTCTACTGTATATCTTTTCTGTTAGTAATCAGTGAAAGAAAGAATCTTTTTCTTCCCTTTCTAATAAAATCCGATTGAGGTTTATAAATGCGCATATGCACATATCTCTAACTGGACACAGCAAAGGTCTATAGTTATCCGAGGATGGTAAAGCCTTAATGACAAAAGGCTCCGGTCGCTTATCCAGAATCTGATTCTTAGCCAAGAATCCCACTTCCATAGTGAGGGTAACAGTATTACCCACACTACGGTAATGGGAATCATCGACAGATAATGCATGAAGTTCCCTAACTCTTCTGGCAGATGCAAATGTTAAGAGAAAAGCCATTTTATAGGTCAAGAATTTGAACTTTACATCATCTAATGGCTCAATAGGAGCTTCTTGAAGATTCAACAGAACCCAAGCCAAATTCCATTTAGGAATTAATCTGAGAGTTATAGGTCTAATAATAGAGAAATTTCTAACTAGCTTGGATAAAGAAGTATCTGACCTAATAGCCAAGTTATCATGATGAGCGTAAGTGTCTGATAACACAGACCTATAGCCCTTAATAGTGACAGGCTGCAGTTTGAGTACATCCAACAGGTAGACCAGGAAATTGGCAGTCTGTGGAATGGACGGATCATAGATGTCTACAGACTGATCCATACACCAACAGAAGAAAACCCTCCACTTTGCTGCATTATTCAACGAAGAGGAGGTTCTCCTACAGTTAGAAATTGCATCCACCGCTCGTCCTGTAAAATGCTTTTCGTGGAAGAAGGACCGCACAATGGAAATACATGAAGGTTGAGACCTTCCGGGTTGTGATTCAGTGCACTTGACTTCGCCTGATATAGAAGATCCTTTCAAGGAGGAAGCTTCCGGAGAATGTCCCATAACAGACACCTGAGAAGTTTGATCCAAGGTTTCTGTGAAAACAGAGGTGCTAGCAGCAGGATTTTGCAGTGAGACTGTTTGATTTTTAACAGAATCTGCTGAATCAATGGAGCAGGAGGATATGCATATCCTATCTGATTCTGTCCCATGAGATTGATAGAGCGTCTACAGCATACGCTCGATGATCTGGATGGGGCAACATTAATGTCGGTAACAGATTATTTAGGTGTGTCGCAAAAAGATCTATCATGGGAAGATCCCACTGGTAGCAGATCTGACTGAATATTCACTTATTGAGAGTCCACTCCGATGGTAACAGGTGACCTTTCAAAGAAAGAGCGAGTCTGCTAGTACATTCAGACGGCCCAGTATATGACAGACTGAGATATGAACATGATGATTCAGAATGAATAGGAGAATCTTCTCCGGTAATTCGCATAACGGAATCGAATGAGTGCCACCTTGGTTCCTGAGGTAAGCTACTACTGTTGAGTGGTCTGACAGAATTTGAACATGGTCGTTCACTATTTGATGACTCCAATGTTGTACTGCTAGCAAGATGAACATTATGTCCTTGATTTATGTGCTTCTCTAGGAACCAAGAGTTCCAAAGACCCTGCCACTTCCAGTCTGTAGAGCTTAGCGCCCCAGTCTATCTGACTCGCATCCGTCATAATTGTGAAAGCCGGATCCGGCAGTTGAAGTGGAACTTCCTGAAAAATGTTCACGACGCCGGACGTACGACGACGACGGACGGAAAGTGATAAGTTTAGCTCCCTCAATCACTGGAGATCCACCCAAATCTGAACTTTTTGTTTTACTGGGTCCGTTAAAACAATGCCAGTTTCGAGCGTATAAGTCCTCACACTCCAATTCTCTGTAAAGAATATCTGGAGGGGACGTGTGTGCAGGTGGCCCATTGGAATAAGATTCGCAGCCGCTCCGCACAGCCCTATCATTCACATGAATTTCCTCGCTGCTACTGTGGAAGAGTTTAGATAAAAGTGAGCATAACAACTGACTGATTTTGACCCGCTATCGGCAAATGAACCAGATTGTTGTGAGTCTCGAAGCTCATTCCTTAGTGAATGAACGACATGGATGGAGCTAGATCCGACTTTTTTCGTTTACTATGAAACCGAGATGTAGGAATAATTGAAGCAGTCACTTAGCATAGATCTGAAGAATAATTCTGTTCCCGTATCTCTGAAGAATGTCTTCCAAGTAAGCCAACGTTACCACAGACAAATGAGCTCAGAAGTATGACATTACTGAGTCAATTATTCGAGTGAAAGCCCAAGGAGCTAGGTTCAGACCAAAGCACATTGCTCTGAACTGATAAACCTCTCCTTGCAAAACGCAGGTACTTTCTGAATGCCGGATATACTAGGACATGAAAGTAGGCATCCTTTAGATCTATGCTTGCTGCATAGTCATCCACTCGAATGCTTGCTCTTACTGACTGAATGGTTTCTACATAGAACTTTGGAGCTACGATGATCTTGTTTATCCAGCTCAAGTTTATTACTGGTCAGAACGAGCCACCTGGCTTCGGTACAAGGAACAGGTGATTGTAAAATCTTGAGAATTTTGATTCTCAACAACCTCTTTAATTTGCTTCCTTTAATAAGAGAGCCTGTACCCCCACTAGGAGAGACTCTCTTTTGAAAGGATCTGCTTGAAGATTTGTCCAACGCAAACATCTTGTAAGTGGGGTGGGGGGAGGGGGGGGGGTGGGGGGGAGGGGGTGGGTTTGCTCGGAATGATAGCTGCAGGCCATCTGAGACTACACTCCTCACCCACTGATCTTCCACGATTTCTATCCAGTTTCCACAAACTTACAAGCAATAGAGGTCTTGTCCATCACCTGTACGACTTATGGGAGGATAAACTTCGTCCTTCCCACGAAGAACCTCATCCCGACGGCTTAAGGGCGTCTGACCTATAGTCTCGATCAGACCTGCACCCCTTTCCCTGAGTTGCTATACTGACGACTGCTAGATTAAGTATAAGAGGGTTTCTTGTACCCTCACAAGGTGTTCCCTTTAGTTGATTTTGAAGTGGAATGGCCTTGCTTACCCCGGTCTGCTGAAGCATGTTGTTGAGATGCAGACTTCAGTAGCAGTGCACTGGAAGCTTTCTTTGTAGCCTGTTCATAGACTAATGAAAGCTTGTCTCCAAATAGAGTATGTCCGGAGACTGAAGCAACTCGGAGAAAGCTTTTCACCTTGTCATTTATAAGTGATGATGATGCAAGGGCAGCATCACATCTGATCAACTCCAAATTTACCAATGTCAGGGCGGAGTTGTGTGTGGAATATATGACTGCCCTGGAAAGAACTCTAAGCGAGAAACAAACAATGTCAAATTTTTTCCCATAAAGATGTTGCACCATAGCTAAGGTGAGGTGATCTGCGTAGGACATCGTGTCCAGTATGGCTCTATTGGATGAAATAGCACATTCCATCAATTCTGAGCATATAATGAATGATGCAAGTAGGGACATATCTAAATCCCTGGCCTGCTCACCTAAACGCAGAGGAGCTCTCTGGGATCTTCTCTAACTGTTTTAAATGAACGTGGTCTGAGGAACAGCATTCTTATTGAAGATGTCAATAACTTCGTCCTCCCCATGAAAGAACCTCATCCCGATGGCTTAAGGGCGTCTGACCTATAGTCTCGATCAGACCTGCACCCCTTTCCCTGAGTCGCTATACTGACGAATGCCAGATTAAGTATAAGAGAGTTTCTTGTACCCTCACAAGGAGTTCTCTTTAGATGATTTTGAGGTGGAATGGCCTTGCTTACCCCGGTCTGCTGAAGCATGTTGTTGAGATGCAGACTTCAGTAGCAGTGCACTGGAAGCTTTCTTTGTAGCCTGTTCATAGACTAATGAAAGCTTGTCGCCAAATAGAGTATGTCCGGAGACCGGAGCAACTCGGAGAAAGCTTTTCTCCTTGCCATTTATAAGTGATGACAATGCATCGATCACATCTGATAAACTCCAAATTTGCCACTGCTCACTTCACTTATTGAATGATGTCAATAAGAAACCATGCTTCCTCTTAGCACTAGAGAGAGGTTGAATATGGCGTTGTTAACATGCCCAAAGGCCTCTGACATCTGTCAAGACTGTTTCGGGAAAGAAAGAACATCCTCTTTCCTCAGGACGAAATCTGCATCCAGAGATAACAGCGGTTTCTCTCTAGTAGTCGCAGCTTGCTGATCAGCTGGAACAAAGTCAGGATAGTATTGATGAATAAAATTCATCGCTACCATATGCTGTTCCGAAAGGGAAGGGTAATCCTCTTCCTTGTCCCTTTCACCATCTGACTGATTCAGCTGTGACGTTCGGTCCATCGCATTTGTGTGTGCCAACCCAGCACCATCTGACAGCTCACCACAAGAGTCTGTGGATGGCTGCTCTTGCACTTGCTGGAATGCTGCGATTAGCTGTGCAATCTGCGACAGCAAGTCCATTACCGAGGCTTGAGGAGCAGAGATCTTCTGTTTTTTTGCTGCTTGCAGCTCCTGGGATGAAGATCCAGAGGTAAATCTTTTCTCCACATGTCCCAATCAATGAAGCCTTGGATCGCTAGCTACCGGATGGTCCAACTTCATGGGCGAAGACTGGCTCCATCTTCACGTAGCTGGCTGCATATCCGAAGTCGGGTAGGTAGCATGTGGTCATGTCACGTGTGTGCTTTTCTAATGTATCGGAGGAAGCCTTGACTGTAGCTGACCCGGCTGAAGTCTAGATGGAGCATTCCGAGCGGCAGTTGAGGATATGCTCTGGCTCAAGTTTCTCAAAACAACATTTGGCCCCACATGTTTGTTGCTGGGTTAAAGAAGGCTCTCCTGCACGCAGTCTATCAAACCTCGCCATGCTTCCCGAAGAGAAACTTGCTGACTTCCTCCCTATTTCCGTTGTCGCTGGGTGAGCTTTAGATTTCTGAGGTGCTCGCTTTACCCAAATCTACACTTCCTTCGACCACAATGGACTTACCCAGTGTCACGGCTCCCATGAACAGAGTAACTGCTTCACCGGTCAAGCTAGTTGCTTGCAAGGGATTAAGAACACAAACTAGAGGCCTTATCCCTTGCTTAATATTCATGAGCACCTTTGCAGCTAGCTCTGTTTGCTCACCAGAGCACGACGACAGTAGCACACTTTGGATGGCATCACAAAACCATCACCATGCTCTTGTTCCTCTGACAAAGAAACTGAAAAACTTGAATTATCTTGAGGTGAGAGCTCAAGCATTGGAACCTCACCACCAACGACGTAGCTCGACACCCATCTCCAACATCTGTCATCCCAATGTACACATGTAGGATAAGAATCTGTATGAGTACATCGACTGCAGGCGAAGTAACAAGCATGTAAATCCGAAGAAAACATCCGAGGAAGACTTCCTCACCTTGCATTTATAGCAGTAAGCTTTCATAACTACAATCAAAATACAAACTCCACAACAAAATATATGATAAAGATACATGAATAAGGCTAAAAAAAAATAATGTTTTGATTCTCAGGCCCTCCCTCATTGGATTTGAACCTCCTCATTAGACATTTTTATTATGTCACGTATCTTTAAGAATTTGTGAAAACTTGGAATGGTCATTCTTTTCACATTTCTCAACATATAATTATTTAGTTGTGTTTGCAGTAAATTGGTTTTTCTTGTTGCAGTTTATGGGAGAGTGCCCAGAGGCACTCTCCCATAAACTGTAACAAGGCAAATTCTGATATTCTCTGGATCATGATTTAATTATTTATTTATTTGCTGGTGTTTAAGGTCATATATTTCTGCACAATGGCTAATAATTAATGGCTGCAACACCGATATAAACTCAAGTTTCACCAATCATTTAGAGCCATGTTTCCCATTTTAAAGGACTCCTACCCCAAGCATTGGTTACTGGGGCCTATTCTAATGGATCATGTTTGACAGATCTATACCATTAAAAACAACAATAAAATAGAAATCCTTTTAGCTGTTGTTATGGCAGTTAGTTATAAAAGGTATACTATAATTTCACTAAAATACAACCTTTTCTCTTTTTCAAGTGGAAAAACAGCAAAAAGATGTACTGAGTATACTCAACCCTTTACACGAAAAAATAAAAAAAAATAAAAATAAAATCCTCCCTCCCTCACTGATTTGAAAAAAAAAATGCCTGAGAATCAATTCATTTTTTTTATTTGTCCTAATAGCAATCAAAATTAAATTCGAAAAAATTATAAAAAAAAACTTTTTCGAAAAGTTTTGAGAAAATGCCTAAGTTCCCCACATCATGAGCCCAAGGACATCCCGATAGAGCCTAAGTGAGGACAAAATCCAATTTTTTTAGCTACACCACCGGAATCATAATCAATGTATCCTACAGTAATATAATCTTAAATACCGGTACTACATATATTTGAGGATGTTTCTAATGTAAACAACATCAAAGGAAAAAAACGGAAACAAGACATCAGGCACACAAAAAGACCCAAAGTCAGTAACCAATTTAAATGCTACCAGATGCAAAGCTAGATCTTCATACGAAGAAAAAAGGGTACACTGAATAGAAGATGCAAGACCAAAATGACCTAACACTCCTGGGGTGAGGACGTAACCATGGGGATAAACAGAATAAACCTTTTGTAATACATGTAAAACTCACAAGAGATTTTAACAAAAAAATTCAATAAAAAATAGCAAAAAAACTTAGGAGTTTAACAGGAGGACTTCCTGGAAGGATATGGAAGGAACACTTAACAGTGGACTGATCATTAGCAAGAATGATGACGTCAGGTGTGTGCCCTGAAAATGGGAAACATGAAATAATTTTTATAATTATTATAAAGTTACAGCCCTGAACATTTGAAACCACCATTGTTCACTTCCATCATCCATTTACAGCCTTGGATCCACCAATTCTTTCATTGATTTGTGTCTGGCATCCTCAAAAAAGGAGATTTTAAAGCACAGATGTCAGATCATTGTTACCGACTTTAGGGCCAAACAAAGAATGATGGTTTGCACCAATTTCTGTACCTTCCTGGATACTGTGCATGTGCAGATCACAAAAGTATGGAGGACCAGATAGGACTTGATTTTTTTGATTTTGTATGCAAATTGGGTGGTGGGTGGGGGGGGGGGGGGGGGTAGGAATTTGTGTTTGGCCCTGAATTAAATTGAGTTAGCACCAGCTAGTCTGGGCCATTGGTTGTGGTATTAAAATATACATTTGTAAAAGTTTTATAGTATTGGCCCCTGGTCGGAAAACCAAAGAACTAAAATAATTCATCTGATTCAGTTTCAAAATACCATAAACATGATAAATTCATAGTAATTTGTATGTTTTTACACTTACCAATGGCCAAGACATAGCTGGTGCTAACTCTAAATTATTCAGGGCCAAACACAAATTTTGCCCCCCAATCCCCAAAATTTGCTTCAAAAACCGAAAAGTTAATGCGCCCAAATTTTGCCCCCCAATCCCCAAAATTTGCATCAAAAACCAAAAAGTTAATGCCCTATGTGGCACTCCATACATTTGACAACTGCGCATACACAGTGTCCAGGAAGTGCCGAAATTGCCGCCAGATATCATTCCTTCTAGATTATCTGCTAAATGTTATAGTCAGCGGGGAGGAATGAGTGCCCAGTCATGGGAGAGCCGTCCCCGTCTGAGCCATTGGTAAGTATAAAAATATACAAATTACTATGAATTTATCATATTTTTACACAGTAACCAATGGCCCAGACATAGCTGAATGGTAAATAGGTTAGAGAACCTAGGACATATAGGAAAATCCAATAACTCAACTACTACAAATAGATTATCTCCTACAGGAGAATAGGAAAGAACGGAATTACATATGTCCTTCATATTTAATAAAATAAGAAGGACATAACACCAACAAAGTAATTGAGTATAACTCCATATATAATACTCTATTAACATCCAGCATAACCCATTTTGCTAATTCAGTGAAGGGAAGCCAAAATATAAAGAAAGTCTAGAGAATGAGATTCTTTATATTAAATTAAAAGTGTCCGAGGATTGTATATAAACGCTCATTTGACATGTGACATATACAAATGTTTCACACTGAGCTACATTTTAAAAATATTACATAATTGTCATCATAATTGCTTCCACTGAGCTACAATTAAAACCATCCCAGTACCGACTTGGAGCTACTGACATCGGAGGAGGTCTTCCCTTGCTTTTCACTATAAAGCCAGGTGTTGATAAGAGAAAACCGTCCCCCCCTCTTCCCCTTGTTCTGGGTCACACAACTACAAAACGAAGAGGGCAGCAGAACAGCATCAATGCTGGAACGGAAAACCTAATTAACTATAGCTGTAAACATTTTAATAGGCGACATTCTGAGCAACAGAAAGAAGACTTAAACTGCTAAGGTCACCAGAGATGGACTCTAAATCTCTAAGGTAAAACCTAGTGCATGTAGAAGGCTGTGTCCAGTATGCAGCTTTCATCAGATCAGTTATGGCTATACAGTGAGAGTAAGCCCAAGAAGTTGACAGTGCCCTGACTTCGTGCGCTGAAATCTTATTGACAGAACGCTGATCTGAAGAAAGATCATCATAAGCAATATGTAGTGCTAACTGGATCCATCTAGTTATAGACTGAACAGAAATATCCTTTCTGTTAGGAACTAATGATAGAAAGAAGCGTTTCCTTCCTTTCCTAATAAAATCAGATCGGCGTTTATAAATGTGCATAGCCCTGACACACAGCAATGGTCTACGATTGTCCACAGAAAGACAATGATAATAGGCTCTGGCCTTACATTAGGAACTTGATTCTAATTAGCCAAAAAAACAATTTGTGTAGTTAAAGTGATGGTATTTCACTTTAACTTTAGAGCAGCGTTTATAAATGCGCATAGCCCTGACACACAGCAATGGTCTACAATTGTCCACAGAAGGACAATGATAATAGGCTCTGGGCTTACATTAGGAACTTGATTCTTAGCCAAAAAACCAACTTGTGTAGTTAAAGTGATGGTATTTCCAACACTGCGATAGTGAGATTTGTCCACAGATAATGCATGGAGGTCACTAACTCTTCTAGCGGATGCAAAAGCTAAGAGAAATGCAGTTTTATAGGTCAAAAATTTGAACTTTACAACGTCTAACGGCTCAAACGGAGCTTCTTTGAGCTTCAACAGAACCCAGGCTAAATTCCATTTTGGAATTAACCTGAGAGTTCTAGGTCTATTAATTGAGAAATTTCTAACCAATTTGGATAGAGAAACATTACACCCGATATCCAAGCTCTTGTAATGAGCTAAGTGTCTGATAACATAGACCTATAGCCTTTAATAGTGACGGGCTGCAGTTTGAGAACGTCAAACAAGTAGACCAGAAAATTTGCAGTGTCTGGTATGGAAGGATCATAAACGTTTATTGACTGATCCTTACACCAACGGAAGAAAACCCTCCACTTTGCTGCATAATTCAGCGAAGTGGAGGTCCTCCTACAGTTAGAAATTGCGTCCACTGCTCGTCCTGTAAAGCACTTCCCGTGCAAGAAGGACGGAAATACATGAAGGTTGAGACCTTGCGGGTTGTGTGCAAGACTTCCCCTGATAAAGAAGGTCCTCCTGTGGAGGAAGCTTCCAGGGAATGTCCCATAACAGACATCTGAGAAGATTGATCCAAGGTTTCTGTGCCAACAGAGATGCTACTAACAGAATCTTGCAATGGGATTGCTTGATCTTTAGCAAGATCTGTTGAATTAATGGAGTTGGAGGATATGCGTATCCTAACATTCCGTCCCATGAAATCGAGAGAGCATCTACTGCATACGCTCGAGGATCTGGACATGGCGACACATAAGTCTGCAACTGATTGTTGAGATGTGTCGCAAATAAGTCTATCATTGGTTGATCCCACTGGTAGCAAATCTGTCTGAACAACCGCTTGTTGAGAGTCCATTCTGACGGCAACATGCGGCCCTTCCGAGAGAGCAAGTCTGCCAACATGTTCAGACGACCCGGAATATGATGGATAGACAGTTGAACTTGATGATTCAAGACAAACAGAAGGATTCTTTCCGTTAACTGACATAATGGAATCGAGTGCATGCCACCCTGGTTCCTTATGAACGCTAACACTGTCGAGTCATTATCAAAAGTTTAACCCCTGCATATTTAGGAGTTCCCATGTGGGTATAGTTGGAATAATTGTTATTTTCGTAAAATCAATCCCTGAATATTTTTTGGTAACCGTGCATTGGCCTTTCAGTGGTGCTACATGAAGCCGCAAATAGTTAAGGTTGAAAAGTTCATCAAATAGACAAATATAATACCTAACTCAGCCGATGACCGGTAAATAATGAATGGAATAGTCATTGAGTTGAGAATAAAGTAGGGACAAATCGTGCCCTCGGTTTCCACCTGATTCACGGTATTTCCACATGGTCTCGGCACTTGACAAAGATACTAAACTGTCGGGAGGGACAGTAGGAAACATTCTGAGAATATCTGAACATGAGCGTTCTCTATAATGTGAATCCATTGTTGTAGTGCTATAGCCATATTGACATCATTTCTTTGATGATTATGTGTTTGACTAGGAACTCTGGGTCCCAAAGACCCTGGCATTTCGAGTCTGTCGGAGTCAGGGTCACGCCCCAACCAAACTGGCTCGCATCTGTCATGATTGTGAAAGCCGGATCTGGCAAATGCAGCGGAACTCCTTGAGTTAACCACTGAATATCTGCCCAAATCTGAACTTTTTGTTTTACTTGGTCCGTTAAAACAATATTCGTTTCGAGCGAATGCGTCTTCACACTCCAGTTCTGAGTAAAGAATATCTGGAGAGGACGTGTGCGCATGTGGCCCATCAGAATAAGTTCTGTGGCCGCACCGCACAGACCCATCAGTCGTAGGAACTCCCTCGTTGTTAATGCATCTGAGTGTAGACAAAAGCAAGCGTAACAATTGACTAATTTTGCTCTGGGTAACGGCAGACTAACCAGATTGTTGTGAGTCTCGAAGCTCATACCCAAGTGGATGAACGACTTGGACTGAGCTAGATCCAACTTCTTCTCGTTTACTATGAAACCGGGACATCGGAGCAGTTGAAGCAGACTCTGAATATCGTTCTGAAGAATATCTTTGTTGTCGTCCAAGTAAGCCGACGTTACCATACGTTTTGAGCGAATGCGTCTTCACACTCCAGGTCTGAGTAAAGAATATCTGGTGAGGATGTGTGCGCAAGCGGCCCGTTGTAGGAACTCCCTCATTGTTACTGCGTCTGAGTGTAGACAAAAGCAAGCCTAACAATTGACTAATTTTGCTCTGGGTAACGGCAGACTAACCAGATTGTTGTGAGTCTCAAAGCTCATACACAAGTGGATGAATGACTTGGGCAGAGCTAGATCCAACTTCTTCTCGTTTACTATGAAACCAGGATGTCGGAGCAGTAGAAGCAGACTCTGAATATCGTTCTGAAGAATATCTTTGTTGTCGTCCAAGTAAGCCGACGTTACCACAGATGAATGAGCTCAGAAATAAGATATTACCAAGTTCATTATTATAGTGAATGCCCAGGGAGCTAGATTCATACTGAAGCACATTGCTCGGAACTGATATACTGTCAACCTGAACTGCGAACACTGCGGACACCTTTCCCTACTGTTTTAAATGGACGTGGTCCAACAGACGGTACCCAAACGGAAGATGAGGAAAGAAAGTTGCCTTTTCGCTTCCCACTGGAAAGACTGAATATAGCATCATTTAGGAGAGCAAAAGTGTTCAACACTAGTTATGACTACACCGGGAAGAAAAGGACATCCTCCCTTGACCGGATATAGTCTGCATCTAACGATGCCAGCAGCTTTTTATGTGTAGATGCAGCAGTTTGATTCACTGGAACAATCTCTGGAAAGTGTTGATGAATAAAATCCATCGCTACCATATGTTGTTCCGAAAGGGATGGGTCTGTATCCTCCAAATCCCTTTCTGCATCCGATTGAATCAGAATTTCCTCACGGTCCTCTGCCTCTGAGTGGGCAAATGACTGGACCGACCCAGCATCTTCGGACAACTTATGCTCCGAGACTGCCGGAACTTGCTCCTGACTATGCTGGGATGCTGCAATGAGCTGCGCACACAACGGCTCTCTTCTGCGGATGTCCTGTCTTCTTGACTACTGGATGCTGTGACTTTTTAATAGACGAGCGGTCCTTGCTCGGAGATTCTGGTAGGATATCGGACATCACATAGCCAAGGTGCAGTCGTGTGTGCTGTACTGACTTGGAGAAAGCTCTACTCTCAGCCGTCCCCGGCTGACTAAATGATGGAGCATCCCGGACCGATTGCATGGACGTAAGCTCCGAATGAAGCAAGTTCCTGACTACAACATCTAACCCCAGATGTTGTTGATAGAGAGAAGGGGCTCTCTCGCTCGTGGTCTTGCTAGACCTCGCTGAGCCGACTGACGAACTTGCTTGCTTCTTCCTTTCCAACGTTGCTGGGTGAGCCTGATAAGAGATTATAGTGCTTGCTCTACCCATATTTCTATCCTCACTGCCAAAAATTAAGGCTACACTATCAGAATAAGAAATGTATCTTACACTTATCCTAACATGAATTATTCATAGGAAAATTACATGTAAGGAAAACGTTGTCAATGTAAACAACGCCACAAAAAACCAGAAACAAGACTCCAGGCTTCCAAAAATTAAGGCCCGAAGTCAGTAATAGATCTGACACTATCCGATGCAAAGCAAGGTCTTCCTCAGAAGAGAATGCAATACATCGGATGATGCAGGATTACAAATGCCTAAACACTCCTAGGGTGAGGACGTAACCATGGGGATAAACAGAATAAACATTCTGTAAGGTTAAACTCCCAAGAAATTTTCATATAAAAAAATTTCAATAAAAATACCAAAAAGCCTGGGAGTTTAACAAGAGGGCTTCAGAGAAGGAACACTTAACAAACAGTAGCTTAATCATTAGGAAGAATGATAATTCAGGCGATACCATGAAAATGGGTAAGAAATAATTTCGTTAAAAAATTATAAAGTTACAGCCCTGAACATAAAAAAGCACTGTTCCTTCCTTCCATGGTTCTATTCTATCCTCTGATCCACCATAATTATCTTTGATCTGTGTCTAGCATCATCAAAACAGAGATTTAAAAGCACAAAAGTCAGTCTGTTGTTATCTGACAGAGGCCAAACAAGGAATGATATTTGACAGCAATTTTGGCACTTCCTGGACACTGCGCATGCGCAGTTGTCAAATGTATGGAGGGCCACATAGGACAATAAATTTTCCGGTTTTTGATTCAAATTTTGGGGATTGGGGGCAAAATTTGTATTTGGCCCTGGATAATTTAGAGTTAGCACCAGCTATGTCCGGGCCATTGGTTACTGTGTAAAAATATTCATTTTCTTTGAGTCAAGAAGAAATTTTTCTCAATCAAGACTTGATTTGATGGAATCTTTGATGAAACGACCAATACTCTTGTACATATTTGTTCACTAAAGAACTATGAATGAATACTTGCCACAGTCTTTTTTATTACGGTGTTTAGTTCCACTAGTGTTAATACCTTGATGTTTTCTTGGCATATTAAATACATACTGATTGGAATATCTTGGTCTGGAGCATGAAAGACTTTCTGAATATCATTGTGAGTAAAGAAGCATGACATTCAATCAACGGCTCCCTTCGTGCAAACTCCGGGAAAAGTGAGTAAACAAACATGGCATCGGATTGCTTACAGAATTCCACTAGTGGGCTGAGCACTTGTTATATACACCGTGGACAGGGTCGTAATCCACACATGTGCAGTGATGTCCACACATGTGTTTACCAGGTTATAAAAATCGTCATCAGCAAAATTTTAATTAATGAAGCACCGGGTTGTATCCGGTGCTTCATTAATTAAATTTTTGACGATTATTCCTGTATTTAGTGTATGGAATCTAATATTATTGTGTCAGTGGAAATATTGCCCACACATGGAAAGTGTTCAGGCCATGGTGGCCGAATTGTACTTTATCTAATTGGACAGTGTTTTGTGAGAAGGCATACGATGAAAAAAAATATCTCACCAGTGATCTGACTAAATGGTCCCGTCTACTTCTCATCTGTGTGATCATCGAAGGTATGCTGACCTCTTGATCTAGATTCAGTTTATCTAGCGCGATGGATATGGAACAGTACAGTCCTGATCTCTCAGCACCATTCCTGTAAGTGTCAGAAGACAAAAGAAACTGTTTACTCCTTTAGCTAAAGTATACAATATTTTTTCATAAACGTTCAACATAATCATGTCATGTGAACCCTCACTGGAACGAGCTTGTGTGTTCATCCCAATGAGAGTCACATGATATGGTATTGTTGCAATTTTTTAAAATTTTTGTTGCAATTTTTGGAAACATAAGCTGCAATCATCATGGCCATGTTTGCAACCCGATAAACATTACAAGAGGATCATTGGTAGAAGGTGTCCTAGTCATCAAGCATGTGAAGTTTCAAAACATTTGGCCTTGTAGTCTCAGGGGAGAAAATTTTCAACATCGACCAATCAGAATCAAAGGGTGCCACTGGCAGCCATGTTTTTCATCCAACAGAAACAAAATGAGAAACGGTTGCAGAGAACATCCCATAGACCATTGCTGCCAAGGTTGGTTCACATCGGCTCAGCAGTTCCAGAGAAGAAGATGCAAATGTGATTTCCCATAGGGTTTCTATAGTAACTATAAGCTGCAATTGCAGTAATGTTAGCACTTCTAGCAACATTAAATGAGGATCGATGGTAGAGGGTGTCCCAGTCATCAATCATGTGAAGTTTCAAAACATTTGGCCCTGTGGTTTCAGAGGAGAAGACTTTTTCAATATCTACAAATCAGAATCAAAGAATGCCTCTGGGGGCCCATGTTTTCCATCCGACGGGAACAAAATGAGGACTGTTTGTAGAGTACCTCCCATAGACTATTCCTGCCAAGTTTGGTTCACATCAGCTCAGCAGTTCCAGTGAAGGAAATGAAAATGTGATTCCCCATAGGGTTTCTACAGTAACTATAAGCGGCAATTGCAGCCATGTTTGTTACCTGATCAACATTTCATGAGGATTTTTGGTGGAGTGTGTCCCAGTCATCAACCATGGAAAGTTTCAAAACATTTGGCCCTGTGGTTTCAGAGGAGACGATTTTTCAAAATCCTCCAATCAGAATCAAAGAATGCTCTTGGCAGCCATGCTTTTCATTGCACAGTAACAAAATGAGGAGCGTTTATAGAGGACCTGCCATAGACTATCCCTGCCAGGTTTGGTTCATGTCAGCTCAGTAGTTTCAGAGAAGATGAAAATGTGATTTCCCATAGGGTTTCTGTTAGTGTTGTACAGTTTACCGGTTTTATAAGTCGGTTTCGGTTTTGCTTGAAAACCGAAACCAAAACCGTGTAACTGGTAAATGAGTACGGTTCCGGTTTTTTCCTAAAATGTCGGGAAGAGATGTTTTCATTATTCAGTTTGCACTAACAATGTCTGAAATGTCAAGCTTTGTCAGGAAATAACAGTGTCGTCAATGCACTCCACATTCTGGGTGTAAAGGGGTCACTGCAGCATGTCCAGATCACTCAAGAATGATGTATGACAAGTTGTCAATCACACATCGTTGTCGTAAAAATGGGTTGTGTTTTCTGTGAGAATGACAAAACAGACAGCCAACACACCTACATTTCACTGATTACAGGAAATACCTTACGCAAATTGGCTTCATTTTTGAACAGGTTTGTCTGACATAGTCAATCAGTTTAATTAAAATTACTTATCTACAATCTGTTGGACAGTCAATAATATCATATCAGAAAAAGGTCTTGGCATTTCATTGTCGTATTCAAAAATAACATTTGTCACAGGTGCCTCACCACGTGTTTCGGATGTAGTCTGTTGCCCCCCTTGATGTGCTTATCCAGGAAGAGGTTTTACAGCGATTCCGTCTTGGGATGTTCGGACCCAAGACGATTTGTCCTGAAGGTTTTGGCCCACTAAAAACACGAAACCGCAAGTTCTTATTCTATTTAGTTCAATATATGAAGGCCAAAACGTCTTGAACCGAAATGCCCCGAGGCCGAAACGTCCCAAGACTGAATCGTCCATATCCATGGGAAAAAGGCAAAAAGCTGCATTCCGTAATATCACTGTCAACATGCCACGGCTGCATTCCCGCACAACTAATTTTAAGGGGGCCAACCAAAGGAACACATCAGCGGTAGAAATAGAAAGTGGAATGGCAAGAGGCAAACGCAAAAAGTTACAATATATAACAGTACACCAGTGAATTTGTGAAATCAATTCCGTTGAGCTAAAACCATTGTGAGCGCGAGGTGGGGGGGGGGGGGGGGGTAGATAGACAATAGGTATTTGGTAAAGTGGTTTGTTTTGAAGCCCACCCAGCTACAAACAATATGACTTTCCCATTCCAGGCTGACATGAAATGATTGCTGATTATTTTACTAGGGCGGGTGGTGGCACTAGTCACCACTGTGAGTGTGTGGGGGGGGGGGGGGGAGGGGGTACTGAAAAGAGTCCATACATCAGTTCATTGTCAAATATGTTAGGATGGGTGTCTAGGTGACCCACTTGGCAACGCTTGTTATTATGTTATTATTTGCAATGCTTGGTAGGGTCACTTTGCTAGGCTGCCCAGGGTCCCACCCAGGAGTGAGTACTGAACAGAGCCCTGGGAAATTGTGAATTAGTTCTTTTCGCATCCATGTGTTAATATCAATTCATCATAGACTCTCATATGCCTGAACTTAAAGACCAGAGGTGGGAGGAGGGGGGGATGTGCCTAGAATTGGTGAGTGGTGATATTCTGCAAACACTGTTACATTTTATTTTCTTTTATATTTTTTTTGTTTTGATTATGCCTGCCATTTATACACTTAGCACAAATGCTAGTCACTGCCAAATAAATCATCATTGAAAATATGACAGTATGGGCATTCTATTAACACTACATAGTTTCTGTTGGAAACTGCAGATGTCTTACTATAAAAAACCGAAAACCGTCCTATAAACCGAGTTTTTTTTTTTAAAACCGAACTGAAGCCGAACCGAAACAAGAAAAATAAAACCGCACAACAATAGTTTCTGTAGTAATTATAAGCTGCAATTGCAGCCATGTATGCAACCCAATCAACATTAAATGATGATTGTTGGTAGAGGCAATCACAGTCATCATTTATGTAATGTATTAAAACATTTGGCCTTGCAGTTTCAGAGGAGAAGAGTTTTGAAACCTATGGGAACAAAATGAGGATCGTTTGTGCAGGACCTCCCATAGACTATCCCTGCCAGGATTGGTTTACATTGGTTCCAGAGAAGATGAAAATGTGATTTCTCATAGGGTTTCTATAGTAACTGTAAGCTGCAATTGTGGTCATGTTTTAACCCGATCAACATTAACTGGTAGAGTGCTGAATTATTTTGGGCAATCAAAATTTGTTCACATGTCTTTGCCTTGCTACAATTTATGGGAGAGTGCCAGTGGGCACTCTCCCATAAATTGTAACAAGGCAAATCCAAACTGACTAAATAATATCACTTGAAAGATAATATGAAGCATATTCATTGAATTTGAAGCCTTTATGTGGCAGTGCCTGCGCTTGAGAGTAAAGCCCAAATATGGGCTTCCAGCACTCTACCAGTTAAATGACGATTGTTAGTAGAGGGGGTCCCAGTCATCATTTATGTGAAGTTTCAAAACATTTGGCCTGGCGGGTACAGAAGAGAAGACTTTTGAAAATCCACCAACCAACAACAAAGAATGCCCTCTGGAAGCCATGTTTTTCATCCGACGGAAACAAAATGAGGATCGTTTGTAGAGGACCTCTCAAAGACTATTCCTGCCAAGCTTGGTTCACACCGGCTCAGCGGTTACAGAGAAGAAGAAGAAAATGTGAAAAGTTTATGGATGCCCAACGACAGATGATGGACGACGATGTACACCAAGTGATGTGAAAGGCTCACATGGCCTTTTAAGCCAGGTGAGCTAAAAAACAGACCATTCCTGCCAAGTTTGGATCACAGCGGTTCCAGATAAGAAGATTAAAATGTGAAAAGTTTATGGACGACAGACGGCGGGCGATGACAGTTGTCAAGTGATAGCAAAAGCTCACATGGACTTTTTTACCTTACAGAATTTCATCAAAATCTGAGCACACTGACTTTCAAAATGACCTGAATGGACAGCAGATGGATGAAAAGACGGACGGACACATGCATGCACTGACAGAAGCAATCCAGTGCACCTAACATTCTTTTAAAGTAGTGGGTATAATAAGCCAATGCAATCCCCACAAAGTACAGAACGCCAATAAAAAACAATAATGGTTCAGTTTTTGCATAATGGTGCCTTGAAGCAGTATTTTTTTGTTCCTCTTGAAATGGTACAGTGGAGCCCACTTAATTGGATATCTCTTAATTGTATATCCCTGTTAATTGAATATAATTTTCAAACCCAAACCATTTATAATACCTTCAGTACAAATTTGATCTGTTAATAGCATATGGGTTGTAGTGTAAACTTCTGTTAATTGTGTATAAATTTTTGTAATATGTCGAAAAAATTGCTGTGACACGCACAAAATTCCCCTTATTTATCAACCTTTTTGGCCTCATACATCCAATACAGACATTTATTCTATTATATCTTGTTTGACAGAGCTCTATGAGCTCTGTCAAACAAGATATAATAGAATAAATGCTCAGTTTACCTCCAGAACACAAGAAACTGACCAAATCCTTGTTAATTGTATACTCCTGTTAATTGAATAATTTTCACTGGCAAAATGGATATTCAATTAAGAGGATTCTACTGTATTCCCAAAGCAGTGTGGTGAACAACAATTATGCTGATACACATTTAATCAGGACACGCATTTCAACATATGCATTCCAAGAATGTTTGATAATTTTGTTTGGTGATACAATAATTTATTTGAATCACTATGACTCACAAATAATATGAAATTACTAAAGAAAACAAGACCAATACCGGGTCTGGACCTGCGTCGCTGCATGCAATTGAATCGGCAAACAGGAAGTGGCTGCACGGCAGATCTGAAAATTGCATGCACGATACAACTGATCATTATCAGGCTCCAGATGAAATATACAATCAATCCCTTGCATAGAAGCCGAGAAAAGTTTGACGAAAAATTTCAATGTTCAGTGGGTACAGTAAAATTTCAAAGTATCGGCAAATAGGAAGTGGCTGCACGGCAGATCTGAAAATTGCTTACACGATACAACTCATCATTATGAAGCAGCAGACCAAACATAAAATCAATCCCTTGCATAGAAGCCAGGAAAACCTTGACGGAAAATTTCAATGTTCAGTGGGTACAGTAAAATTTCAAAGTATCGGCAAACAGGAAGTGGCTGCACGGCAGACCTGAAAATTGCATACACGATACAACTCATCATTATGAAGCAGCAGACCAAATATAATATCAATCCCTTGCATAGAAGCCGAGAAAACCTTGACGGAAAATTTCAATGTTCAGTGGGTACAGTAAAATTTCAAAGTATCGGCAAACAGGAAGAGGCTGCACGGCAGATCTGAAAATTGCTTACACGATACAACTCATCATTATGAAGCAGCAGATCAAATATAAAATCATTCCCTTTCATAGACGCCAAGAAAACTTTGACGGAAAAAGTGTTTCGGACGGACGGATGGACTGATGGATGGACTGACGGATGGACTGACGGACGGAGTCGAGCGGTTACTAGACCTGCTCTGCCGCTGGTGATGCAGGTAAAAATAGGCTACCAGAATCACTCAGAAAGCAGATGTTTGCTTCTGAAAGTAACTTGATGTTTTGCTTTAACTGAAAAAGAAATACACATACTGTTATTTCTGCTTCATGGTGACAGAAAATGCGACCTACTCATTGATGGTTGAACCTCCAAAACTTTGAACTTTGACTCGAGTTGAGTACAATGGGATGTGAATGTTTTGTCTGCCAGCCGACTCACCTGCTTGCAATTTTACTCAAATAGTCTGCTTGTAGTTTTTCCCAAATCATATGCCAAGTCGTCCCCTGAGTTCCAATGTGTTCTATGTGCCTACTGGCACATAGAACACATTGGAACTCAGGGGATGAAGTGTTTGAAAATCATCAAAATTTATTTATTCAGTATCAATTAGCATAAGATAATAAATAGCAAAGAATTTTTTTTTAAACATGTACAACATAGCTCATCTTTCTAAATGTTTTTTGACAAATTCTTTCAAGTTATTATATGTATTTGTGCACTAATTTTATGATTGTTCATTGCCCAGTTACATCAATTATCTTTAATTTTTTGTCATAATTTTGTCATTGTTCATGTTCATGGCATTTTCATCAACACGATAGTGAATATTGTTGTAAAAATCATTTTTTCAAATTTTTTAAAATAATTTTTGAAAATATATATTCCTCTTGATTATACTTTTGAGCAGTACAAAACCTAGCTGAGACTGTTGAGTACTTTTTTAAAGGATCCAAATCACCAATTTTCAATCTGGGTAACACAACTACACTTTTAGTGAGGTTTTGTGAGCGGGCCTGAAAAAGCAGTCTGACATTTTCAGAATGAGGTCCCCATAGGGTGAATTTGATGATGCTATCCCATACAGTGGGCCAATTTATCCTCTGCGTACCTCTTTCTGTTTAGTTTTAAGACCCTGATTCAGATTAAGGTTCACAGAGGGTAAATTTAGTGATGCTACCCTGCTGTGCAGGGTAGAATCACTAAATTCACCATCTAGGGGACCTCATTTTGCAGATGACTGTCTGCTTATTTTCTCGCTTCTTTGTGAGAAAATTGCTTCTAAATTCAATTTTACAAAAAACTGCTATTTTTTTTATTGTATTCATTTGGTAACTTATTTCAGAAAACAAAGAGAAAAATTAGCGTGTTTCACTGTTATATAATAGTAGACAGGAGAAAAATTAGCGTGTTTCACAGTGTTATATAATAGAGAGAAAAGGAATTTCACCTCGGCAAATTTTGAACCTGGCGTCAACCTTGGCATAAACATTTTAGTGATCACCCATGTTACTTGTGAAGGTTGTTCTTTTTATAAGTTTTGGTTACTTACAGCCAGGTTACGGGATGTTTCATCCACCATACTATTTATTTATTGGTGTTTAAGATCACATATTTCTGCACAATGGCTAACCATGACCGTGACAGTTTTATGGGTGGAGGAAGCCGGAGTCCCCGGAGAGAACCACTGAGCAACGGCGAGCAACTGTCAGCTCCCCAACATACCAACTCCACACAAGCAGGGTTAGAATTGGTTGAAGACAGGTGCACCATCGACGTGCAGTATGCCTTAGAACACAGCGTCACCGTGCTCCCACGAGGGCAATGGGGGTGAAGTGTCTTGCCCAAGAACACAACGCGGTTGCCGCAGGTGGGATTCAAACCAAGGATCTCTCGGCTTGCAGCCTGCACCTCTACCAACTGAGCCACCGTGTCCCATCCACCATACTAGGCAGCTCATCCTGAAATTGAAACTGGGATGTTTTGTAAAAAAATATTGGTATGGCTTATCCCATGCAAATTTTTTTTTCATGGAGATCTTCATCATTCCACTGTAGAAACTGATAATGGATAACATCATACTTTATTACACACACTTTGAAATAGTTTGATAAATTAGTGAGCAATTTCAAAACATTTACAATTTGAACTGCTTTAAAGGTAAGGAAAATCAGTTTATGATTTGGAATGGTCGTAATCCATGTGTGGGTAGTGATGTCCAAGGATGCGTTTACCAAGTACAGTGGGACCCTGTTAATTGAATAACCATGTTGCTAATGAAAATTATTCAATTAACAGGAGTATTCAATTAACAGGGATTGTGTCACTTTCCTGTATTCCAGAGATAAACTTAGCATTTATTCTATTATATCTTGTTTGACAGAGCTCCATGAGCTCTGTCAAACAAGATATAATAGATTAAATGCCTGTGTTGGATTTACTGAGGCCAAATAGGTCTATAAACAAAGGAAAACTGGGGAGAGTCAGGGTAATTTCTCGACAGGTTTCAAGATTTTTTATTCAATTAACAGGAGTTTACTCTATAACCTATATTCAATTAGCAGGTCCAATTTGTACTGGAGGTATTGCAAAGGGTTTTGTGTTGGGAAATTATATTCAATTAACAGGGATATACAATTAAGAGATATCCAATTAAGTGGGCTCCACTGTAATAAAAATCATCAGAAAATTTTTTATTAATGAAGCACCGGATTAAACTTCAACTTTTCATGATTATACCTGTTATAACTAGTGTTTAGAAGATAATTTTATTGTATTAGTGAAAATATTGCCCACCCATGGAAAGTAACCAGTCCATAGCAGCCATACTGTATTTCATGAATTAGAGACTGGCGTTTATGTGTTTTGGTTACAATTTTTATCTGGAAACTGAAAAAACCAAACAGATTTTCCCGAAAAGCCTTCGTAATGGTGTTCTGAGAATTTCAGTTCACTACAGCAATCACCTAAAATACATCCATTTAACGACTAACATATTGGCTTGTTACCTACTGAAAATGTCTATGTCCGTCAATCAGTTAATATTCTTGACAATTGTGGATTCGTTAGCTGATGGCCATTCAGGGTTTATGCAAGGCTGGCTGAGCGGCTATTGACCAGAAGCATTTTCCTTCCCATAAAAACTTGAAAGGTTAAATATTCAGTTCGGTGATCCTCAAATTCACAACGTGTTTAAGAAATAAAATAATCATAGGGAGTGTTTCTTTCATTTATTCTATCCATCTGAGAAAGAGATAAAACTCAGGAATCACGATGACCAGCATTTCCATCAACACTGAACTTTTGAATATTAACGACTGTTCAGTGGCAATGGTGAATTGGGTAAGTCATCCGTCCCTGTCACCTTTGCAACCAGTTAATAAAAAAATGATGTTGTTTTTCTTATTTAACCCTTTACTCAACACAGATGATATCAAAATTTATTATTTTAAATATCATTTTTAAAATTTTTTAAAAAGATTTCACCAAAACCATATCATGTGACCCCCTCATTGGAACGAGCTCAACGAGAGGAGTCACATGATAGGGTTTTGTTGAAATATTTTGAAAAATAATATTTTTTCAGCTGCGGAATTTGCATATTAAGTGGCCAGATGTAGCCGATTTGTTTGGTAAAGGGTTTATCAGAAAATTAGCTATCTCAAACTGAATTTTTGTCATCGCTTCAAATATTTTTTCACACGTATGACATTTCTCAGCATTTCCAAGCTTTTCTCAGCATGAAAATCTCAGCTTTTCCCTACTTTCTTCCCATAGCAGTAAGCTTGAAGCAAAGCATGGATATCTAAGGTTATCCAAGGATTTCTCGTCCAAATACCATCCCAATAATCCCAGGTTTTTGAGCTTTCCCAAGCTTCAATATCTTGGGAAATCACAGTATATCCTGAGAAATCTCAGGTTATTTTTGCAAGGGATAATAGACATATCTCAGCTAGTCCCAGCTTGAAAATCTCAACTTTTCCCAGCATTTCCAGGCTTTTCATCCTATAGTAGTAAGCTTGAAGTAAAGCTTGGATATTTAAGGTTATCCAAGGATTTCTCATCCAAATACAGTCCCTGGTTTTCTGAGCTTTTCCAAGCTTCGATATCTTGGGAAATCCTTAGATATCTCAGGTTAAATCTCTGCTTTTCCAAACTTTTTATCTTTTGGAAATACCAGGATATCCCAAGAAATCTCAGGTTATTTTTGCAAGGGTTTTTGGACGTTCTAATAGAAAGTGTTCCAGTGCCTCCACTTCACCTAAATTACACACCTGGCACTTCTTTTCATTGTCGTTTCCAGTTTTCCCCCTAAACTCCAGCATCTGTGTCCTCATCTTGAACAACAGCAACCCTCCAAAGGTACCTTCAAGGTACTCTTCAAAACCTGGCTTCTCTTTATCATGCAGGCCACCCAAAGACCTATTTGCTTTGACTCCCTCTTGCCAATTCAGGTTACAACCTGCCATGACTCTTTCTCTGATGATTTTTTTTACCTTGGTTTGTGCCCAGTCTTAAGCCTGAAATCTCCATTGGATAGTTCTTTAACCCTTTACCTAACATGAAAAGCAGACGACACTCGCAAAAGAAACCCTTAACTATTTTTTCTTCATTTTTTGTCTCAAAAACATAGGATATGACCCCTTATTGGAACGAGCTCATTCCTATGAGGGGTCATAACCTATGTTTTTTGAGACAAAAAATGAAAAAATAATGAAAATTAATTGGCGATTTTTTTGGTATAGTGCTGGCTGTTATGTTAGGTAAAGGGTTAAGAACTCCCTCACTTGATCTATCCACCCTGTCTTTACGTTTGAATTCCAAATATTCTGGAACATTATTTTACCCAATCAGCTGTCAGGGAGACTTATTAACCCTTTACCTAACATGAAAAGCAGACGACACTTGAAAAAATAATTCTTGAATAACTAATTTTTTTCATTTTTTGTCTCAAAAAACATAGGTTATGACCCCTCATTGGAACGAGCTCGACAGCTCGTTCCAACAAGGGGTCATAACCTATGTTTTTCAGACAAAAAATGAAAAAAATAATGAAAATTAATTGGCGATTTTTTAGAATAGCGCTGGCCGGTTTTGGCCGTTATGTTACGTAAAGGGTTAAATAGTTAAGATAACAGAGTTTCATTAAGTCTCTCCTATCCTTAACCCTCATCCAACCAAGCTCACCCCTTATTGCTTCTAGTGCTACTACATTACTCGACACAAGACATAGTACCAAATCTATTTTTTTAACCCTTTACCCAACATAACAAACCAAAAACCTGTCAGCTGTATTTACAAAAATCATCATACAATTTTCATTATTTTTTTCATTTTTTGTCCCCAAAACATAGGTTATGACCTCTCTTTGGAACGAGCTTGTTCCAATCAGGGGTCATAAACTATGTTTTGGAGACAAAAAATTAAAAAAATTAGTTATTCAAGAATTTTGTTTGCAAGTGTCGTCTGCTTTTCACATCAGGTAAAGGGTTAGGAAAGTACATGATAACTAACAAGAAAAAATCAGTACCTTAGACTTTAATTCTGACGATTTTGTACTGACGGAAAAAATTATTGGGGCCTGTCACACACCCTAAATCATCCTTAGTGAAATCCCTGTCACTGTTAATGATAATTATAATATACTCACATACAATGTACGATAACAATTTCATTTCCCGAAGCTTGTTTCCAAGCTTTTATAGCATCCATCATTGCAAGCAATGGTGCAGCCGACTTGGGTAACTTCTTGTCTGCTGGCCAGAATTTGCAGTTGAACAGTTTAAGTTTATGTCTCTCATAACCTTTCTGAAAAAGAAACAAAACTGAGAAATAATACTGTCACCGGCATATGTCAAAACCTGTGATACTCCTTCAACCCTTTTACTGACACGCCCACTTTAGCCGTCCACTTTATGGATGACCTGCATGTATGTCTGTATGCGAGGAAGTTTAATAAAATTTATGACATACTTGAAACTCTTATCATCCGATTAATTGTTGGAAAGGGCTCTCTGAGCCCTTTCCTACAATTAATCAGATGGTAGGTTTGATCTGCGCATACCAGAACGTACAGATAATCATCATAAAATAGGTGACAACAGTTGCTTTTGGCAGCTCAACTGGTAGAGTGCTAAGTTTTTTGAGGTGTTAAAATTTTGTTCACATGTTATTGCCTTGCTACAATTTATGGGAGAGTGCCTATAGGCACTCTCCCATAAATTGTAGCGGGGCAATTCCATCCAGACTAAATAATATCACATCAAGTATTAATTGAAGCACATCCACAGAATATCAAGCCTTTAAGCCGTGGAACCTGCACTTCAGGATAAAGCCCAAAAATGGGCTTCCAGCACTCTACCAGTTAAGTGTTAAACAATCTCTAATGTTTAATGGCAGGAAATCTGAACTTCCCATGTCTATGAGCGGAGGGTTTTAAGAATTCAATACAACAAATTCACAGAACTGTCGTTAAATTTGTGTACAACAATTAAGTTGTGTATTTCCTGCCCAAAAAAGAAACAGAATGAACATTAACTTTCAAAATAAACATTGAACAACATAATGTTGGTTAGAATTAGGCCAAATTTTGGAAAATTCTGTCCGCTGATTGGGAATTTGATTGAAAACTATGACTACGGGTTGAAAATTCAAAGCAACTGGTTGGAAAAGTCTGAAAAGTATGAAAACGGGAAGGAAAGTGATTTCTTTGAATTTCCAACTATTGGAATTTTTACCTTCAAATTTTCAACTATTAAAAATTTTGATGGTTGTTGGGGGTGAGACCCCTCTCCCTACCACCCACACCCTGTTGCGACGTGCCTGTACACAGATAATGTAAACAAAAAACTTTATACCTCCTGTAATTCCATAGTGCGTACAGTATAATGTCCTTCGTTCTCAAACTCCAGAGTCTCCATTTCAAGAGGTCCGAATTTCATACACTCTCCAACTTCTGGCCAATACATCCCGACAGTCTGTAAAAAGAGACAGAACATACTTCATTCTCTTAGTTTTTATGTTCTTTTGTGGACGCAAGGCTAGTTTAGTTTAAATGAAAGTGTCAATGACACTGTCGCTCAGCTTGTTAAGACATGTACATGTATAGTATGTGACACAGCAATGACAAACATCTAGGTAATGACCTGATAACAAAGGCACATATAAAGTATTGTAACGGTCTGTACATAAATACTGACCGTACAGGGCTGGGAGGAGTTAAAATTTTCTTAACGTAGTTAACGCATTAACGAAATAACGTGTTAACGCGTTAATAAAATGTTAACTGTGGTCTTTTGTATAATGAGTAATATCGACAATTGTTCAACGTAACATGATGTTACATGTTTTAATGAACAAATAAATGACTAGTAACTCATGAACAGCGTTCTTCGCGTTCTTTGAAATACTGAAAAAACTCCGGACTCCGGCAAAGTTCGATGAGTCGTGCTTCGAGCGCTCAAAAGTTCTATACTCTTAAGTTAAGTCGAGTTAAGTTATAGTCGCTCACTCCGAATTCTCATGCATAAATATTATTGCCCGAGCCACGTCTTTAGACAAAGACATCCGTCTTTGCTCGAACACCAGGCCATATGCCGAAAACAGCTGCTCCAACGATGCGGACGTAGCAGGAATAGCTGTATCTTCTCGCAAGTCCCGCCATTTTGGGAAGGAGTCTTTTGTGGTCCTGCCACCACTTCAAAGGGTCGGCTGTGACAGGAGCAGTCCGGAACTTATCATACTCAGCAACTTCACCAGCAGATGATTCTTGGTCGTTCGATCCAAGCAATTCTTCAAGAAATGATTTTCTTGCTAGTTTCATGGGTGGAGGTTGAACGTCCTGCGAAGAAGAAGGATTACTGACTTCATAGTTTCACTGGTTGCCAGTTTGCCGACTTCTTCTTTCACCGTTCGCTTCACTGATGCGGCCAGATGTGGTTTGACAAATGATAAGTTTTTGAAACGCGCATCCATGTACGAGGCAGTCATGGGAATACTCATATTGAAGACTCGCGTTATTAACGTGTTATTTTTTTTCTAACTCAGTTAAAATATTTTAACGCATTAACGCGTTAACACGTTAACTCCTCCTAGCCCTGTGACCGTAGCCTTAACAAATGTATAGGTAAAGTATTGTAAAGGTGGGTGACAGTCAGATGCTAAACTAGAAAAGAAATCTTTGAGTCCCAGAGTGGGTCTGACTGAACCCCAAAATATTTGTTCTCATAGCACATTGATAACAAAGGCATCCCAAAACACACTCGTTCCTGTCCCAAGGTGAAAACAAAGGGACCCAAGAAGTTTCGTGAAGATCAGTTCATAAATACGAGCTGAATAGAAGTTGTGACAAAAAACTGATTGGACCTAATTTCGGTACAAAATGGCCACTGGCAGCCATCTTGAATTTTGGACCGCACCCAGAAACACTCGTTCTCATCCCAAGGTGATAACAAAGGTACCCAAGAAGTTTTGTGAAGATCGGTTCATAAATACAGCCTAAAGCCCCAGCCGTATTGACATGTGCACTTACAGTGTATAAGTAGCACTGAATAAATCAAAGTTCATCTAATTTGCATAATTTCTGCACGAGAAAAAAAGCCGGTTTTTATATGATGTATTCCATGTTACTAAACATTCATACAAAAATTTATTCAAATCAGAACTTTCATACAGAAGTTCTGTACAAAAGACTGATTGCACTAATTTTGGTACAAAATGGCTGCTGGTGGCCATCTTGCATTTTGGACCACACCCAAAAACACTCGTTCTCATCCCACGGTGATAATAAAGGTACCCAAGAAGTTTCGTAAAGATCGGTTCATAAATACGGCCTCTAGCCTGAGCCATATAGAAGTTGTGTACAAAAAACTGATTAGACCTAATTTCGGTACAAAATGGCCACTGGCAGCCATCTTGAATTTTAGACCGCACCCAGAAACACTAGTTCTCATCCCAAGACGATACCAACGGTACTCAAGATGTTTCATGAAGATCGGTTCATAAATACAGACTCTAGCCAGAGCCGTATTGACATGTGTACTTACTGTGTGTAAGTAGCACTGAAAAAATCTAAGTTCATCTAATTTGCATAATTTCTGCACGAGAAAAAAACCTGTATTATATGTGATGTATCCCATGGTACTAAACATTCACACAAAAAATTATTCAAATCAGCGCTTTCATATGGAAGTTCTGTGCAAAAATCTGATCGCACCTAATTTTGTACAAAATGGCTGCCATCGGCCATCTTGAATTTCGGACCGGACCTAAAAATATTTATTCTCATCCCACGGAGATACCCAGGGTGCCCAAGAAGTTTCGTAAAGATCGGTTCATAAATACAGCCTCTAGCCCAAGTCGTATTGGCATTTGCACTTTTTGTGCTGAAAGTAACACCAAAAAACATCAAAGTTAGTCTAATTTGCATAATTTACGCACAAGAAAAAAACCTGTATTATATGTGATGTATCTCATGGTACTAAACATTCATACAAAAAATTATTCAAATCAGCGCTTTCATATAGAAGTTCTGCGCAAAAAACTGATTGCACCTAATTTTGTACAAAATGGCTGCCAGCGGCCAACTTGAATTTCGGATCAGACCCCAAAACACTTGTTCTCGTCCCACGGTCACAACAAAGGTACCCAAGAAGTTTCGTAAAGATCGGTTCATAAATGCGGCCTCTATCCCGAGCCATATTGAATTGTTGATGGACAGATGGACAGACGGATATTCTTACACATTCTTACTTGTGGGGTTTTTCCCATGTTAAACCCTAACCCCACAAAGTCAAAAAATTAACCCCACAGTGCAAAAAATAACCCCACAAGTGGCCACTGTACAAACCCAACCCCACAACTACCGCTGACCCTAAATTGTAAACCCCACAATGTACCTCTGCTAAACCCGGACAGACGGACAGATGGATGAACGACGACTGGCCATGGCATAAGCTCAAATTTTGCTTCGCCAAAATTGAGCTAAAAAAAAAACAGGGTATTGTGCAGGGTGGGGGGGGGGGGGGGGGATTGTTTGTTCTATTTAATAAGTTTAATATATGTTCTTGGTGACATTTCCTGCGTAGCCTCAATTTATAACTAGGGCCCAAAACTGGGACTGGCATTGCACACAATAAAACATTCACAAAAAATTACAGTAATGCATTGCTTTACCCAACGCAGACGATATCAAAATTTATTATTTGAAATATCATTTTTTTTAATTTTTCAAAAATTTTTAACAGAACCATATCATGTGACCCCTCATTGGAATGAGCTCGACAACCTCGCTCCAGTGCGGGGTCACATGATATGGATTTGTTGAATTTTTTTGAAAAATAATATTATTTCAACTGCTGAATTTGCATATTACGTGGGCAGATGCAGGAGATTCGTTATGTAAAGGGTTAATTTTGTAGTGGTGGATAATGACAGCTGAATCAAATAAATTCATCTCAAAAAGTTTTTCAATTTATGTACTTTTAACTGTAATTTCTCAAACAATGCCTCTGTACTTGTATTAAAAGTGAGTTAAAATAAAACAATAATAAAAAAATCAAAATCAATTCTTCTCCATTTCTGCAACAAAAACTCTCTGGTTTGTCAGTCAATGTCTAGCAAAAACCTCAAACCTCTAATGAGAGATCAACTGCCTTAAGAGATCACTTTTGCTTGGCAAAATGGGTGGTTTCTCAAGACAGGTTCTACTGCAATGATACATTGCACTGAAACATGTTGTGTCAACAAAAATTGTATTGACTATGAATTGCTTAAGTTAAAAGAACGTCATAGGCCATACCCACAAAAAACTTCAATCTCCTTTTCCACTTGATGGGAGGATGCTGTCATTCAAAGCAACACTGAATTAAATATAATTCTGATTTTGACCATTTCCTGAGAAACTGAGAACACAGTTTGGAAATGTGGAGTTTGATATAAACCCAGATGATACGAAGTTGGTTGAACTTTGTCTCGGACAGAGTTCATTCAGGCTATTTGAAAATTGGAAAGTTTTGTTCACGGGAGTTTCATTTGTGGATTACTATGACTGGCCATTATTTACATTTGATTTGGGTAAAACGATGAATGCTGATGATCACCTATTCCATATAAACAAATTGAACGTGGAATAAAAACATGATAAGGATTTTATTGTTTATTAAATTTCATTTTAAAAGTCTTTTTAATATGATGAGATGAATATTGATTACTTTTCATGTTGAAACAATATGAGCATGCAGGGGTTCTTTTCCATTCACATTGTGCAATGTAATTTTCAAGACAGATATTGGGGTCGTGGTTTAGGGTGGGCTTAAATGCATTTTTTTCGGTTCATTGTGTTATGAAAAGTAAAAAAAAAAACAACTTTAGCCAATCATTTTGCCTGAAAATGCATGAACAGAAAAAAGATTTAATTATGTAAATATAACCACAATAATTTCTCATTTCTTTCTCACCAATTCTCATTCAATTCATATGTACTGTATTTCTTTTCTCGTTCACTTTTAGCCTACCCTGTGATTTTGCAAAATATAAATTTGTATTCAATGACAAAGAACTAGTTAAATTCAAATCAATCAAAAGTATGCGAATCGGGTGGATGCCATATATTTGTAGGATGTGGTGTGTACCAAAAAGTGAGATATATAAAGACGAATGCTACTCTTAACTGGTACAGTGCTGGAAGCCCATATTTGGGCTTTATTCTGAATGGTCAGTATCACAACTTGAAGGCTTTCTATTCAGTGGCTTTTCTACACATCACCTTTAAAGTGAAATTATTTAGCCTGTTACGATTTGCCTTGTTATAATTTATGGGAGAGTGCCTATTGGCACTCTCCCATAAATTGTAACAAGGCAAAGATATGTGAACAAATATTGATCACCAAAAATAATTCAGCACTCTACCAGTCAATCAAAAATGAAAAAAAATAAATCCACTACCACTACCCTAATCTGTGGTAACACCCAAAGACAGCCAATGCCACATGAAGACAACTGATGCCACACGATTTAATACTGAATGGTCAATATCCAATATCGCAAAATAATGACAATAAGGTTGAGGTTAGGTTGAGGTCACTGAGATTAGTGTCTTAAATAGGGTGGGAAAAAAAGTGTGGGGTAGAGTAAATAAATTTATAGATTTTGCATGAATATACCGCCCTACCAATATTGACTACACCACCCACCCCATCCCCTCATAAAAATTATTTTCCATCCTACACCCTTGAGGTACCCAGAAAAGTTCCCCCCCAACCCCACACGCTCCCACTTCCCCAACTTTTGGAGCTTCCGCTGTGCAAAACCTGCAGCATCAGGAGCTTTGGTGGTCCTAGTCCACACAAGAATTTGAGCTCAACTGTTCACCCAACTTTTGCAATAAATATGTTGAAAAGCTTTGGGTTATTAACACTTTACCTAACACGAAAGGCAGATGACACTTGCAAACAAAATTCTTGAATAACAAAAAAATTCCATTTTTTGTCTCCAAAAACATAGCTTATGATCCCTTATTGGAATGAGCTCATTCCAATGTCAGGGGTCATAAGCTATGTTTTGGAGACAAAAAAGAAAAAAATAATGAAAATTGTATGGTGATTTATTTAAATAGCGCTGGCCGGTTTTGGCCGTTACGTTGGGTAGAGGGTTAATGAAGAAAAGTACATCAAGATCAAGTATCTTCTATATTTATATCATGATAACCTATACAGAAGAATCCTCTTAATTGAGTATCCATTTTGCCAGTGAAATTTATTCAATTAACAGGAGTATACAATTAACAGGGATTTGGCAAGTTTCCTGTGTTCTGAAGGTAAACTGAGCATTTATTCTATTATATCTTGTTTGACAGAGCTCATAGAGCTCTGTCAAACAAGATATAATATAATAAATGCCTGTATTGGATGTAGTGAGGCCAAAAAGGTTGATAAATAAGGGGAATTTGGTGCGTATCACAGTAATTTTTTTGACATGTTACAAAAATTTATATAGAATTAACAGGAGTTTACTCTACAACCCATATGCAATTAACAGATCAAATTTGTACTGAAGGTATGGAAAATGGTTTGTGTTTTTGAAAATTATATTCAATTAACAGGGATATACAATTAAGAGATATCCAATTAAGTGGGATCCACTGTACTACCATATATGAAAAGCATATGACATAAATTTCAGCTTTATACACCAACTGTGGTTACCACGCCAACAATGGGATTTGTATAGTTAAAATTTACACCTACAGTGGAACTACATCCTTTGGTGACGTCATCTTGAATGCAAACGTGTCTAAATTTATCACTTGTAGCCTCATGAAGAGTGAAATGAAACCACCAATTATTTATTACGTTTTTAAATTAGTTTACCTCATAAGATACCAAAAATTAGGCCATAAAAAAAAGAACCTCTGTTTCTCAGGCCTGCGCGCATGGTCATTTTTGGTGTGCATGCAACCTTTTTATGACACCAAAAAAATCTTCAAAAAAAATTTGAGATATTGTGCTCATTTCGGTAAATCGATATCGATGCATGCATTCGCAAATTTTAAATTAACACACTTCAAGCTTTTTCTACATCATATCTTAATAAAGTGGGTGGGTTTTAGCAATATTCATGACAGAAAGTGTTTTATTCTGTAAAAGGTAAGTCATAATGACAGCAAGAAGGAAAGTGTCTTTCAGTCTGACAACAAACAGTCACAAAGGGGAATGGTCGATTCGCACCACATTTGATTCGCACCAACCCTCAGAAAGTCTGCAAAGTCAGGTGCTATGTTGAATGGAACACAGTCTCCTGGCATTTATTTTTAGTAACATTTGTATTGTAAATGGCCGTCATTGGTAATTTGTGTACTGTTATTTGAAACCGTTACGAGTTTCCCAGTTAATTTAAATAAATGCATTTGAGATGCAGGATAATTGGATAACTAATAGTAACCGTTGCTTGATATAAAAGTAACAGTCATAGTTGAAAATAAATCGCATATAGGCAGGTATGTGCAGTTGAATTGGTTAATAAAAACATGGAAACATTCGTTTTGTATTTCATTTTCAGATTTAAAAAAAATATGATTTATGGATGAACTGCCCATTCAAATGGGTTGTGATAATTTTGAATATAATGGGGAAAAAATGCGATTTACGATTTTATTAGGCAGGTTGTGAAAGGATTTTTTTTTTTTGGTAAAATAAATCTCTGAAAGTTGGCACTTCGACATTTGATTTGTCCCAGAGACGTTTCACCCACGAGGCGTTTTGTGACTTTCGTCCTGTGTTATAATTTTCACGTTTCACTGAAAAACCCCCCATTCAAACCCCACTTCATTTACGACCCAACGCCCCTGTGGTGAATAACCAACATATTTGCGAAATTTTGCGTGGTCCACCAGGCATTTGGGTGGGGGTCAAATTACCACAAACAACCTCTCGGGGAGAAAATAAAAAGAAAAAAAACCCCCGCCCGCCCACCTGCTTTTTTGGAAAAAATGGCCTGAGAAACAGACAATCAACTTTGTATGGCCTTAACAATCATACATTCTCTATTTGTTAATATAACAATAACATGATTTTGGAGGGCATTATGGTTCATTTGCGGCCCTGCAGCAATGATGAACAGCCCGAGGGTTTATTAAAGGCCCGAGACGAAGTCGAGGGCCGTTAATAAGCCCAAGGGCTGTTCATCATTGCTGCAGGGCCGCTAATGAATCATGATGCCTGACAACAATTATGTTATTACTATTATTACCACTCCCTGTTACAGCTAACCGCACGAGGGAATGCTGGAAGAAATAATCAGTAAGTCGGTTCGATATTTCTGTTCCGATCGCGCGTTCGACTTCCGTTCTGAAATACAAAGGGACTTCATCCGAATGGGAGTAATTCATTAGACCATGGAATCTAAAAATAGCCAGGCCGTGGGTCGCTAATGGCTATTTATACCATTATCCACCCATGGCTCGACTTCGTCGAATGACGTCTCTGAAATTATGGAGTTTTAACAGCCCTCCAAAATCATGTTAATCTACTAGTAACTTATAGATTTAGTGGTAATAATAAAGCATCCAAAACTCGAAATAGTATGTTATTAAAGTGAAAAAAGGCCCCATAATTGGCACTTTTAATTTCGGAGATAAAATTACCAGTGGAAGTACTGTCCACCAATGCTCATTTAAACAAAAACAGAATCACACATGTGAATATTGATTTATTCAACATTCAAACGCTTATTAATCTGACGATCATGGTATATTATAATAAAATGCACCCAAAGCAGCTTGGTGTACCAAATGTTCACCACTCGTGACTCGCAACCATGCACCAAAGGCTCATGGTTAACACCACTTCACCACTCGTGGTGAACATTTGGTACACCAAGCTACTATGGGTACATTCTATTTATAAGTGATGCTAGGTGAAGCATTTACCAAAGAATGTTCTGCAAAGAGTAATGATGCAACTGTGAAGCCAATCCACTTCAGGACACTCATGCCTGATTTCCAGGATTCTCCTTGGACCTTGTGTGTGGGGAAGGGTTCAACCCCCAACAAGACTCACAGGGATACAATCAGGTAAAACTATTGTGGGATAAACTAACCTCAATCAAACTTAAAGTTAAATATCATAAACATCTATCTACCTTAAAAATTGTTCATTTGCGCTGCTGTGATTCGTTCTCTGAGGACATCTGTGCTCCTGTATTCTAGAACCTCATAGATATCCCCTCAGGCTATCTGCCTTCTAAACTGATACCAAAATCTGATAATTTATAATAATCCTAAGCTTTCACCAGACTGTCCAGTCACTTCAAATACAGACTGGCTAAAAATAACATCGGGGAATTTTCCTGTAGCACCCCACCCTGTTTCGTTGTCCCCTGGTGTCTCACAATGAATCCCTCATTAAAGTTCTCTTGATATAACACACCAGTCAGAGTGTCAAGAAATGTCTCAGATGTGTGGATTTTTTGTCTTTTCGGTCCTGAAAATCAACATTTTTGTCCACAGAGCAAACCCATGTTCATCCTCATGGTTTGACACCATTGGTATTATCTGTTTATAACACACAACCCGAGTCATCTGAGATCCAAGGATAGGACGTCTTATCAGTCCGGAAAATTGCATGCTACTCATAGTGTCGATAAATACCACAGATGTGAGGATTTTTCTTCTTTCCGAGCCTGTTATCAGAATTTCTTCCCACAAGGCTGACCATAATAGGTATCAGTGCAATTTTTTCATTATTACGCACTAACCACCGTACCCACAATGCCACGAATGTGGTTTTTGTTTCTTTTCAATACGTAAAATGAAACTTGTTTAACACAGAGCCAAACCAAGCTTGACATTGTGGGTTGGATGCCACTACAATCATCTCTTCATAACATACATCTCCGGGCATCAACATGTCATCCCCTGAGTTTCAGTGTGTTCTATGTGCCAGAAGGCACATAGAACACATTGGAATTCAGGTACAACCCGGTGCTCCATTAATTAAAATTTTTCTGTTGATGATTTTTTTTACCTGATAAACATATGTGTGGCCATCACGGCCCACGCGTGAATTACGACCAGTCCACGGCAAGTTTACTGTAAAAAGTCAATGCTAAATAAGACAATATTTTGCACAACAACAAAAATGACGTAACAGGACAAACATCATGACTTTATAGTCTGGATTCATAATAAAATATAGACCTTCTGTGTGCCAAGAGTTCACTGCAACTCTAAACATACATACCTCATTTGGAGAAGTGATGTCATCCATATTGACCAATGTCGTCACATTTTGTTCACTGATCAGACGATACAGGTCAACAACTGTATGTGGTAATGGAGTCTGCGTCATGATGAAAGCCCTCTTTTCCTGGTGCCCCTAAAATAAATGGAAAGAACCAATGTCACAGGCCACCTGTCAAATTCTGTAAGGAATCCTACACTGTTATGGAACATTTGTTTACCAACTTTTCATGGAGTTTGTACTTTACTATCGTTGATGCAATATGATGTCCCTTTGCTCACAAAGATACACAGAAGTTTTGTGTACCAGTTAAAGGTATTAAAAGCAGTAAGTGTTTATTTATTTACTGGGAGTTAATGACACTTTCGACAACCAGGGACACCTTGTGTCGGACAGTTTTATGGGTGGAGGAAGCCAGAGTACCCTGAGAGAGCCACCAAGCAGCTGCCAGACTCCCCAACACACTAACTCCACACAAGCAGGGTTAGCATTGGTTGAAGAAAAGTGCACCATCGATGTGCAGTACTCCTTAGTACACAGTGCCACCATGCCCCCACGTTGGCAATCGGGATGAAGTGCCTTATTATTTATTTATTTATTGGTGTTTAAGGTCACATATTTATGCACAATGGCTAATCATGACCGCGACAGTTTTACGGGTGGAGGAAGCCGGAGTACCCGGAGAGAACCACCGAGCAACGACGAGCAGCTGCCAGCTCCCCAACATCGTAACTCCGCACTGCAGCCCAGGCAGGGTTAGATTGGTTGAAGACATGCGCACCATCGACGTGCAGTACGCCTTAGTACACCGCGTCATCGTGCCCCCACGTGGGCAATGGAGATGAAGTGTCTAACCCAAGGACACAACGCGGTTGCCGCAGGTGGGATTCGAACCGAGGACCTCTCGGCTTGCAGCCTGCACCTCTACCTACTGAACCACCGCACTCCCGATGAAGTGCCTTACCCAAGGACACAATGCAGTTACCCTGGAAGAGACACTGCGCACCCCAGTAAGTGTTTACTTCATTTTAACCCTTTACCCAACATAACGGCCATAACTGAACAGAACTATTCTCAAAAATCGCAATTTAATTTTCATTATTTTTTCATTTTTTGTCTCAAAAACATAGGTTATGACCCCTCATTGGAACGGGCTGGTCAAGCTCCTTCAAATGAGGGGTCATAGCCTATGTTTTTGAGACAAAAAATGAACAAAATTACTTATTCAAGAATTCTTTTTGCAAGTGTCATCTGCTTTTCAGGTTAGGTAAAGGGTTAATTATAGTTCATTATCCTTGTATTATTATACATGCAATCTCCTCCAGTGCGGGTGATTTATTGCAATACAGTTCTGTTCTACCATTCTATTCTTGAAACACCTGTTTCGTTGCTCGAAAGAAAACGAATATTTATGGCATTGTTTTTTTATTCGCTCGTCTGGAACATTTTCAGTCGGTTGTAATTCACTCATCTGGAATAGTTCTGTTGGCCATAGTTTCGCTTTACCGACCAACTGAAATAATCCAGACCAGTGAATCTAAACATGGGTGATGAACTATTTAAGGGCTTCAGTTAAAACTAGAAGTCCCGTCACGAACTGTGCGCTTATCTAGGCTTAATTGCGCGTATGAATTGCGCGCAATTGCCATATCGAATGGCATCCAAAGCACTGCAGGTTCTCCTGGTTACTCATAACAAGCACAGGCAATGTTTCCGCCAATGGACCTCCGGGTTACCCGGAGGTCCATTGGATGAAACATTGCTTGTGAGTAGCCATATGTACAGAATTTGCTAGCCTTACTGTGGTCATAACGCGTAGATTAACGAGCAAGATATTAACACAATCAGGGGAACTATACATGGTGACAGCAGAATAATCAGAAATATACAGCTGTAGTGAGTCTCCATTTATATTTATCAAGTACAGAAACACGTCTGATAGCAACGGTAATGTAATTATAGACCCAGTCAAATCAAGTCTTGAATGACAAACATCTCTCGCGTTGGTTAAAAAAATAAATGTTTATGGTGGGTTTTTTTTGGATTCAGATGGAATGATTCAGTTGGTGGAAAAACAAACCGTAGGTCGCTTTTCCCCCAGCTGAGCTATTCCGCTGAAAGAATCTAAAATAGGCGAGGGAGTATTTAAGGCGCTAGGTTGGTTCCAGGCCATAACAGAGTCAGATTTGTTTCAGAATTTGACTGGTGGTTTGAGAGCTTGGGTAAGAACTTAAGAATGCACTTCCACATATAGAACTCATCTTTTGAATGAACTAGTGACTGAATTAACTGAGTTGTTCTAAGATTTCACCAGTTTGAGATGAGGCATGTATCTTTTTTTTTCGAAAACCACACAGCTTGCATTTCCAATGGTGCCATAATCGCAAAAGCTGCCCCTTTTTTTATTAAAGCTGAGGTATATTTAACAGAAATTTAATATGTGTCAGCCATGATTAATGTTTTAAGATTGGAAAATTTCCGTCACATTTTGGCAGTTGTTTGTGCGTATCAAATTTTACCGTTGATTTACTATATAGTTTACTCATATTTTATCAACAACAAAAAAAACCCAGCAACTCTGTGGCAAATTGTCTTCTAATGAGGGGGCATAAGCAGACCAGAAAATAAGCAGTTTGATTTTGTAGAATGAGTTCCCAAAGGGTGAATTTGATAATGCTATCCCATACAGTGGGCCAATTTATCCTCCTTCTGTATAGTTCCTGATTCAGATTGAGGTTCACAGAGGGTAAATTTAGTGATGCTACCCTGCTGTGCAGGGTAGCATCACTAAATTCACCCTCTGGGGACCTCATTTTGCAGATGTCAGTCTGCTTATTTTCTGGCTTGGGCATAAGCACAAAATACCACTTTTGGGGTAATATGCCATGATTTGTGGTGTTAGAAAAGTACCTTTTCTGAGACTATAATGATATGACAAATGCTAGCACGCTGTATATAACCTAGTAATGGTCCCCCAGCCCCCTGGTTTTTTTAATGTTCACTTGGTCGTAACTCACAAGTATTGCATTCTCGCTATCATAAGTCTATAACAGAGAGGTGTACTTCAAGAAAACATAGGTACATAGAATCAAGCCTGCACATCCTACCCTATTTCTACTTTGATGAAAAAGTGAATGTTTTTCTTCGCGATTCTAAACTTCTGAAGTAATTTTTTGTGTGAAAATCATTAGCGATTAGCGATAGGTGTTTTTGATTTTTTACATTCAGTTCCGATTTCAGTTCGGCTTCAGGAAAAAACCTCAGTTTCAAACTTTTCTATATATTAAGAACATACTGACAGTAAAATACACTTCAAAACTCCACAGTAGTTTGTACAAAAGAACTCACCACAAAAGCCCTGTTTACAAGTATATCCATAGAGTTGAGCCTAACCAGGGACATGGCAACAGGGGATGTCTGGGGCGGGGGAGTGGCACCCCCCCTCTCCAATCCTGGCCAAAATATCCTACAGTTGGAAATTCAGAGGGCAAGTCATGAGTAGTTGGAAATTCCATCTATCTGGAGTTTCGAGCTTCTTTGGTGATGCTGATGTCTCCTTTACTTTACCCCAAAATTCCAACTCGTTTTCAAATCGGCAAAATTTCCAACTGTTACTATTTACAACTACAGTGTATGCAATATTGAGCTTCATAAGTATGCATGATGTCAATCAGAATTAGATTTTTATAGTACGTTTACTTATCATAATAAAAAAAATCCTCGAAATGCTCTTCAAGAAAATCGTTTCCTGAGTTCATTCCATCATTCACAGTTCCAAAATGATGAAACATAAAAAATTGATCATTCCTGCAAAAGATCTGATTCAATGTTAGGATGGTGTGAACTGCTCAAAGTTCTCAGCTTGAGCATTTGTTTAGCACCTATTCATTCTGAGAATAATACCAAATAACAGTAACCTGATAATTTTATCACAAATGTGTTGGCATTTCAGTTACTAGAGTTAATTTTATGCCCCCTTTCATAGCTTCATTTTCAAAGTTTTCTCAGCTGTGAATTTCCAACTAGGGGGAGGGACCTGGAGGGGGGTTTCCCCCTCCTGGTTTCTCCCTCTAGTTGGAAATTCACTACCCTACACCCCCCCCCCCCCCAATTTGGAAACCTCTAGCCACGTCCCTGAACCTACCTTCCCTTTGATCATTCTTATGGGTTCTAGGGATTCAGTTACTAAGTCTGTTCAGTCAGAAAAAATCGCGACATTGACGCCTTAGCTACGACGGGTGGTGCAATCTCACAAAATTCTAAGTTCATCAAGGGCCATAACTCCAAGAAAAATATTTAGAACAACACATGCATTGAACAGTGGCTAGACATCAATAAGATACACTTACATGCCAAATATCCGGTCATTCCATCATGCATTTCAAAAGTTATTGAGTTTTGAAACTCGTTGGTCACAGATAGACCGACAGACCGACTGACAACTCCAAGAAAAATATTTGGAACAACACATGCATTGAACAGTGGCTAGACATCAATAAGATACACTTACATGCCAAATATAAAGTCATTCCATCAAGTATTTCAAAAGTTATTGAGTTTTGAAACTTTGTTGGTCACAGACAGACCGACCGACAGACAGACAGACCGACATTGCCACTTACAGGGCTGCTAGTCGCAGCTAAAAAAAACAATAAAATAAAGTTGATCTAATCTATGTTGAATTCTCATTGTCATAATACCTCCCTTATTGACTTGTCTGGAGGACGAATCAATAAGGGAGGAATGTGACAATGATAACATCACGTATTCACCCTTTCGACGGACAGACAATGTGACAAGAGTCTATAAGGACCACTAGACCAGTTCCTTCTCGGTAAGATACTTTGATGAGTTTATACACAAGTGCAATAAAACCGTTCAGCCGATTTTTCGGAGGGGCTTGCGATTCAGTTTCCCGGTTTGCCGCAAAAAATGGAACCGAACCTGAAAACAAAAAAAATGCCCAGCTCTAAAATTTAAAAAATCTAATTATGATGCACCAATGCCAATTTTCTCATTTATATTATTTACCAGATTAAAAATTCCACTGTCTTTATGCATGCTTTCAATAGCTATGGTTGATGATGTTCGTCTATAAACAAACAATGTTCACCATCACTAGTACAGATTTGGGATAATGTCCCCCCTTGGTTGACTTTAAATGAAGGTAAAGCAAAACTCGGTACATGGTAAAGCAACATTGGATGGTGCTGAGTACAAATATAGAAGAAAAACAAGAATTTTTGGAGTAATGCAGGGTATTAGGAGACAAGTTTTATGGTTAACTGTCCTTTTAAAATAATGTGCGATTCGCCATAGGAAAGAGGTATAGTTTGCTTTATTTTTTGACGAAAAATATACGTAGCTTTCATCTGCTCTCTGGTATGCATTAGATGAAGTCTCTATGTTTGATCTACCATCACCACCTTTCGATAGGATTATCTCTGGATGAACATGCGACAAGGATTTTTTTTTTATAAATCCCTCAAGAAAAACCAAAGAACCTTTATGTTTCGAAGAACATTTTGTATTGACCAGAGAAAATTTTGGCTGAAACCTCTGTAAACTATAAGCAATGTACAATTCTAAAAGGATATTTTTCTTTTCATCAATGTTCCCTGTCCAATAATACTTGCTCTACTAGACATACCTGCTCCAATTTGTTTGCCATATTCCCATTGTTGGAATAATAAAATCTATCTTCAAATATATGCATATACGAGCTCAAATATGTGTCATAAAAGTTTGCTATACTGGGTTATTGGCCCTGATAATCTTTTCCGCTAGTGGAGGCCAGGCCTAGAAATCTCCCCATATCGCGACGGTAAGCATTGTGCCTAAATAATGTAATTATGCCCAGATTGTGCTGTCTTTAAAGATTTTTTTGTAAGTTTTGCAGTGTTTCGGCATGTAAAATCTGGTCAAGTTTGTCCAATGCACACAATATAGTTTAGGGCCTACCTGTCGAATCAAACAATTCAACAGATAAAATAAGTTTAATAAAAGGATGCTCAGCCATGCACGTTCCCCCCAAAAAAGTGCAATTCGAGGTATCTGATTTGAAAAAAATGAATTTTTTTAAGTAAAAAAAGGGTCATAACTCGGACAAAAATTGTCGTACCACACCCCGATTTGAGCCTGACCTGTATTTTATATTGATACACCTACATAACAAATTTCATTGGATTTGACAAACTATGACTAAAGTTATCAACAGGAAATTAAAACAAATGGATTTTCTTTCAAAGCTAAAAAAGGGACATAACTCTGGCAAAAATTGTCAGATCAAACACTGATTAGAGCTTAACTTGTATTTTATATTGATACACCTACATACCAAATTTCGTTGGATTTGACCAAATATGACTAAAGTTTTCATTGGGAAACTAAAACAAATAAATTTTCATTGTTGAAAAAGGGGCATAACTCTGGAGTTTATATTGATACACCTACATGCCAAATTCCATTTGATTTGGCCAACTAAATACATTACCATGTAAGGAACACTACCTTGGAATGACATTACCATATAAGGGAATAAGGAAAACTATATACATACCTCAGAAAGACACTGCCATATAAGGCTGTGCCTCGGTATGTATGTGGAATGTCTAACACTTCGACCTTCATGCTAGACAAAAACGTGGACGGCCCTTGGATAGTCCATGTTATGACAGAGTAAAATACGAAGTATATCTCCTTTCTGGGAGCCTTAGAAAGCGATGACCTCACTCAGCTCGTATGAAATATGATACCTCACAATGTATGGAAAACACACCTGTGTGTGTGTGTGTGTGTGTGTGTGATTGAGGTTAAAAATTTGCACTGGCACAGACATTTCCTACTGAAAAGTTTTTTTTTTTTTTAATATGCCGCCGAAAAATTGTTTTCATTTACTGCACCCTGATGGGTTTCAACCATGACCAAAAATACATAAAATTGATTTAAACTAAGTGATGAGCTTAGGAACTGGTTCATCTGACTGGCAATAATTGATGTTATTCATTGATGGGCTCTAATTTAGTCCTTACAAGGATGTTACGCAAGCTTTTGTTTTTCTTATAGGCGATGACAGGTTGAAGATTGAAAGGTTCATTTAATTAAGCATTGGTTAGGCCTAAAAAAATTAAAAATCTGTTTCTCAGGCCCTCCCGCATGGTCCTTTTGGCTGCCGCATGCTCTCTTTTTATAACCAATTTAAATTTAAAAACATTAAAATTAAATGGTTTATGTCTGATATTTTACCCAAGTTAAAAAAATTGATGAATTTATCCCTTGAGTGCAAGAAGGCTTTGCAATGCTTTAGCATTGCAAAGCCTTCTTGCACTCAAGGGATGAAATACACCACCCATGCTATTCTGCAGATTATGAGGCCTAAAACTTGAACCAAGAACATGAATTTTTGATGGCAAAGAAGTAATTACTGAAATAAAAAATAAAATAAAAAAACGCTCGCCCGCATGCAATTCCACAAATAATAGCCTGAGACACAGAAGATCTACTTTGTGTGGCCTTAAATTGAATTCATCTTTTATTATTTTTGCTATTTTGATATTCATTCTGTTATATGGTAAAGTGAAAGGAATGATGGACCTCCTTTCGCATTCTCCCTCTGATATGTTCATACCCAATGGCCAGAGGGTTTGAAGCATATTTATCCAAAAAAGTTTCACATTTTTTTTTGTAAATTCATCGTTTCTTCTAATGTGTCCTTAATTGGTGGTTGTTCAATAGGATGGATTTCGAAAACGTCCAAAGAATGGCCAGGAAGGTTAAAATGTTGTGCTTCTGGGGCATCAGCATTATGTTTATTATCCTGTTTGTGTCTAGTAGCACATTCTCGGAAAGGATTTTGACTTTGACTAACATACTGCTTCCGACAGTGCTTACACATAAGGTAAATAAAATTTGGTGACTTACAATGGATGGGGTTACAGATCTGATATTGATTTTTCGTTTGTTCGGAGGAAGATTCCTCTTTCTGATCAGGCATAAAAGTATGCAATCTTCAACAATACAAGGCTTTTTGCAATTAAATACCATGCCACTACCATTCTGCAACGGTCTGTTGTGTTAAATGATAAATTTAAAGTAATTTGTATTTTTTTATACATACCAATGGTGCAGACTTAGCTGGTGCAAACTCATCAATTTCCAGGGCCAAACACAAGTTTTGAACCCCCAATCCCCCAAATTTGCATACAAAACCGAAAAAGAAAAGTTCTAACTGGTCCTCCATACTTTTGCTTACTGCGCATGTGCAGTAACCAGGAAGTGACCGAAACTGGCTCCAACATCATTCTTCCTAGTTATGCCTGCTAAATGTTATACATATCTATCAGCGGGGAGGTATGAGTGCCCATTCATGGGAGAGCCATCCCCTTCTGGACCATTGGCAAGTATAAAAAATATACAAATTACTTTAAATTTATCAAATTTTCATACTAATAACCAATGGCCCAGACTTGGCTGAATCGTAAAAAGGCTGAAGGGCCTAGAAGACTGTAGTATCTCAATTACTCCATAATAAAGAACAGCTCCTACAGGAGAATAGGAGAAGACATAGGACTTTCTCATGTCTATCTCTTTTTCCCCACTGAAAAAAGAGAATGACATAACACCCAATATATACTGGAGTAAGACATAAAAATTTCTCCATTTAATTCCAGTATAATCCTTATGCTAATTCAGGGAAGGAAACCAATTATAAGGAAGTCCAGAGATGAGATGCCTTATATTCATTAAAAGTAACCGAGGATTGTATATTAATGCTCGTATGACACGTAACATATACAAATGCTGCACATTGAGCTACACTTTAAAAGCAATACATGAATGAGACATAATTGTTGCTTCACACCGAGATACACATTAAAACCACCCAGCACTGACGCTGGACTACTGACACTGGAGGAGGTATTCCCTTGCTTTTCACTATAACGCTAGATGATATGAAGGGAAAAATCGCTCCCCCTCCCCTTCCCCTTGTTCTGAAGAAAATTCCTTAGAATGAAGAGGGCAACAGAACGACATCAGTGCTCGCGCAGACTGTCTAAGACAACACTGAGATGTATTATTAATGGACAACATTCTGTGTGACAGAAAGAGGACCCAAGGACCTCAGGTCACCAGAAATAAACTCTAAATTTCTGAGATAGAATTTTGTAAATGAAGAAGGTTGTGACCAGTAGGCCGCCTTCATTAAATCAGTAATAGCAATACTATTTGAATAAGCCCAAGAAGAAGACAGTGCCCTAACTTCATGCGCTGAAATCTTATTGACAGAACATTGATTCGCCGATAAGACTCTCGTAAGCGATTCTTACTGCCAGTTGAATCCAACTAGCAACTGAATAAACAGAAATATCCTTTCTGTTAGGTATTTTTCTTCCTTTTCTAATAAAGCTAGAGCAACAGTTATATATGCACATCGCTATCACTGGACACAACAGCGGTCTACGGTTGTCCGAGGACAGTAAGGGCTTAATGACAATAGGCCCCGGCTGCTTATCCAGAATTTGTTTCTTAGCCAAGAATCCCACTTCTGTAGTAAGAGTAATAGTATTACCCACACTATAGTAATGGGCATCTTCAAGAGATAAAGCATAGAGTTCACTAACTCATCTGGCAGAAGCAAAGGCTAAGAGAAAAGCCATTTTATATAAGTGAGGAATTTAAATTCTACATCATCTAATGGCTCAAAAGGAGCTTCTTGAAGCTTCAAAAGAACCCAAGCCAAATTCCATTTAGGAATTAATCTGAGGGGTCTAGGTCTATTCACAGAGAAAATTCTAACTAGCTTGGATAGCCTGCATACGCTTAATGATCTGGACAAGGCGACACGAACACTGGTAGCTGATTGTTTAGGTTCGTGGCTCAGCGATCTATCATGGGACGATGCCACTGGTAGCAACTCTGCCAGAATATTCGTTTGTTGAGAGTCCACTCCGATCGCAACCGGCGACTTTTCCTTGAGAGCGAGTCTGCTACTATGTTCAGACGACCTGGGATATGAAAGATTGAAAGTGATGACTCAGAGCAAATAGGATAATTTTCTCTGTCAATTCACATAAAGGAATTGAATTTGTGACACCCTGGTTCCTGAGATATGCCACTACTGTCGAACTGTCTGACAGAATCTGCACATGGACGTTGGCTATGTGAGAAATCCAGTGTTTCAGTGCAAGCCAAATAGACATCATCTCTTTGACGTTTATGTGCTTTTCCAGGAACCTCTTTGTTCCCAAGGACCCTGGCACTTCAGGTCTACAGGAATCAGGGATGCACCCCAACCTGTCAGACTCGCATCCGTCTTAATAGTAAAGATCGGATCCGGACTTGAAGCGGTACTCCTTGAGTTAACTACTCGAGATCCACCCAAATCTGAATCTTTTGTTTTATTAGATCTGTTAAAACAATCAATCTGGTGTTCTAACGAATGTGTCTTGACACTCCAGTTCTGAGTAAAGAATATCTGGAGAGGACGTGAGCGTAAGCACCCCAATGAAATCAAGTCTGCCGCTGTTCTGCACAGATCCATTAGTTGCATGAACTCTCTCACCGATACTGTTAGAGAGTTTTGGCAGAAGAGAGCATACATAGCAACTGACTAATTTTGCTTGGGTTATCGGAAGGCGAATAAGATTGCAATGAGTCTCAAAGCTCATTCACAAGTGAATGAATGACTTGGACGGAGCTAACTCCAACTTCTTTTCATTTACTATGAAACCAAGATGTCAGAATAAGTGAAGCAGACTCTGCTCATTGTTCTGAAGTGCATCTTTGTCGCCGTATCTCTGAAGGATAAGCTGACATAACCACAACTGAATGAGCTTGGAAGTATGATATTACCGAGTTCTTTATTGCTTTCGGAAAGCCGGATGAACCATGACATTTAAGTACACGTCCTTTAGATATATTGTTGCCGCAAGTCATTCACACGAACGCTCGCTCTTACTGACCAAATGGTTTCCATATAGAACATTGGAGAGATAATCAGCTTGTTTATCCAGCTCAAGTCTATGACTGGTCGAAATGAGCCGTCTGGTTTCTGCACAAGGAATAGGTGACTGTAAAATCCCAGTGAGTTGGGATTTTCTACAACCTCTATTGCATCTTTTAGCAGGAGAGGCTGAACTTCTGCAAGAAGAGACTCAATTTTTGAAGGATTTGCCAGAAGAACTGTCCAAAGTGGGCCTCTAGTAAGTAGGGGCTTTGATCTGAATGATAGTCAGAGTCGGATCTTCGTAATATCGGTCCAGTTTTTCGTGAAGTTTGACAATTTTCTGCCAACTGGAGCACAATAGAGGTTTTGACTATCACCTATAAGACATGCAAGGCCTTCGGGAAGAGAAACCGCATCCTCCCCGAGAACCAACACATGCTGTCAGCCTAGGGGCATCTCACTTATAGTCTCAGTAAGACTTATGCCCCTTTCCAGAGTCACTGTGCTGCCGGCTCCCAGAATAATTGTACAAGGGTTTATTAGAACCCCGCAAGGAGTTTTTCTTCACTGGCTGTGAACTGGAGCCCCCTCACCTTCCACATCCAGCATATGGCTGATGCTGAGTAGCTGACCTCAGCAGAAGTGTGCTGGTAGCTTTGTTGGTGGCTTCATCGTACACTAAGGACAACTTGTCATCGATCAACGTATGTCCCGAAACCGGAGCGACTCTAAGAGAGCTCTTCACCCAATCGTCAATCAGGGAAGATGATGCCAAGGCTCCATCATGTCTTAATAATTCCATATTAGCCGCTGTAAAGGCGGAATGATGTGTGGCATACATATCTGCCTTAGAAAGAACTCTGAGAGATGTATTAATATCATCAAATTCTTTCTCCACAAGACGATGGTCCAAAGCCCTGGTGATATGATCTACGTAAGACATAGCATCCAAAACTGCCCTACTAGAATCAATTGTAGATTCGATCACATCTGAGCGGACATTGAATGATGTGGGTAATGATATGTCCATATCTGTAGTCCGGTCATCCAAATGCAGAGGAGCGCTCTCTGTACATCTCCAACCGTTTTTAATTTGCTAGGTCCAGGAAACGGTATCTGAATGGAAGATGCTATTAAGAAAGGATATTACTTTCTTGAACTTGCTAGGTTAATTAATGTATCGTCAACATGGTTGAAAACCTCCAACAAATGGCCCGACTGACCCAGAAAGGAAATAACATCCTCTTTTCTCTGCAGGGTATCCCTATCTAGGGATGAAAGCGATCTCTGCCTAGCAGATGCAGCTTGCTGACAAGAAGGAACTAATTCAGAAAAAAACTGATGAATAAAATTCATCGTTTCCATATGTCGTTCCGTATGGGTAGGAGAATCTTTCTTCACCTCCCTATCATTATCCGCTTGGTCAGGCTGTGACGTTCAGTTGGCTCCCTCTGAGTGAACGGATGACCGTACCAACCCAGCCGCATCTGACAGCTCACTCCCAGAGTCTGTTGATGGTCGCACTTGCGATGGCTGCGAAGCTGTGCTATCTGTGACAGCAAGTCCATGACTGAGGCTTGCAGAGCAGCGGTCTTATGTTTAATTGCTGCATAATGTTCTCGGGATGGCGATCTGTCCCCAGATTTTTTCGCCGGATGTCCTGAATGTTCTGCATATTCATGCCTCGATGTACTAGCTACCAGATGACCTGACTTCGGAGGGGAAGGACTGGGAGAGTCTTTGCGAAACAGCTTGAATTTCCGAAGTTGGATAGCTGGTGAGCGGTCCAATGTGCTTGGTACTCAATGTGGAAGAAGCCGTAACAGTCGCTGACACCAGCTGCAGTGTGGATGGAGCACCTCGATTGGCCAACAAGGACATTCCTTGCAACCACAACAGCTAGCCCTGACTGTTTAAGGGATGGAGAAGGCTCTACCACTCGCAATCTGACCCCAGATCTTGCCGAGCATCCCATTAAGAAACTTACTGGCTTCTCTTTTGCCATCGTTCCTGGGTGAGCTTTTGATTTTGAGGAAATCGCTCTACCCAAATCAACACTCTCCTCGACTGCTACAGACTAATCCGGTGATATGGCCCACACTGGCAGGGTTACCACTTCACCGGTCGAGCTAGCTGCTTTTAATGGAATGAGAGGCCTTATTCCTTGTTTTATATTCATGAGCAGCTTTGCAGCTAGCTCTGTTTGGTCACCTGAGTGCGACAACGGCAGCACATTTTGGATGGGTGTCGCTGAACCATCATCATATTCTTGTTCCTCTGAAAAAGAGACTGAAAAACTAGAATTAGCCTGCGGCGACAGCTCCGGCATTGGAACTTTGCCGCATACATAACGCAACACCTACCTCCAATGTTTGGCATCCCAAATGACACAAGTAGCACACGTATCAGAAGGTGTGCAGTGACTGCAAGCAAGGCAGCGTGCATGTAAATCCAAGGCAGATTTCCTTGCCTTACACTCAGTGCAAAAAGATTTCATAATATTATTAAGCCAAAGACCAAGTCCATTGCACTCCTAAACAATCAAATAAATTGGACATAAGGACACGAAAAATATACGGCAATCAAAATCGTTTCGAAATAAAATAAAAATTGAAAACAAAAATTTTCAAAAACATTTTGAAAACAAGTTCCCAAAGGGAACTTCATGAGCCCAAGGGCATCCCGATAGAGCCTAAGTGTGGACAAACACCAAAACATTTAAGCTACACTACTGGCATAATAAATACATGTATCCTTCTACAAATATGATAACTGTTAGCCCAAGAACATTAGGTTTCACTAGGGAAAAAAATCGGAGAAAGCTGATTTTTTCAGGGAATGTCGAGTACATGTCACTGAACGATTAGACAAAAGTCCCCTAAAATCCCAGTTGAGCTTTTTTTTCTACAGCCTTTTTTCGAAAACGCGTTTGAAAAAAATAAAAAAAAATCGCACGAACTTTGTAACCTCGAAATGATCCAACTGTATTTTTTGTTTACGCGTATTTCGAGCTACATAATGTCTAATATACATTTACCTAGAGGAAAATGTGCATTCTGTGACAATTTCTGCGAAAAATTATTGAAAATTCACAAAAAAGTATCGGATTTACGCAAAAAATGACGATTTTCCTAATGGATTTGCCCAAAGGGTCGTAGTACAGAACAGGATGTTAGTTGGACAGACGATAAAAAATCCACCACCATTTGAAGACTTATCATTGCTTACAAAATAGACATTATGGAAGACCCCCTCTGCTTCTGGCCGAGTTCCCCTTTTGGCATAAAATTCGTCAGCATGAGAACTCAATTATTTTTGGGCTTGGGACCGAACAGACACGTCTGTGTCTGGCAGCATTAGATCAATAAATAATATTTACAGAATGTACAAAAATCAATAAATAATATTTACAGAATGTACAAATCAATCAACATGGATTAAGTTACATTGACTATTATCAACGCTATATACAGAAATGACATGACCTATATACATATTATTCATCGAACTCAGAAATTTCCGACAGGACAGTGTTTCTGTGGTTGTTACAAGAATCCAAACTGCAATTACACAAACCTGAGCAAGAGAGTCCTGCCTTCTTACACCCACACCTTTTTGTACAAGCACTCTTGCAACCACAACTGATCAGATTCAGTAGGTTATCGGGGGCACATGGCTTTGTGGCTGCAGTCGGTACAAGAAGTCCATTGTCTAGCGACCACCCCCAATCCGTCGGAGGAAGCGAAGTGCCCAGCCATTGTTGGTCCTGGAGATAACATCTGTAGACATGTTGTTGTGCAGCATCGCTGCTTGGTAGGAGTGAGGCTAGGTCGATGGGTTTATTCAGTTTAGATTTTGCTACATAACGCTTGTAAGTGACATATCTATATTGGTCGAGAGAGGAAACAGTTTTACTCCCGTATAAGATCAGGAGAAGTTGTTCCCCGGCAGCGGCTACTGCACTTGGTGTACTGTCATCCGCCAAAATTGTGTTGACATACTGTTGTGAGTCGCTAGTAACATCGGAGACAATTGTACTGAATACTTTCTTCTTACCAACTCGAAAGAGTGCAGAAGTAGTGTCACAACCACTTATAGAATGTGCTACAAGGAGGTTGCTTCTATGGTCACCCATTTTGGTTGCTATTTCACTAACTGAAACTAGTAAGTTTGGGGTAATGGAATACATCATGTGAATATTACATCCCGGTTGAACTCGAGAGGTAAGAATGACTAACAAGTCTGTGTCTGTTCCCACAACGACAACATTGTTGTCATCTTGAGCGATATCAAGTGCAGTTTCGGCTATCAGTACATCAGCATCAGCCTCGGCCTGCTTGGACTGAATATTGATAGCAGATAGCTCCTGCATTAGAAGATCGATCAGTTGGGTTTTGTTCTTGGCATTTGCAAGGAAATCAGATTGGGGTGTGGTGGCTGGTAACTCGGGTGAGATATTGATATCAATGGAATACCTGTCTTTAGATCAAATGATGGATTGACCCACCAGCATAAACAGTCCCCCAAAGTTCATCCATGCCGCTACCAGCCATGATCGAACCAATTGCCCCTAAATATGACATAATCATAATATGGAAGCCGCCGAGTCTAACGAAAACTTTTGTCAACTTATCTGACGAAGACACAATCTCCACTGCTTTGATATAAAGTGGTTGGTCAAACGTCACTGGACAAATGTTCAGTCCCTGTTTCTCACATTCAGTTTGTGCAAACATGAGAGCAGTGTAAATTGTGCTCAGGTTGGATGGATCAAAATTAATAAAGGGAAGTATCTCGACATCACTTGTTTCATAATCATCTGATGATGTGACAATGTGCATATATCCAGCCCAAGATGGGCAAGGTACTCTCAGTACATGCGTCAAAGACCAAAGACTGTCGACTGTTTTTGCGAGTTTCAAATTTTTTGGATCAGATTCACCCAAAGTTGATAAATCCTTCATCACAATTTCGTCAAGACCCGATTTGCTTGGTTTACTGTAACCTTTCAAAGGGATGTACCCAAATTCACCAGAGCCAATATTCGAATGATCACCAGTTAGTCGTTTTATCGGAGACTCTTCTGTGTGATCTCTGCTTGGAGTTATACAGGCGATGCCTCCCATACTATGGAAAGTATTCTTGCCATCTAGCGTGCGCACATTACAATCGGCGTTATCAAAAACGAATTGTGTGAAGTTGTGTGAAGTTCGCAAGTCTAGGCAACGGACCTTTGCTTATCATGACAGAATGAACGTATTGTTGAACTTCCCGGTAGCTAGAAGAGAACATTAGTCCATTCAGAATGTCGATCAATTCCCGAGATGCGAATTTCCTATGTATGTAAACTGCTACCGACAATAATACTGGTGACAAGAATGAACGGGGCCGACAAGAACTTATTAGAGACTGACCTATGGCTGTCACGCGTCTCTGGTTGGCTTGGATGTTTTGCCCACGCTGCGACGGAGCAACAATCCCTTGTAACAAGGTTTGGAGTGTATCGGGTAGTAGATCACTAGATACAGATAACGAATCAGGTTTGGGATAAACGTCACATTCGTAAATGGCTGACCGAATATCATCGCGGACTATAGCCGATGCTTTCTTGACGATGCGCATACGTTCATCAGTTTCATTGGTACATTTGTCTGAGTACCACGAATCATATAGTATTTTGTCTGATGAATCTCTGAATGTGACAACATTTTTTAGGGACCTCAGTGTTGTAATAGAGATTCTACTACCGAAATGCTCAAGCAGTTTGGTTTTAAGATGTTTAATTGTGTAACCGACTTCGTCACCAAGATACGATTCAAACGTCTCTGCCAATTCGCTCAAGGAAAACTGACACTCATCGCTGTTCTCCATAAAGGTACACAATTCATGGAATGCAAGTGCTTTCTTGTCTGCAACAGGCCTACCCCGTGAAAGAGTTCACTCAGGCTTATCTCTGACAAATCCTGTCCAGCAATCATGGTGATACCGACCTTCCTCGGCCACTAGATCGATAGCACGACCGATCCGAGTAAGTACAGACTCACCCCATTCATCACTACGTTTCAAACAACGGGTTCTGATACTATCAACAAAAGTCAATGTTTCAACGGTGTGGACTTCTCTTCTACGTTGAACGGGTATATGAGTTTGTTTGTCGGCGGATTCTCCACAGAACAGACAATGGAGTTTAAAATTGAAAGCATCTTGATCAGAGCGCAATTTTTTTGTCATAGATGGACCAGCTTCGTCAGATTCAGCTGCATCTAGAGACATTCTCTTACTTTTTCTTACAGAACTTTCCCGTGTATAATTCTTGTAGCAGAATTTGTGAATTTTCTCACCAACTGTGGGTTTCTTCGAACCGGCAAAAAGATTATCGCCAAGCTCGACGCTTACAGCAACCAACTTTTCTATACCCCGCTCGCCAAGTGTAGTTATTCCGGACGAGCCGGTCAACTCATCGTTACATTTGATACATTTATCCATTGCTAAAGTCACAACAGAAAAAAGATGATAGACACAATAAACTCAAGTACAATACCACAGAACAGATATCAATGTGCGGACCTGCTTCGTTGTCACCGTAAGGTATCAACAGGTAATGCTAAGTGATATGCCAACAACATAACTGATCAGTTCTACAAATAACACAAGACTCTAATAATCAACAACAGGCAAAATTACATATATATCTATCAAGGGATCATTGGTTTCAATATCTAGGCATCAAATGCGGAGTGTCCAATACTGAACAGAGCAAATTGTGCAATGGACAGACCTGGAATGCGGAATTAAACAGCGTTTCCTGATGAAAGTCGTTCAAGGCTATTTTGCATCAAATTAAAGAGCGTTGTCTGTACATAAAGACCTGGAATGCGGAATTAAACAGCGTTTCCTGATGAAAGTCGTTCAAGGCTATTTTGCATCAAATTAAAGAGCGTTGTCTGTACAATACAAATTTGTTTATGAGTACACATCAAGGGCATGCACACATTACATGCCAATGCATCTTGAGTGTAGGCGAACACCACATTATGTGATTTAATCGAACATGGAAATTGAAACAATGATGCTATAATATGGTATTTGAATGAGAAAAGTCGATGCCGTTTGAATTTGAGCTTGGGGGTATGGTTAATATTTCACACGTTTCACCAGTTCATTATGGAATAAATGACTATTGTTATATATCATTATAAAGCCACTGCTTTTCTGCAATTTTTTATATATAATTTAACTCCCAAAGTAGTCGTAGATTTGATTTAATGGACATTGTGTACCGTTGTGTGTATGAAAACAATAAATTTTTTTTCGTAATTTTGTACATTTTCGTGAATATTTCACCATTGAGTGTGAGGATTGGTACAAAGTTGGCATTTTCTGTTGGGGATATGTATTCTCAATATAATTCAGCATGATATTTATGATTCTCACCCTACTAAGGCGAATAAGAATGAGAAATATGGAGCTGGGTCGAATTTTTTTTTAAATTTTTTTTTTCATCAAAAAAACGCTATAACTAAAAAAAGCTCAGCTCGGATTCGCGGGGACTTTTCACACTTTATCCGCAATGTGTGTCCCGGAAACATATAAAAAAATCAGCTTTCTCCGATTTTTTTCCTTACTTTCTCATTTTTATGTCTAATGTGCCTGGACTATGTGGGTACGCTTCTGTGAACAATCTGGATTAATCTGGATTGACTGAGCATGCACAGAAAGGTCAAATTGTTAACTGAAGCATTCCAGTTAACTTTTAATAATCAGGATTGACAATCCAAATAATTCAACTGAAAAGGTGAATTGAAGACCAATCCTGACATGCGCAGTTGTTACAAAAAAGAATTACACCAAAAAACTTCTGATCGCTAAGAAAGAATGACTAGTATGAGATAAACAGTAATAAATTCTTGTTAAAATTCTAGTTAATGTCACAAAATAAAACTTAATGCCTATATTGTGAAATTTATTAACCCAATGTGAGACACAATTCTGCCAAAATGATTAAAAAATATGACCATATTATGATTTATTCATTTTTTTTTGTCTTGTTGGTAGTACCAACTTGGTACCCGAGGTCTCTTGTTCACGTGCGTCTGATGCTGATTGTGACTGCATCATTAGTATTGGGATGGGTTTAACTGATCAAAGGTGGCTCCTGCATATATCACAGATTTCTGTTTCGTGCATTGCCTGTCGGGACCTATTTTGGCCTATTGGTGCGGTGAGACTTTTTTACCACAGTTAACCAGCACTGCTCCACTTCTCACAGCTCGCATGGGGAAGAAAAATTAAAAACAAATTTCTATTTGTGATACTCGACTGTCTTTAATGCTCATCAAAGAACTTATCCACACCACCACCTGTCCTCAATGTTTACGATGCAGATTGTACTACCCGAATTGGATGCTTGGGTGCAACGAGGAAATTGAAGTAGGCCTATGCAAATAATTTAAGAAAGACTAGTGGTATGTTACTATACTAATCAAAGTTTGCTAAGCACCAAGTATATCCAACTACCTGTTTTATGTTTCAGTTGAAATATTTTGATGAAAAGTGTATATATTTTTTATTTAATTATATCTTTAATGATTTAAGTACAGAAATTAAGATTTTATTTGTGTTTGACATTATTTTTTAGCTTTTGAATACAATAACCATGGAAAATGGATATTATTGGTAAAAGAGGAAATTTTTCAATTTGCCAAAAAGTTGACAGAGTGAACTGGTATGAGTATGAGATCCATTACTGTTAATTACAACTTGACAACGCCTTCTCATGCTCCCAATCAGGTTCCTGGTGGTCCTTTGTGGGATATTGTTCCATTCTTAGACCAGCATGGCACCAAGCTCCTGGACACTTATTGGCTGGACTGGACGGGCTGATATTGCAAGCTGCAACTCATTCCAGACATGTTCGATTGGATTGAGGTCAGGGGATCTTGCTGGCCAGTCCATACGCTCAATCCCCTCCCTCTGTCGGTACTCCCGACAGCATGGACAACATGAGGACTGGCATTATCGTCCATGAGAATGACTAGGTCATCCACAGCACCTACATACAATTGGACGTTGACATCTAGGATCTCACCAATATAGTGCTGTGTATTCAATGTTCAAGGACACAGCGCTCGGTACGTCCATCCATGCTAATGCCGCCCCGGTCCATGATTGACCCTTCACCATAGCACTCAGGCTGCTTGGAATCGCTCTCCTGGTCTTCTCCATACCCTAGAACGCCTATCTGTATGGTCTAGGTAGTACCTTGACTCATCTGTGAAAAAGGACAGATCGCCAATCTTCTCTGGTCCATCCAACATGGTCCATTGCCCATTCGTATCGTGCCTGGTGGTGGTTCTGGAACAACGCAATGAGAATACATTGTCTTCTCGATCGGAGATCACCTTCTTGCAACCTTGCATGGAAAGTCTGCCCCAGATGCATTTACCCCGGATGCATCCTGAAAGTCGCTGCGAAGCTGGGTTGCTGTGGCAAAGCGGTTCCTACAGACCTGAATGATCAAAAAACGGTCTTCAGCTGCAGATGTTGCCCTGTCTCTGCTACCACCATCCCATCTTACTGGGGTGCCATACTGCTGAAATCTTGCCCAGGCTCTGGTGATCACCGTATCTTGCACACTAAGGGCTTCACCAACATGGCAATGGGTAGCTCCTTGCTCCACCATCCCCACAGCCCGCCACATTTCTGCTTCAGACAAATGTCTTCTTACATTTGCATTTGCTATATTCAATCATTAAATCACAAGGGTTTGTGTTGAAATGAAGATTGAATACCCTACACATGTCATGTACATCTAGACAGTACATGAAAACATCATGAAAATCAAGGGGTACATGCTTTCCATGACTGTCATGAAAAGTCTGCCTGTCAAGAGAGCTAATGTAAACACTAGGGACCATCTCAATACATCCCTCAATCATTTCCACCAAAAATATCGCAAATATGTCACAGCCAAATTTCACAATGATGTGTCAAATATTTAGTGCTTAGCAGCCTTTGAGTAGTATAGTAATAAATCGGCCCTGAGCATATCATTCAACTTGATATTACAGAGCGATAAGGTCCATAATTATTTATTATTTATAAAGGTTTAACGACACTTTAACAGCCACAGTAAGCGACAGTTTCACGGGTGAAGGAAGTCAGAGTACCCGGAGAGAACCACCAAGCAAAGACAAGTAGCTGCCAGCTCCCCAACATCAGAACTCCACACAGCAGCACAGGTAGGGTTAGATTGGTTGAAGACATTGCAGTACGCCATAGTACACAGCATCATCATGCCCCCATGTGGACAACAGGGTTAAGTGCCTTGCCCAAGGACACAATGCAGTAGTCTGAATCGATCACCCAGGCAGTCACCCATCCAAGGACTAACTGGGCTTGACGTTTCTTAACTTTGTGATCTGACGAGAACCGGTTGCCATTGCGCCCCCTATGTCCAAAACTAGGCAACCCAAATTAACAGGAGGATGTTCTAGCATAATGCCCTTGTTAAACAAGTTGCCTGATTCAATTACCCACTCCTCTCACCTTTACTAGCCTATTAACTAAATGCTTAAACTGAATGTATATTATGTACTGTGCATACTAACCATCTACCTCAGTTAAACTGTTTAGTTAGTGAAGTGGAAATACGAAAACATAACACACAAAAAGTTGCTTTTCAAATCAATTTTTCATTTTTCTTTCAAACTCTAGCTTATGAACCCTCAATGAACAAGCTTCTTCCTTTGAGGTGCCATGAACTACGATAGGGAAGTAAATAGATTAAAGTTAATGAAGCAGAAATACGAAAGCATAATACACAAAAAGTTGCCTTTCAAATCAATTTTTCTTTCAAACTACAATGTAGCTTATGAACCCTCACTGAATGAGCTTGTTCTTTTGAGGCACCATAAACTACGACAGGGAAGTAAATAATTGAAAAGTTAGGATTTCTTTCAATAAGAGGATGACATTTTTTAAAATAATGTCAGGACAGAGTTAATACTCGCGCAATATTCGTATATATCAAAAATTTTAAACCTGTGTTCATGGAACAGTTCGTCTCAATCGCGACCGGCTTGACCAACCATGCACTGCCCTGCTAACAGGAGTCACAAAGTATTTGCAGAGGGTGTGATACCTGCTCCCCCCCACCCCACCTCCTTCCCCGGATTTACAGCTCTGCAAGGGATGATTTCATTTATACGGGTTCAAGTTCAAACTTAGTTGATAACAAAATCTGGTAGGCAAAAGTCTTTGTTTGGTCTGCTGTCGGTTTCTGTAATAGAGATCTTCAATATTTATCCTGTGGACGACATTCCACATAAACCATGCATTGCGATTTGGGGCTGGGTCCACTTTAAACATGGGATATCGCATATGTGTACATAACTAAGCCTTCAGTAGATGGCCTGTGGAGGGGCATAAATAGGTGGGTGGTGCCCCACTCTATCAAGGATTTTTGATAATAATCAGGGAAGGGGGCATAGGGGGGGTGCTGGGGGGGGGGGGGGAATAAAGTCGGGAATATATACACTGGACAATGTATTATTCTGAGAATTGTAACAAGTGACGTATTATCCAGAATGGGGAGATCCAAAAGGGGGAGGGCAGATCAGGTAAAAAGGATTAGGGAAGTCTCTGTAAGACCCCTTATCACTTCTTTCAGAGATCCTCCAGTCTCTGTAAGTCTTCTTACTACCTAAGGGTTACTAGTATGCTGCAAAAGGGTAGACTTGCAGTAGTAAAGAGTATCACGTAGACCGGGATAAAAGAATACGGGAAACAGTAATGTTTCCAAAAATAGGATATGGGATGATGAAGAACCTGCCCTGATAAGGTTGCCAGGAGTATGTTTGCAAACTGTGTAAGGAGGAATGCCGGATGGTAAGAGGGCAAGGGCATCAACCTAATGGAGGGAAATTTCATAAATATTCATCAGAATTAAATATTATGCATTTCTATGAAATTTGATACTGAAACTTCTCAATTCCGAAACAGTGTCTTTCTGATCTTTAAGACTATAATTATTAATGTTTCAAAAGTGGTATTCTACTACCAGACCCCTCCCACTCTCCCTCCTCATCTATACACAATAAATAGCTTTAGATGACTCTAAACATTTTATACTCCAGTGGGAATCCCGGGAGGTAAAGCAATGCTGGTTTTCTGCAGTAAACATGTTCTGATTTGATGGTATAATAGGGTCTGTTAAGCAATTGCTTGTACTGGTCCTGTAGATTAAAATATAGGCAACATATGTGTAAAAGATTGACCAAACTTGACTTTATACATATGTTGTAGTCACAACATAGCTTTAGATGCTGAAGGTGACTTAAACACCAATAAATAAATAAATAAATAAATAAATAAATAAATAAATAAATAATATCCAATCTCGCAATTATTTCTGGGTACAACATACCCTTTACGAGATGGATACACAATACCCCTCACCCACCCTGGAGCTTGAGCCCCGGATGGGAGAGAGGCAGTATATAGCCGTCTTACAGACTAGTATATACCTAGACCCTTTGTTGGGGCATCAGTACCCACTGTCATGGGAAATACTAGCTCCACCACTGCCAATGGGGTAGGCATTGGGTGATTTATTTTGTACTCTTTTGGCCAATTTTCCACCGAGATACAAGTAATGTCAAGTATACATTCAAAGTCAAGAAATATAAAATGTGACGGTTTAGTTAAATCATACTAAAAAATTAAAATTTCAACCTACAAACCTATCGTCACATAGCATTACCATTACTCTGTTGGTTGTCATGTGTAGGCATGCCGCATTTATGAAACATTTTTTAGAACATTAATTCTAAGTACATGTATTTTGTCTATTATTTGCATATTCTTGAATTTCTTCCACACTGCAGTTAGCAAACCTGCCATCACAAGCACTTGACATATTATCAGATTTTATCAATTTTTATAAAATATATATTTATATTATTTTTAGTATTAATAATATAATATATATTTTATAAAAATTTATTAACTCTGATAATACCTTGAGTGCCTGTGTGCATACATCACTGCTACAACATTCTATATGATGGCCAAAAGCGGTCTAGTTAATTTTATAAAAAAAAAAAAAATCATATTATGGGCATCTGTGGGAAAATGACCCCCCTCCCCTCCAAAAAACCCCCTCCCTCCACCCCCCTGCATCTCCAGAAAAAAAACAAAACACAGACTATATGCCACCATCGCCAGTCCGGGTTTCCACTGAAAATTCAAAAAAAACTAACATCAACTTCTATAAACAGTTTCTTATTTAACCCTTTACCCAACGTAACGGCCAAAACCAGCCAGCGCTATTCTCAAATATCGCCAATTAATTTTCAAAATATTTTCATTTTTTGTCTCAAAAACATAGGTTATGACCCCTCATTGGAACGAGCTCGTCGAGCTCGTTCCAACGAGGGGTCATAACCTATGTTTTTGAGACAAAAAATGAAAAAAATTAGTTATTCAAGAATTTTTTTTGCAAGTGTCGTCTGCTTTTCATGTTAGGTAAAGGGTTAATATCGATTAATAAAGAGCTCGCTGTTTCAAAGGTTTTCTCAATCAATGTTACAAGTTCAGTAGAGCCACTGTTCAAAAGCTCTTCCATACAGGTTGCAACGACCACTTCCTCATTTGAAACCACATTCATCCGAACTTCACTTGCAAGGTAACAGATTGTTGTTTCTTTGAAAAACTGTTTCTCAATCTCGATTACCAATCCAGATTAATCCAGATTGTTCACAGAAACGCACCTTGTGCTACACTATGAAAAAATAATACAGTGGAACCCACTTAATTAGATATCTCTTAATTGTATATCCCTGTTAATTGAATACAATTTTCAAACACAAAACCATTTACCATACCTTCAGTACAAATTTGATCTGTTAATTGCATATGGGTAACTCCTGTTAATTGTATATAAATTTTTGTAATATGTTGAAAAAATTACTGTGACACGCACCAAATTCCCCTTATTCATCAACCTTTTTGGCCTCACTACATCCAATACAGGCATTTATTCTATTATATCTTGTTTGACAGAGCTCATAGAGCTCTGTCAAACAAGATATAATAGAATAAATGCTCAGTTTACCTCCAGAACACAGGAAACTGACCAAATCCCTGTTAATTGTATACTCCTGTTAATTGAATAATTTTCACTGGCAAAATGGATATTCAATTAAGAGGATTCTACTGTACAATAATTTAAAGCGTTGTCCTAGTGCATGGGAAGAAAAAAAACGTCAACAGGAAAACTGGAAATTAAACAACAGGCTATATAATAAGCCCAAAGTCAGAAACCAGTCAATTCCTACCTGATGCAAAGCCAGATCTTCCTGGGAAGAAAAAAATAATACATCTGGTAGAAGATGCAAGACTACATACGTCCTAACACCCCCAGGATGAGGACGTAACCGTGGGGATAAATGGAAAAAACATACCATAATTGAAAACTGTTTCTCAATCTCGATTACCAATCCAGATTAATCCAGATTGTTCACAGAAATGCACCTTGTGCTACACTATGAAAAAATAATACAATAATTTAAAGTGTTGTCCTAGGGTGCATGGGAAGAAAAAAAACGTCAACAGGAAAACTGGAAATTAAACAACAGGCTATATAATAAGCCCAAAGTCAGAAACCAGTCAATTACTACCTGATGCAAAGCTAGATCTTCCTGGGAAGAAAAAAATAATACATCTGGTAGAAGATGCAAGACAACATACGTCCTAACACCCCCAGGATGAGGACGTAACCATGGGGATAAATGGAATAAACGTTCCATAAATCTCCCATTAAACTCCCAAGAAATTTAATAACAAATTTTCAATAAAAACGACAATAAGCACGGGAGTTTAATAGGAGGGTGCATGGGAAGAGAGGGAAGGACCATTTAACAAACAGTAGGTTTTTCATTTAGTAAGAATGATGATGTTCCGGCCCATGTCCCGACAATGGGAAACATGAATAATTTTATAAAATTATTAATAAGTTACAGCCCTGAATGACCAAAACCTCCATAGTTCACTCCCAGCAACCTTTCAGATCCTTGAATTCACCATAATCATGATTGATTTGTGTCTGGCATCTTTAGAAAAGTGTATTTGAAGCACAGATGTCAGTTCAGATGTTGCTGACTTTGGGCCAAACAGAACAGAAGAGACTATTGTAACTCACTATATTCTGGACTTCCATTGAAATCAAATATAGAGCCTTAGTGAGCAAGCTCACATACCCCACGCGCCCCGATATTTAAAGCTCGGAAAACTGTAATTTTTAGGAAAATGACCCGGAAATCTGTTACTTGTATTTTTCAGAGTCCAGGGCCCGTAATTTCCACAAAAATAAGCCGAGCAGGAACAAAACGCAAACTTGATCTGTAAGTCATTGTGGTAGACTCACATACTAAAATGGCCGTAATTTTGATAATATCTGAAAGCATGTAGAAAAAAAGTCCAGAAAACTGTAATTTTGATGAAGTCGAAGGGCCGTAATTTCGGTAAAAATCAGTGGAGCAAAACAAAAAAGCAAACTTGATCTGTAGACCACCATGTTAGACAAACATACCAAAAATCAGCTCAATATCTGGAAGCATGTAGAGCATGTAGAGAAAAAGCCTGGAAAACTGTAATTTTGATGAACTTTTCAAAGTCTATGGGACCGTAATTTTGGTAAAAATCAGTGAAGCGGAACAAAACCCAAACTTGTTCTGTAGACCAGCATGTTAGACTAACATACCAAAAATCAACTCAATATCTGGAAGCGTGTAGGAAAAAAGTCCGCAAAACTGTAATTTTGATGAACTTTTCAAAGTTCAAGGGCCGTAATTTCGGTAAAAATCAGTGGAGCAGAACAAAATGCAAACTTGATCTGTAGACCACCATGTTAGACTAACATACTAAAAATCAGCTCAATATCTGGAAGCGTGTAGAAAAAAAGTCCGCAAAACTGTAATTTTGATGAATTTTTCAGAGTCCAAGGGCTGTAATTTCGGTAAAAATCAGTGGAGCGGAACAAAATGCAAACTTGATCTGTAGGCCACCATGTCAGACTAACATACCAAAAATCAGCTCAATATCTGGAAGCGTGTAGAAAAAAAGTCCGGAAAACTGTAATTTTGATGAATTTTTCAGAGTCCAAGGGCCGTAATTTTGGTAAAAATCAGTGGAGCGGAATAAAATGCAAACTTGATCTGTAGGCCACCATGTTAGACTCACATACCAAAAATCAGCTCAATATCTGGAAGCGTGCAGAAAAAAAGTCTGGAAAACAAGTAGGACTGACTGATGGACTGACAGACTGATGGACTGACACACTGATGGACTGACGGATAGACCAGTCAAAAACATTATCCCCCTGCAACTTCGTTGCGTGGGGTATAATAAACTGACTTCAGCACATTCAAAATACTGCAGCTAGGATTGTCACTGGCACTAAAAGAAATGAACACATTACGCCACTTCTCAAATCATTACATTGGCTACCAATAGATTTTCGAATCAGATACAAACTTCTAACGATAACACACAACATCATTCATAAAGACAATGCCCCTACCTACTTAAAAAAAATCATAAATTTACACAAACCGTCCCGGAATCTTAGGTCGTCACTGGATAATCTTCTTGACATCCCACGTGTGAGATCGGAGGCCAGAAACGATCTTTCGCTTTTGCTGCCCCTTCACTGTGGAATGCATTGCCAAAGAACCAAAACTGAAGACTTCAAAACAGGTTTGAAGACTTATTTGTTTAAGATGGCTTTTGATTGTTAACCACTCTTTCTTCTTTTCCTTTTTCTCTTTTTAAAAATGAAAGCGCTTTAGAGCAGATTTTTATTTGAATTAAGCACTATATAAGTAAATTATTATTATTATTAAGAATGATGTTGGTGCCAGTTTCGGTCACTTCCTGGTTACTGTGCATGAGCAATAAGCAAAAGTATGGAGGACCAGTTAGGACTTTTCTTTTTCGGTTTTGTATGCAAATTTTGGGGATTGGGGGTTTCAAAATTTGTGTTTGGCCCTGGAAATTAATGAGTTTGCACCAGCTAAGTCTGGGTCATTGGTTATTAGTATAAAAATATGCTCACGTGGCCTATTTGAAAATGTGAATGCTTAAGAAAGAGTGACAATAATATACATTCAGATACGTCGAAGTACTTACCGATATAAAAATAGCATTTATGTAGTCTGTCGTTCCTTTCACCGGGGTAGAGAGAAAGGGTCTTGTGCTGTCACCTTAAAAACAAAATCAAAAGTCAGTCCACGAGAGCTGAAGGATTGGTACTGAACAACGCCCTTGAGCCACAAGTTTTTGTTTCCTCGTCATTTCAAATTCACTATGAATTTTACTCAAGTGGTCGAGGTTTGAAGGTCTTATGGGGAAGGTAGATGTTACAGGCCTCGGTTCTTCAGAAAACACATTTATCTATCATTTACCTAAAAATGCAATCGCGAACTCCAATATCAGTAGCAATGAAAATTTGGCAGTATATAATAATATCATTATTGCAGAAACAATAAAAGTCACATGATGCCTCGATAAATGAGCACACTCACGTCTGGCAGACTATCTCAGTGTTATTACTAAATGCAATATTATTCCTTTCAAAAACAGATAACGTTGCAACCAACCATGAGCCAGGTTTCTCTGAACATGCATTAGCGCATAAACAATCCACAATGCGACTGCCATATCATTATTACAGAAACAATAAAAGTCACATGATGCCTCGATAAATGAGCACACTCACGTCTGGCAGACTATCTCAGTGTTATTACTAAATGCAATATTATTCCTTTCAAAAACAGATAACGTTGCAACCAACCATGAGCCAGGTTTCTCTGAACATGCATTAGCGCATAAACAATCCACAATGCGACCGCCATATCATTATTGCAGAAACAATAAAAGTCACATGATGCCTCGATAAATGAGCACACTCACGTCTGGCAGACTATCTCAGTGTTATTACTAAATGCAATATTATTCCTTTCAAAAACAGATAATGTTGAAACCAACCATGAGCCAGGTTTCTCTGAACATGCATTAGCGCATAAACAATCCACAATGCGACCGCCATCCCCCCCCCCCTCAGAAAAAATTGTAATACTTGAAAGTGACAGTGGAAGAATTTTGAAAAGCAATGCCACTTTCACTGTGAACTACACGCTTCAACAAATTATGAATGAAGTGATGTTATGTTCTTAAAGATATCCTTGAGCTCTACAAAAATATAATTCCCTAGTTTTTCTCGAAAACTACTCCATTTGTCCCTTAGATGACCTTATACAAGGAATTGGATTTGGTTCAAAACCCTATTGCCCATTGTAAAAAAGCATACATGGACTGAGCTTGATTATTTTGTTATCACCTTATACAATTTCATTCAATGTTGAAGGGATTTCCTAACCTGCCATTGGCAGGCCTGATAATAAGCGGTCTGACATTTGCAGAATGAGGTTTGCAGAGGGTGAATTTGATGATGTTATCCCATACAATGGGCTAATTTATCCTCTGGGTACCTCTTTCTGTTTAGTTTTGATACCCTCAGAATGAGGTTCACAGAGGGTAAATTTAGTGATGCTACCCTGCTGTGCAGGGTAGCAACACTAAATTGACCCTCTGGGTACCTGATTTTGCAGATTACAGTCTACTTATTTTCTGGCTTGACCGTTGGGTTGGAAGAATTAGAAATGGACACCCATTGTTCTGATCAGATGACAGAGCCGAGTATGTCTTTTTGCTTTGTCAACAACTGCTTTCGAGAAGTCGAGGTTATAGGTTTTATTGACTATTATTATCATTATTATTTATTGGTGTTTAAGGTCACATATTCCTGCACAATGGCTAATCATGACCACGACAGTTTTACAGGTGGAGGAGGCCGGAGTACCCGGAGAGAACCACCGAGCAACGGCGAACAACTGTCAGCTCCCCAACATACTAACTCCACACAAGAAGGGTTACCATTGATTGAAGACAGGTGCACCATCAACATACAGCACGCTTTAGTGCACAGCGTCACCGTGCCCCCACATGGACAATGGGGGTGAAGTGTCTTGCCCAAGGACACAAAGCGGTTGCCGCAGGTGGGATTCGAACCAAGGACCTCTTGGCTTGCAGCCTGCACCTCTATCGACTGAGCCACCACATCCCCGTTTTACTGACTGAATGGTAGATAATGGTGTTATGTCCTCATTGTGCTTATATACAATCTTTTGTCCTAACTGGACTTATTTTTGAAGAGGCATAGCTATTCGTCCGGGAAAATGAGTCTCATCGCAATAAGAGAGAGAGATATCAGACAAACATTATCTTTACCAATATTATCTTTTATCTACTTTATACGTAAAAACAGTAACGTTTTATCTTTTATCGTTATCGAAAACTCGCCGTCAATAAAAAATCTTTTATCGTTACTGCAGTAAGAATAAAAGTCACGTGATATCGCAAGAATACAACGTTCACGCCCATCTCATTTGCATGACGTACTATTTCATTCAACACTTTGAATAACTAATTATCGGTGCCGCGGATCGAAACAAATAAAACGGGGCGTATTTATCGAAATGTATTGAATAAAAAAGAAGGCCATTAATTAAACTTACTGAATTGTAAAAATAAAATTTGACGGAAAAGAGTAAAAATTAGTAACTTACACTTTTTCAAATGAGATTATTTCACCCTTCGAGACTTTAATTATCCTGACGTTTAAACGTCACTGGGAATTCAGTTTCTTCAACATTTTTCAAAATGTGACGTCAAACGTCGGAAAGTACAAATAACCAGATATTTTTCACATTAGTGATTATCTGGTTGAAGGCTAGATTATTTTTAGTGGTCTGCATTTGTTAATCAAAACTTGTTTTATTACAGGAGTGGGGGAGGTGGGGGTGTAGATAAAAGGGTTATATACACATGGTGTTTGTAAAAAATCTTTTATCGCGACTCGAGCGTTTTCGGGGGCTACATAGCTACTCGTCGCTGCGCGACTCGTAGCTATATATGCCCCCGAAAACGCTCTCGTCGCGATAAAAGATTTTTTACAAACACCATGTGTATATAACCCATATTTACAATATAATAAATAGAATAATTTTGCACCTAAATATCACCACCAGAGATTCAGGGTGGGATGTGAGGTGTCCCTCTTGACTGAACCCTTCGATACTTTTGTACAAGTTATTACGTATGAAATTTTTTGTTTAATTTAAATCGAGGAAAGTGCATATTTTTGGCTCCACAGTTAACCCTTTACCCAACGTAATGGCCAAAACCGGCCAGCGCTATTCTCAAAAATCGCCAATTAATTTTCATTATTTTTTCATTTTTTGTCTCAAAAACATAGGTTATGACACCTCATTGGAACGAGCTCGTCGAGCTCGTTCCAACGAGGGGTCATAACCTATGTTTTTGAGACAAAAAATGAAAAAAATTAGTTATTCAAGAATTTTTTTTCCAAGTGTCGTCTGCTTTTCAGGTTAGGTAAAGGGTTAACAACCTTCTCCGTCAGGCCAGAACATTGTTTCGGGCCGGCGAGGAAATTTGTTAGAAATGAAGCCAAAACATTTTCTCAATGTAAAGGTTCGTTAGTTCCAAACACAGCTTTATTGGTTGTATTCCCATGATGCCACTCAGACACATTGGTTACCACTGATATTATATTAATACGCCCCACACCCCCTAAAAACTCCATATATTCTGAGTGAGACAGAGAAAAGAATCGGTTTTACAATAGTGAAGGTACTTCTTCCAGACAGTCGATGAAGTTGACAGTTGACTGGTCTCTTGCCTTTGATAAGTGAAAGAACAAAAATAAAAAATATGGTTGAGCGTTAACCAAACATATTACATGGTGTTTTCCTTTTCACGAAATTCTGCCTAAAGCAACTCCAATCCAGGTATTTATTTAGTTATTAATTTACTGGGGTTTAATGACCCATTCAACAGCCAGGGTCACCTTGTGTCGTACAGTTTTACAGGTGGAGGAATTAGTGAAGGAGTACCAGTACAGAACCACTGAGCAGTGGCAAGCAATTGTCAGACTCCCCAACGTACTAACTCCTCACAAGCAGGGTTAGCATTTGTTGAAGACAAGTGCACCATCGACATGCAGAATGCCTTAACCCTTTACCCAATGCAGACGATATCAAAATTTATTATTTTAAATACCATTTTTTAAAATTTTTCAAAAAATTTCAACAAAACCATATCATGCGACCCCTCGTTGGAACAAGCTCGACGAGCTCGTTCCAATGAGGGGGTCACATGATATGGTTTTGTTGAAATTTTTTGAAAAATAATATTTTTTCAACTGCTGAATTTGCATATTACGCAGACGGATGCGGGCGATTCGTTGGGTAAAGGGTTAATACACAGCGCCACCACATGGGCTATCGGGATTAACTGCCTTGCCCAAGGTGACAATGCAATTACCCTCCTGGCAGGGATCGAACCGTCGATCTTTTGGTTTGAAGTCCTGTTGAAAATGTCGTTAAACCCCAATAAATAAATAAACTAAATAAATAAATACTTTAAATTACTTCATATTCGAGTGCACGTATAATTGTGTCATCTGTGGTACAGTGGAATCCTGTTAATTGAATAGCCACTTTGCCAATGAAAATTATTCAATTAACAGGAATATTCATTTAACAGGGATTGTCACTTTCCTGTATTCTAGAGATAAATTAAGCATTTATTCTATTATATCTTGTTTGACAGAGCTCCATGAGCTCTGTCAAACAAGATGTAATAGATTAAATGTCTGTATTGAATGTACTGAGGCCAAATAGGTCTATAAACAAAGGAAAACTGGGGAGAGTCAGGGTAATTTCTCGACAAGGTACAAGATTTTTTATTCAATTAACAGGAGTTTACTCTATAACCTATATTCAATTAACAGGTCAAATTTGTACAGGGATATACAATTAAGAGATATCCAATTAAATGGGCTTCACTGTATAAAGAGTTGTATCATCCACAACTTTCTCAAATTTGCAAGTTTTATATCTCTTTCAATGGCAGAATGGTGTCAATACTATAAAACTTTTACAATTGTATTTTCTAGAATTGTTTTTTCCAGTTATGACTTTAAATGGGTTGAAATGACCATTAGCATTTTCAAGGATCTGGCAATTTGCATTTTTTTTGTTTTATTTTTTATTTCTGTAATTATTTCTTTGCCATCAAAATTTCATGTTCTAGGTTTATGTTTTAGGCCTCATAATCTACAGAATAGCATGGGTGGTGGTGTATTTCGTCCCTTGAGAGCAAGAATGCTTTGCAATGCTAAAGCATTGCAAAGCCATCTTGCACTCAAGGGACAAATTTATCAATTTTTTTAACTTTGGTAAAATATCGCACATAAACCATTTAATTTTTATTTTTTTAAGTTTACATTGGTTATAAAAAGAGAGTATGCGGCAGCCAAAAGGACCATGTGGGAGGGCCTGAGAAGCATATTTTTATTTTTTTAGGTCTAACAATCATATAGATTTGGGCCTGAAAACCACGAGAAATGGTACGTATCACATAATGTGTTCCGATTTCGTATCATATAGACGACTCATTTCCGGGAACATGACGGGCTATCATTACAGGTGCATAAATACATTCAATGTGTGTGTTCAGTGATCAACTCAGCTGATCACTAGACTGAAGAGTTATGCCCCCTGGCTTGTTACACTTCACTCAAACTTTATATTGCTATGCGCCTGATTGCTTACAAAAGAAAACAAAAGATTCTTTACAGTTAGTGACAGAACTATTAATAGACAATGACCCCCCCACCCCACCCCTCACAATAAATAGAAACTGCACAATTCAATATTGCACACTCGTAAATTCAAGCATATCATCATAGGAAGTGACACTGAGAGTGATTAATTTGACAACACAACTTTGAAAATTGTGGTGACAGCGTTACTCACTGTTTGTTAGAGAGCACAACAATATAGTTCAATAAAAAAAATGTTTTTCTTGTCCAGCATTATGTCTCAAAACTGTATTAATAATTTACGATTTAATCTGTTTATGTGACAGAATTGTTAGATAAATAAATTGTCATGATAATGCATGTCCAGTGGTTTACATCAGATTCTCGGTGGTGTCCAAAAATGGGATCACCACTCGCTGACAAAGCTGGCTCATTAAGATCCCATTCTGGACACCACCTCGAATCATGCAAATGGGGTCTGTGGCTGATTCGGTTCCAGTATGACCAATTTTGAATTCAGCATGTGCTCAATAAATAAAACAAGGGGGATGGGGAAGAGGGGGGGGGGGGATACCACCAAACAATGACAAGAGAAGAAACGAACCATGATACTGTGAAAGCTATTCCCATAGACAATCTTCATTCCAAATTTCATTGAGAGCCGCTAACCCCCAACCAGAGATATAAGGCGAACACAAATTGGCTATTTTACGAGGCAAAGAGCAAAATTATTATTGTCTTTGTTTTACAGCAAGGTAATCATGAAGGTCATGAAGGTCAGAAACACCTGTTACTGAAGTCTAGTGAATATCAGATCATCCACATAAGAGTTGTAGAAGAAAGACATAATACCACATGTGGTGAGGTGATTTGCATGTATTTACTTCGTTTTACTGCAGGGACATGACTCATTTGAAAGCCTTTCCCATAAACAATCTTCAATCCAAATTTCAATGAAAACTGATAACCCAAACCTTATAGAACAAAGACATAATGCCGCATGTGGGAGGTAATTTGCATGTATTTTTTTTGTTTTACTGCAGGGACAAGACTCATTTGAAAGCCTTTCCCAAAAACAATCTTCATTCCAAATGTCAGTGAAATCTGATAACCCAAACCTAAAAAATGAGGCGAACAGACAAAAGAAATGGCTATTTTACAAGGCAATCAACGAATTTTCAAAGTTAACAAGACAGTCTAACACCATCCATAACCCCGCCAACTTTTATGCTATAACAGGAAAAATCTCATTATCGACCTGGTCAGTAATATCACTCACCAAATATCATTTGATTTCTTTAATCGAATGGAAGATATCTTCCAAAAACCTGCAATTTTGGTAAATTTAAAGTCGACAAGGGCTATAACTCTGAAAAAATTATTCGAATCGAAACTTTTTTTCCATATGCACCTGTATACATCATACTTGTACTACACACCAAGTTTCATAAAAATCCAATGAAAAATGCAGGAGTTAAGTGGACGAGCATTTGTCACAGAAATTTTGCTATTCCCAAGGGTCATAACCATGCAAATTTATTGCATCAAATACTCTTGAACCACATACACAACTACACTTGATACTGATACTTCAGACCAAGTTTCATAAAAATCCAATAAAAAATGTTGGAGGAGTTAAGCGGACAAACCTTTGTGATGGAAATTTTGCTATTTCTAAGGGCTGTAACCAAGAACAAATTGTCACATCGAAAATTCCTGACCACATGCACATCTACACTTGATACTGATACTTCAGACCAAGTTTCGTAAAAATCCACTGAAAACTGTAAAACTGTAGGAGGAGTTAAGCAGACAAAGTTTGTGATGGATGGACAGAAGGATTGATGGACGATGGACAAGCACCATTTAAAATATTCCCCTCCTGACTTCGTTGGCGGGGGATAAGTCTAAAAAGTGAAAAGTAAGAAGTATCATTAGAGACCTATTTGAACGCCTTTCCCATAAACAATCTTCACTCCAAATTTCATTGAGATCCAATAACCCAAACCTGAGATGCAAGGCGAACAGACAAAAAATAGCCTATTTTTGTGTATTCCAAGGATCCTAATTCACAGAAAAAAATATTCCAACAGCAAAATGGCTGATGCTCCTTAAAGACCTCATGATGGTGAAATTTCATCGAAATCTGAGCAATAGTGTTGAAGTTATATGCGAGAGAACAGACATATGAGTGTGGATGGACAGATGTACAAATGGACAGGTGCAATCTAGTGTACCCTACTTTTTGAAAAAAAAGTGGGGGTATAAGAATTGGGAATTCCATGCTTCACAACTTCTACAGGTATTTATCCACCAACAAATTTCCCGATTTTTGAACTATAATCCCGACAAACAGATGTTCCAGTAACATCATCAAGGCATGCATTCAAAGAGCTCGTTCCAACGAGGGGTCATAACCTATGTTTTTGAGACACAAAATGAAACAAATAATGAAAATTAATTGGCGATTGTTGAGAATAGCGATGGCTGGTTTTGGCCATTACATTGGGTAAAGGGTTAACATGATATTTTGTTTTGCTTCGAATAAAAAAATTGATATGTAAAGACCGTCAAGTTTTAGGTAACAGCCTAGGGGATGATCAAATCGATCTGAAACTCGAATCATATTTCAATGCTCTTCATGCTGTAATTATGACACCTTCTTACAACATAAATACAGTAGAATCCTCTTAACTGAATATCTATTTTGCCAGTGAAAATTATTCAATTAACAGGAGTATACAATTAACAGGGATTTGGTCAATTTCCTGTGTTCTGGAGATAAACTGAGCATTTATTCTATTATATCTTGTTTGACAGAGCTCATAGAGCTCTGTCAAACAAGATATAATAGAATGAATGCCTGTATTGGATGTAGTGAGGCCAAAAAGGTTGACAAATAAGGGGAATTTGGTGCGTGTCACAGTAATTTTTTCGACATATTACAAAAATTTATATACAATTAACAGGAGTTTACTCTACAACCCATATGCAATTAACAGATCAAATTTGTACTGAAGGCATGGTAAATGGTTTTGTGTTTGAAAATTATATTCAATTAACAGGGAAAAAGAATTAAGAGATATTCAATTAAGTGAGCTCCACTGTACTATCAGTCATCACTGAAGTATTGTGTTCAATGGACACTCATCCGTTTGCACAAGTTAACAAATAGTGGAATATTCTAGACTGGAATCAATTGAATTTTGGGAGCGGAACTTCCTTAAACTCTTTTTCTGTTATCAGGAGGCCAATACCATAAAACTTTTACAATTGTATTTTTTACAATTGTATTTTCTAGCTATGACTGAGTTAAAATGAACCATTAGCTGAATGAGTTAAAATGAACCATTCTAATACAATTACTATAAATCGCGAAATTTGATTGGTTAAGCAATAAAATTTGCAACAGTAAAATTGGCGTAAACCTGTCGGAAATTTTGTGTTGTCGAAAACCTTTTCAAAAAGTCAAGATGTATTCGTGGAAATTCTATTATCATTCCATTTGGTGTCATTGACTACCGTATCCAAGATAAACAAACGCTGTGAAAGCATTGACTTTCTGTAGAAAAAAAAGAAGTTTTCTATCTTTCTTGTAATTAACTGTAATTAATATGGATGAAATTGGAAAGTTTAATATCAATGCAGAAGAGGTTTGGCAGAGACTGATGAGTAATGAAATGAGAGTTGAAAAAACTGATTCCAACAGGCTTAATGCCGGTAACCGTGTGAAACCAGTCAGTGATATTATAATTTATAAATAGCAATTTTTCGTATGATGAAGAATTTATGGATGCTATGTGCAAAATAGAAAACCAAAATTCTGACAACTGGCAATAATAATTTTAATTGTTCAAGGCCAAATATTTCTGACTGATCCGCTAGCGATGTTATAACATCGACTTCAAGTGCATGAGGTCCTTTCATATTCTAATTTGTCACATGTGTTCGTGGCACCAACATGTACAGCTACAGCAATGCGTTTACTACTGGGAGAGGTGAACTATTCATTCCACAACAATTATGTCAATACCAGTAGCCTAACTTCACAAGCCATCACTTCCCAGAAACAGTTTGAAATGAATAACTGTTCTGTAACCATAAGTAATTATTACTGTCAACCAAGTGCTTCCAATCAAAGCTCCCAAAAGTTTAAACTTTAATGGTACATCATCGAGTGCTTTCTGACTCAGACTGAAACAACATCACAAGGTGAACTCTAAACTTTAAACAGAGAAACCAGCCGGCATATTTTATTTTCAGATTGTCACGAACATCTGAACATGATAAATGTTGTTAGTACAAATTTAAATATATTTTGTTATGCTGATAAAATGACTAAAATGTTTGGAACTGTTTGTATAGTGGCAACATAAAATATATTTCGTAATTTGCTTTGGAACTCCCAAATGACATCACAAAAGACTGTATTGTCTTTGATTGTTTGGTTTTACTGCTGCAAATATCCATTTTACAGGCTCCACTAACGCATTGCCGGCAAAACTCAAATTGTGACAGTAAAACCATCATTTATGGCCCCAAACAATCAAATACAACATAGTTATCCCTTAATTAGCATTTTCAAAGATCTGTCAATTTGCCAGTTTGCAAATTGCCCATTCTTTAAAAGTACTAATGATTCATTTTAGTCAGTTAAATTAATAGGTAGAAAATACAATTCTTGAAAATACAATTGTAAAAGTTTATAGTATTGGCTCCAGGGTCCCATACTATAAAACTTGTACAATCGTATTTTCTAAAACTGTATTTTCTATTTGTGACGTTAGATAGGTTGAAATGAACCATTAGCATTTTCAAAGATGTGGCAATTTACCAGTTGGCAAATTGCCATATCTTTTAAAATGCTAATGCTTCATTTTAATCAGTCATATTAATAGGTTTGAAATAAAATTCTAGAAAATACAATTGTATTAAAAGGTTTTATAGTATTGGGTCCTGATCTCCTGGACAGGAGAGCATCTCCACAATTAGAAAAATTCTGATTTGGTGACCAAATCGAATCATCGGGTCGATGTTTAATCAAATCTAATTTTGAAGCTTTGCATGGCCCAACAACAAACTTCGTGGCATGGTTATATTTGGTCCGCTCTTGTTTTTTGGTATGGGATTAACTAACTAAAATGGAAAATAATGCAACCGAAGTAACTCCATCTGTGATGCAAAGAGCAAAGTTTGGTGCAAGAAATATGAGAACAAGAAACTTGTTCTCTTTTGGGGGCATCTCGAATGCAGTAATGTTTTGTCATCAAACAAATTTACCCCTGAAAATATGTGAAAAACACTCACTGGCTAAGATATTTTTATATCGGTTCTTGTTCTGATTCTCTGGAGATTTTGCTGCTGCAAAACTATTAGCATCTTCATGAGGAGACAACATCTCTAATGCCTGTAAGATAGATGAATACAAAGATTATTTATTTTTTTATTATTTGATTATTATTGAAGTATTCGTTTATTTATTTTTTATTTACTGTTCATTTATTAGAGTTTAATGACACACTCAAATATGGTCATATCACGTCGGAAAGTTTTACGAGTGAAGGAAGCCGGAGCCAAAACCATCAAGCAGTGGTGAGTAACTATCGGACTAAAGTTATTATGATATGGATTAAACAAGTCATCTTGCAATAACTGTTTGGCCTCTTAAGATGTTTATCCATCTCTACATCAACAAAAACATTTACATTGGGAGCCTATTACCTGGTTGAGGGCTAGAAGCCACTATCCAAAATATTAGGGTACCAGAGAAAAAGCCAATAATTTCCTTGCTCAGTTTTCATATTCAGTCAAATACAAATGATATTTTCATTTGGCCATAAGAAAATAAAACTCTGTTTCTCAGACCCTCCCGCATGGACCTTTTGGCTGCTGCATGCTCTCTTTTTATAACCGATGTAAACTTTAAAAAAATAAAAATTAAATGGTTTATGTCTGATATTTTACCCAAGTTAAAAACATTGATAAATTTGTCTCTTGAGTGCAACAAGGCTTTGCAATGCTTTAGCATTGCAAAACCTTGTTGCACTCAAGGGTCAAGCCTTGTTGCACTCAAGGGACAAAATGCACCACCACCCATGCTATTCTGTTGATTATGTGGCCTAAAACATAAACCAAGAACATAAGCTTTTGATGGCAAAGAAATAATTACAGATATAAAAAATAAAATAAAAAAACACTCGCCTGCATGCAATTTTACAAATAATGGCCTGAGAAACAGAAGATCTACTTTGTGTGGCCTTATATAAATTTGTTTTGTATGTGGGCACTCTTCAATAATTTGTAATAAAACAAATTTTGATGAACAAATTCAGACCACCAAATATAATAAAGCCCTCAACCAGTTAACCCTTTACCCAACGAATCACCCGCATCCGCCCACATAATATGCAAATTCAGCAGCTGAAAAAATATTATTTTTCGAAAACTTTTAACAAAATCATATCATGTGACCCCTCTTTGGAACGAGCTCATTCCAAAGAGGGGTCACATGATATGGTTTTGTTGAAATTTTTTGAAAAAATTTTAAAAATGATATTCAAAATAATAAATTTTAAAATCGTGTGCGTTGGGTAAAGGGTTAATTGATGTAGTCACTTTTCCAGTGAAATTTGTATAGTTAACAATGACATTCAGTTAACTAGGGCCCAATCCTATAACTACTGTATAACTATAAATATGAGCATAGACTTGTTGACTACTGTCCGGGTGATCCAATCCTACCAATCAATTATAATGGTAGGCCTGGAAATAAAAAGCTTACATTGTAACATGTCAGCAGATTACTCTAAATAACAGTGGCGTAGATAAAGGGGAGGGGGGTGGGGGGTGGGGGGGAGGCCCCCCACCAGAAGTTTTGTCGGAAATTTTTTGGGACCATTTTTAGGCGAATTTATGCCTAACTAGAAAGTGTTTTAGCGCACTAAAACATATGTCTCCCCTTCCTTTTGAGGTCAGAGGTCAAGGTCACATGCAGTTCATCAAGGTAGCAGACATGCGGTTTCATGGTGACACATCCACATGTCAAAAAAGAAATTCTGGTCTGGACAATTACTCCCTGTTTAAAGTACATAAATTTGACCTTGAGGTCAAGGTCACATGAAGGTCATGATAACATGTGATCTCATTGTGATACATCCACATGTCAATCATCTAAGTCCTAGGTCAAACAACAAAAAAGTTCTGATTAGGACAATTATTCCCTATTTGAAGTACATAAATTTGACCTTGAGGTCAGAGGTCATGGTCACATGCAGTTCATCAAGGTAGCGGACATGCGGTTTCATGGTGACACATCCACATGTCCAAAAAAAAAAAATCTGGTCTGGACAATTACTCCCTATTTAAAGTACATAAATTTGACCTGAGGTCAAGGTCACATGAAGGTCATGATTACATGTGACATGCGGTCTAATTGCGATACATCCACATGTTAAATATCTAAGTCCTAGGTCAAAAAACAAAAAAAGTTCGGGTCTGGATAATTATTCCCTATTTGAAGTACATAAATTTGACCTTAAGGTCAGAGGTCAAGGTCACATGAAGGTCATCGAGGTAGACGACATGCGGTCTCATGGTGGTCAAATAACCAAGTCCTAGGTCAAAAAAGAAAAAAAAATTCTGGTCTGGACAATTACTCCCTATTTGAAGTACATAAATTTGACCTTGAGGTCAGGTCGCATGAAGGTCACGACATTCGGTCTCATGGTGACACATCCACATGTCAAATAACCAAGTCCTAGGTCAAAAAACAAAAAAAATTCTGGTCTGGACAATTACTCCCTATTTGAAGTACATAAATTTGACCTTGAGGTCACGGTCACATAAAGGTCACAATGGTATGTGACACACCGGCTCATGGTGATACATCCACGTGCCAAATATCTAAGCCATGGCTCAAAAGACAAACAAGTTTTGGTCCGGACAAAGTTTCCTTGAAAAAAGCACAAATCTGACCTTCAGATCAAAGATCAAGGTCACATGAAGATCACAATGGTACGCTACACACCCACTCAGGGTGATACATCTACATGCCAAATATCTAAAGCCTGACTCAAAATACAAAAAAGTTCTGGTCCAGACAGTTTACCTTAAAAAAGCGCATAAATCTGACCTTCAGGTCAAAGATCAAGGTCACTATGATACTCTGCACACCGGTTTATGGTGATACATCCACATGCCAAGTATCTAAGGTGTAGCTCAAAAGACAAAAAAGTTATGGCCTGGACAAAGTTTGTGTGATGTTTCCCTTAAAAAAACACATAAATCTGACCTTCAGGTCAAAGGTCAAGGTCACATGAAGGTCGCTATGGTACACTGCACACCGGCTCATGGTGATACATCCACATGCCAAATATCTAAGGTGAAGGTCAAAAGACAAAAAAGTTATGGCCCGGACAAAATTTGTATGAGAAGAAGAAGAAGAAGAAGAAGAAGAAGAATATGCACTAAAACAATATGTCTCCCTTCTGGGAAGGGGAGACATAATAACATTAAAATGCTGGCTTTGGGGATAAAAACATGCCATTTTGGGTAACTTTTGGGTAAAAAAAGACCAATTTTCAGTACATTTGCAGTAAACAACAGATTCTTTCTGTTTGTTTGGGTTTTTGTTGTTGTTACACTGTCGGAAAATTTTCGGTCTGTCGGAAAATTTTGGGCTGGCCCCTCCGCCAGCGAAAAGCTATCTACATCACTGCTAAATAACATAGTTGCAAGTTGTAACCTACAGAAATAATTTTTTGTGATGCTTTTCCATCTTCTCTTTTTCCCTCGATAGTCGTGTAGTTTCCGTCTTAACAAAATTTCTACCACAACAAACAGCAACAACTAACGTGCAATTCTTCCAGTCTACTCTATGTGGATGGAATGTGTAACCAATGAGTCCAGTAATACCCAAAATCTAACAGGCAAGACATGCTGGGTTGGGAATTTAATTTATGTTAGAAGTAGGAGAGAGACAGTCCCGATCGGGGAAGGGAATGGGGGAGGAGGAAGTAACGTCATTGTCACATGACACAGTTACCTCATGTTTAGTTGTCATGGCAGCCCATGTGAGCATCTTTTGCCATCTTACCCTTAGTGATACATGGTGTCAGTGCACATGAGTAGTGTGTGTTCTCAGGGTGACATGTGTTTCTGTCATCCATTTTGTTTACGGAAGGCCGTCATCTTGGTTTCTATGGTGGAACATTGAGATGTGACCCAACGACCTGCAATAGTATGGGGATATGCTGTGAGCAAATGTTCGGTTAAATAGGAGGAAATCTAATTACCCAAACAGACCAACCAATCATTTCCAAATCACCCAATTTACGGAAACGAATTCAGATTACCCCAGAATCCTCCTCAAAGTAAATTCAATCACCAGATACCAATCCTCGAAGGCCCACTCAAGGCACTGCCCAGCATAACACACTTCCTGTCCTCACAACATATGAGCATCTCTCTACACTTTTCTCTTTTTTTCACCTTCATATACATAATATATCAGCATCTTGTGATATTCAACACCACATTTAGAACCAAAGAGCAGCAATGAGCAATTGTATGGCTCGCTAACGTACTAACTCTGTATAAGCAGGGTTAGCATTAAATGAAGACAAGTGCACCATCGACATGTAGTACGCCTTTGTACAGAGCGCCACTATGCCCCACACATGGGCAATAGGGATAAAATACCTTGCCCAAGGACACAACGCACTGGTAATCAATGAGACACCAAGCACCCTTGTAATGTAGTAACAAACCTGAAATATAACGAATCCTACAAAATGTTGCTGCGTGTGTGATATCTAAAAAAATATATATAAAAGAACAAATACTTATATTGGTAATACTGAGGTCGAAGATGTCATTATAGTTGGGGGTTTTGGACTGTCAGCAGAAATTTCTCATAAACTGCCATATTTTTTTATTTATTTACTAGTAGCAATAATATATTATGTCTAGGTAGACTGAAATTGTACTGAAGATGTGTTAAACAGATTGCTGTTTAACAGTTATTTGCCATTGACAGGGCAATTTTATTATTAACTAGAGGTACTGTGAGCACTCACAAAGTGATACCCCCCACGCCTGAAATGTATAAGTTAGATTATCTCTCCTTGGAAATGTCAGAACAGAATTATATTGCTTCATGCACATCTTCATATGGAGTTCTTCCATTGTGTAAAGTTTCATGAAAATTCTTCAAACGGTTTAGGAGGAGTTGCGGTTACAAGGATAGACAGACGGTATAAGTTAGATTATCTCCCCTTGAAAATGTTAGAACGGAATTATATTGCTTCATGCACATATTCATATGGAGTTCTTCCATTGTGTAAAGTTTCATGAAAATTCTTCAAACGGTTTAGGAGGAGTTGTGCTTACAAGGATGGACAGACGGACAGGCGGACAGACAGGGTGATTCCTATATACCCCCCCCCCCCCCAAACTTTGTTTGCAGTGTATACCCCCCCCCCCCTCCCCCCCACAAAACTTTGTTTGTGGGGGGGTATAATGAACAGATCGCCGTGCTACATTTTCTCATTGTCAGAGATACAAAATGACAATTTAAAAACAATTTCCCTTTCAGTGTCATAACTCTTCGCTGGTACAAGACTTCTATACCAATTTCATTTTGAGGCCAGAAGCTATGATTTGGACAATATCTTAGGAAAACAGAACGTTGACATGGCCAGCTATACAGCATAACATAGTATGCAATGTATGTACCAGGTAGAGTGAATACACACATGGAATGAAGTGCCCACCCATATAATAACACCCAAAATGGGTGTGCTCTAGGGATGCGTTCCATCATATAGGAGTAGTTTTTCTGGTTCACACGTTTCCAAAATCACTGGTTACCTCCTAGAATTACCACAAACAACCTGACATCTATTTTACAAGTTCAGACGCCTACGGAATCCTCTGCTTCTATCTGTGTGTCTATGAGCTATGTTATTGTTATATCTACCCATCCCTATTCGATTGTTCAGGAGTATACATAGTGCAGAAAAGCGTTTCAGGTGTAACAGTTTCAGCTTAGTGTTTCTATTTTTAGCTTTCCTGGTATGTTCTGACTAGTTCTAACCCAATTCCGGGTACTCCTAACAAAACGAGTCATATTTTGTTTATCCAGATCATGAAAACAGATCACCTTTCTGCACCTAACCAATCAGAATGCTCCATTTAGCCCCCGCCCACTATCACAACACCCTATATATAGCCCAAGACATCTGTCTGTCATCATATGAGAGCATGAGTGCCATGAGGAAATCCCCCAGTAAGGTCTAAGCTCAAGTCCCTGTTATCCTCATCTGGGTTTAATGGTCATTGGACATACTGGTGTAGTCTACCAGTGTTACCCCAGTCTTTAGTCTTGGAGTTTGTAGTATGAGGCCATGAAAGCGAACAGGAAATGCCTCAGTGAGGTGTAATCTATCGTTCCTCATATCCTCAATCCACGAGAGCTATGTGGAAATTCCTCAATGACGTACAAACTATTATCCCTCATATCCCCACCTGGGTATTGAATGGCAACGTTACACCAAAGTCCCATTTTGGAAGACCTTTGTTATGTCTGTTCTTGCAGGACCCCATTTTGTCTCATGTCTCTTACTGTGGTAAACAGGCTCTGTTTTACTGGTAAAATAGAACCCAGTCACCAATGCTTTGTGCAAACCCTCTCTAAAATGGGCAACATGGCTTATTAACGCTCATCCCTGGTCTTGAGTTGATACTCATGTTGTGGTCATGATTAGCCATCGTGCAAAAATATGTGACCTTAAACACAAATAAATAAATAAATAAATAAATAAATAAATAAATAAATAAATAAATAAATAAATAAATCCTCATGCCCTCATGAGGTCTATGAGAAATTTCCTCTACAAGGTCAAATGTATCATCCCTAATATTCCCATCTTAGCACTGGATAATACCTAAGTCAAGGTTGTGTACTATTGGGTGCAAGCCAGAAAATAAGCAGACTGACATCTGCAAAATGAGGTCCCCAGAGGGTGAATTTAGTGATGCTACCCTGCTATGCAGGGTAGCATCACTAAATGTACCCTCTGTGAACCTCAGTCTGAATCAGGGTCTCAAGAGTAAACAGAAAGAGGTACCCAACGGATAAATTGGCCCACTGTATGGGATAGCATCATAAAATTCACCCTTTGGGCACCTCATTCTGCAAATATCAGACTGCTTATTTTCAGGCCTGATTGGGTGATGCCTGTTGGATGATATTTTTTTAAGGATACCTATTGGAGGATGACTTCTTCAATCAGGTATTTCATTTGGGTGGGATATAGAAGGGGCTGATGTGCATCTTCAGCTCATATGTGTCTCGACCGTCTTCGAGCGAAGACATGTCTGTCTATTGCTGTGAATACCGTAGAAGAACCTTCAATCAAAATTTTAACATGAAGAGGCATAAAGTGAACATCTGCTCTGGAGAGAACTAACATTGTTATTATAAAAGGGGACGGATCCAGTGCATGTATTGTTGGAAGATGTTTGCCCAGTCATTTACTGCACATAGGGATGAAAACCATAAGTGCCTATGGAAAGATATCAACTTGTTGAGAAGATCTGAGATCAGCCATGAAGTCCATCCACCAACAGATGCTTAAGATCTGTGACCAATGATTGACCGGAATGAAGAAGTATTACGGTTTTATGTGATAGTGACAATGAGAAAATGGGTAAGGTTATAGAACCCGCCTGTGAAGATTTGGTTACCAGTTTGCGTGGATGTGCTTCCAATGATCTTGGAGGCAGAATACCACTGAGTGCAGTGGAGCGAAATAACCTCTGAGAATATGACATTGTATTGAAGCTGCTGACATATGAAATTAATTCCATCCGTATAAAATAAAGTCTGTTAAGGAAATTTGATTTTCTCTTAACGCTTATCTCCCCATTCCTAGTCGAAGCTCTAGGAATGGTATAAATAGGCTTTACGCGACACCAAATCTACAATCACAAAAGAATTCGGACATGAAAGCCCTTTGTTGCAGATACAGATGCAGATGGAAAGGTGTTTTCCAGATCAGACAATATGCATAGACACGAAAATTGGTTATTATCCCAATAGAACTGAAGAGCACGGAAAGACTGAACAGAAATAGAAAACCAGCACAATTCCTATTTCACGTTGGCCGACGTGGTCCCAACACCAAGATGTCTAATCATGATTTGACACAATGCATATGTGATTGTTCCAAGAACTTACTAGTTTATAATGTGCCATTGACCAAAACCGATAATGCTCAGCTATATACAGTAGAACCTGTCTTGAGAGACCGCCCTTTGGGCCACACAAAAGTGCTCTCCCAAGACAGGTGGTCTCTCATAACAGGTTTCAGCTTTTCTCAAGTCAGTGAATAACCAACCACAAAATTCAGAAATGGAGAAGAATGGATTTTTGTAATTACTTTGTAGTTGTTCTTTTTTATGAAGTTTTTGTAACAAATTGAAATGGACTGTTATAAAAATTATAAAAATAAAGTAGTGCTGAAAATCATCATTGAAGATTTTCAACAATAATTTATTATTATAATTTTTATAACAGTCCATTTCAATTTGTTACAAAAAGACTTTCAACACAAATTTATTTTTATTCCTATCTGTCACATTTCAGGTTAGTATGAAATTGTTTATTCAGCAATAATCCTAATCTTTTCACAGGGGTCTTATAAAAACATCTCAATCTTTAATGAGTTAGCAATTGAAACCCAATTAAGAGCTTTTAACTGGTTGAGTGCTGGAAGCCACTATCATGGCTTTCAAGAAACATGAGGGTACCATACTAAAGTCTTCATATTCTTTACATAAATTTCCTATTCAGTCATAAGCAAATACAATTGTGTTCATATAGATTTGCATTATTAAAAATTATTGGAGAGTGCCTCAAGGCAAATCTATATGAACAAATTCCAACTTCCAAAAATAATCTAGCACTCAACCAGTTAATACTTTTAATTATGCTAATATAACCACAATGGATTTTTCCAATTCCAGAACAGGTAAAAAGTTTTTTGTCATGGTTTCAGTCTTCAAAGGGGCGGTCTCTCAAGACAGGTCCATTATGGCATAAAAATACAAGTTGGTACCAGGTCACAGTGGTCTCTCAAGACAGGTGGTCTCTCAAGACAGGTGGTCTCCCATAGCAGGTCCATTATAGAGTAAAACCAATCGGTGCCTGGCAGATGTGGTCTCTCAAGACAGGGTGGGGCAGCAGGGTTTGGGGTCCTCTAAAGTTATGACTCCTGTGCCAAGCTATTGCTCCCCCCCCCCCCCCCAGATCCCCAAGCAAGAATCAGCAAGATAAGTTGTCCGTCGCATTGAGATACTAGTTGCCACTCATGTAAAGAATGAATTGGAGTGCTCAATCTGTTAACCCTTTACTTCACATGAAAAAAAGATGACATTTGCAAACAAAATTATTGAATATCTGTTTTTCTGTGTCAAAAAGCATAGCTTATGACCCCTCATTGGAACAGCTTGTTCTAATGAGGGATCATGTGCTATGTCTTTGGGGCAAAAAATGAAAATCTAACAGCAACTTTTGTGAATAGCACTGGCCGTTTTTGGCTGTTACACTGGGTAAAGAGTTAATAGACTTATCTATACACATATGCATTGGGGGTGCGATGGCTCAGTAGGCAGAGATGCAGGCTGCAAGGAAAGAGGTTCTCAGTTTGAATCCCATCTGCGGCAACCACGTTGTGTCCTTACGCAAGACACTTCATCCCAATTGGCCACGTGGGGGCATAGTGGAGTTCTGTACTAAGGCGTACTGCATGTCGATGGTGCACTTGTCTTCAACCAATGCTAGCCTTGCTTGTGTGGAGTTAGTATGTTGGGGAGCCTGACAATTGCTGGTCTTTGCTCAGTGGTTTTCTCTGGGTACCCCGGCTTCCTTCACCCATAAAACTGTCCAACATGAGGTGACCCGGGCTGTCGAAAGTTTTGTTAAACCCCAATAAATAAACAAATATACATATGCATTAGACCCGGTGTTATCAGTTTAAGAATTCTTCACCTCAAGAGCTTTGGCATCTGCACAAGTATCCTGATGTGTTCGAGAGACAGTCCGTCAGAGAATTAACCCTGGGATCTGAATTTCCTTTCCCCAGCCATGCATACTGAAAGGAGCTTTTTTAGGAAGTTACTCAAACCCGTCATCAATGTATTATCATTAACCTAATCTCATCTTTGTTCTACTGCAGTGGCTCAGTGGTTACAGCTATGGACAGATTTTTTTTATTTTTGTTCGGAAATTTTTGAAGTCCCAAAGAAAATATTTTCAGACTAACATTTTTTTTTCTTCTTAAAATTGACCAAAACGCATAAAAAATCAAAAAACTAATTTCCGGATTTTGGTCCAAAATTTCTGTCCCACACAGACCCCAAATTTTCAGTGTAAAAAAAAAAAAATGTTTGTCTTAAAATTGACCAAAACGCATAAAAAAACAAAAAACTAATTTCCGGATTTTGGTCCAAAATTTCCAAATCCCACCCAACCCCAAATTTTCAGTGTAAAAAAAAAATTGTTTTCGTCTTAAAATTGAGCGAAATGCATAAAAAAAACAAAAAACTCATTTCCGGATTTTGGTCCAAAATTTCTAAGTCCGGACCAGGACCCCAAATTCTCAGCCTAAATATGAACCCAGGGACTTGGCTTGAACAAACTTGAATCTCACCCTCCTAAGCATGCTGCATACCAAATATCAAAAGATTCTTATTAGTAGATCTGAAGAAGAAGATTTTTAAAGAATATTCCTCATACTGCACTAATTTAAATATTTGGGCTCCCATAGGGAACCCAAATATGGACCGAGGGATTTGATTTCAACAAATATGCGAATCAATCTTCCAAAGATGCTATATGTAAAATATGAAAGCTTTTGGAGCAGTGGTTTGGAAGCAAACGATTCTTTAATTTTTTCCCATTGCCCACAGTGTTAAAAAATGCTGACTCAGTACTTTATGACAAAACCGATGGCAATTGTTTTTTACCTTTCCTTTCTGTTGGTCCAAAGGAAGCCTCACACCAAATAAAAATTCTCAGTGCCATGCAGTTGTGGAGATATGGACGTTTTCGTTTTTTCTATTTTGGGCTCCTGAGGTTCCCACGGGGCTGCAGGAAAAATTTGTTTGGCATAAATTGGCTTCTCGGTTCAGAAAATAGAAATTCTGGGCGGGGCAAAAATTCTTGCCCCTCTCAGAACAAAGGCAAATATTGCCCGTCAAACTTCTCTTGAACAAACTTGAGTCTACACCTCAAATGGAAGCTGCATACCAAATATCAAGTCTCTGCTACGGCTGGTTCATGAGAAGAAGATTTTTAAAAATTTTGTGCATTTTGGCCCCACCCCCTCCACAATATGAGCAGAAACCCAATTTGAAGAAAAACCCAAATGCCCCTATATAACCGCTACAGATGACGGACGACAGATGACAGACTAGAGACGAGAAACAATGGACGACAGACGACGGACAACAGATGACGGACAACGGACAAAAAGTGATCAGAAAACCTCACCCTGACTTTCAGTCAGGTGAGCTAATAAGCAATCTGACATTTGCAGATTGAGGACCCCAGGGGATGAATTTGATGATGCTATCCCATACATTGTGCCAATTTATCCTCTGGGTACCTCTTTTTGTTTAGTTTTGATACCCTGATTCAGATTGAGGTTCACAGAGGGTAAATTTAGTGATGCCACCCTGCTATGCATGGTAGCATCACTAAATCCACACTCTGGGAACCTCATTTTGCAGATGACAGTGTGCTTATTTTCTGGCTTGCTTACAACAAAAATGCAAATTTACTTTTGTAACTTTCTCCAACAGCTGTCGGTTGTTTTTGTTTATTAAATGTAACAAACGGAAACTTGGCTTTATTTTCTACTGATGTCATGAGTCTTTCTCAACATTTACTTGCTTCTTAACTGGACCTTCATCTCTTGTCTAATAATTAAATGGGAGAGAACTTTATCAAAAGCCGATTTTCATGATGATAAAGTCGAGGATGTCTTAAATAAAATATTGAGAAATCAATGCCGAATCAATAAATGAATGAAAATAGCATATAGAATGCTGCGCTATTCTCGCATTCCTTTTTTAATGGGTATGATTCTACAGTGATGTGAGAAGGAAGAAAGAAAATTTTGGGCGAATCGCAACCCAGTCACGATTCTGTTAAAACCATCTATATTTATTGCTGTTTAAGATCATATATTTTTGCACAATGGCAAATCATGACCACAACATGAGTATCAACTCAAGACCAGGGGTGGGCGTTAATAAGCCATGTTTCCAATTTTTGAGAGAGTTTGCACCTCCCAAGCTTTGGTGACTGGGTCCTAGTTTACCAGTAAAACAGAGCCTGTTTACCGTATTGAACAGGCACTGCTTCACTTCCCGGGGTTCCTGTGGGGAAGTCGAAACCATCTGTCCGATGTTGTAATATATTTAACAACCGAAATCCAGTTGGCACACGCTATGTGTCCATTATTAAGGTCATCACGGCTCCAGTTACGAGTTAGCCTCATCTTTAGTTTGTTTACTCAGCCTTTACGGCAGATGGTAGTCGAGGTTTTGGTCCCTATCACTGTTGTACCTGCATCATAATGTCAAGCAAAATCATGTTTTGTGCCACTGAAAGGGTATTGACAGCACAAAAGTACTCCATAAAGTCGAAACGTTAACCCTTAAACCCAAAAGCCCACTTTTCAGGTCCAGAAACATGATACAACCTGAATTCATTAACCCTTTACCCAACGTAATGGCCAAAACCGGCCAGCGCTATTCCGAAAAATCGCATATTAATTTTCAAAATATTTTCATTTTTTGTCTCAAAAACATAGGTTATGACCCCTCGTTGGAACGAGCTCGTTCCAACGAGGGGTCATAACCTATGTTTTTGAGACAAAAAATGAAAAAAATTAGTTATTCAAGAATTTTTTTTGCAAGTGTCATCTGCTTTTCAGGTTAGGTAAAGGGTTAAGTAGATACTAGATGGTTGCTAAGTGAATTTGTGAGGTCGCCCTAAGGCTGTACATGGAAAATATTATTTTGATCTTCCCTCAGAGATTTAATGCAGACTTCACTATTTGATGGCTCAGATCTGGCATGTAATATATCATCAGGGTCAAAAAAGTTAATATCGTGCACATGAAAATTATGATAAGGGCATTAGTCGATGATGAATGAAGTCTTACATCATATTCTTCTGCCAGAAAGCTTTTACCGGTAATTGGATTATTCTGCAATAGCTTCCGGTATGCATCTGGAAAATCTGATGCGGCAACTGTAAACCTTCCGACATTTAGACTCTCTGTGACAGCATCATGTATAAACAGATATTGAGACTGTTAACAGAAAAAGAAAAATCAATTAATACATCTGAGACTATTATGATCTTTGAATGGTGTGTGTGTGGGGGGGGGGGGGTGGGGAGGGGAGAATGGAGGGGGGAGGGTGATGAAAAATCTCGCCCCAGGGAAAGATATTGGACTCAGTGGTGAGAGGTTGGATTTCCACATCCCACTAGCATACTATTCGAGGATGCTTTTTCCCCACCACACCCTACATGTCGCAATCAAAATACTGTTTGTGCAAGGAAACGTACTGTTCTACTGACTGATCGTAGAGAGAAACGAATTGCATATTCTAAAAGAGCATTGAAAAGTTCCGAATAAAGGTATATACTACGAAAACCATAAGCTCACAACAAGGACGGGACATTCCAGTGACGTCACTTTTTAAATTAATGATTTCAATGGTATCATGTCACTTGCGTGGAAAGAAAAATCATTTTTGTAGTGTATGGGGATAGGTTGGGTAGCAGTATTAGTGGAAGCAAAGCGGGACGGCATGTCTGTTTTCAAAATGTAGACATTTATAAAATAGTGTGGCATTCATTAACCCTTTACCCAACGAATCGGCCGCATCCGTCCGCGTAATAGGTAAATTCAGCAGTTGAAAAAATATTAGTTTTTAAAAAATTTCAACAAAACCATATCATGTGACCCCTCATTGGAACAAGCTCGTCGAGCTCATTCCAACGAGGGGTCACATGATATGGTTTTGTTGAAATTTTTTAAAAATTTGAAAAAATGATATTTAAAATAATAAATTTTGATATCGTCTGTGCTAGGTAAAGGGTTAAGTATTCAAATGAGGAACGTCATGTGGGGGGGGGGGGGGCAGGGGAGGAGTGGGGCTAAGATAGATCACCCAGGCATTTCATGCACATCAGACATGCATATCTCAATAGGCAGATGCATGTGTGCCATAAGTGCTTCAGGACAGAGGGGGTCAGACCCAGGAAAAGGGCATTTATTCGCACTAGCAGCACTACCATGACATGCCGAAGAATGCATGTCTCAAAGTCCAAAGGCCAGAGATGGGGGAGTTTGAATTTTGAAACCTTCCCCCATTGAACTTTGAAACCTTCCAGGACAGATTTGGGGTGTATTTCAGCTTTACTTTGAGAATAAATCATTGAAAAATAAATTGTGTGAAGAACCTGGGAAGGGCATTGTCTGCCTCCTCTTTGAAGTGTTTGTCTTCGTTAATGCTTATCCCGCTGAGTATATTCAAGATATTTTTCATCAAATCTAGTCATGGCTGCTGTGGAGCAGCCATGACTAGACTTGATGAAAAATTCGAAATTTTACTTTAGAAATCTTTGGTGAAAATATCCATTCTGTTTACAAGGGAAAAGTCTGGTTAAAAGTGGCCAAATGATACTTATTTCAGTGGCAAGAGAAACCCTGTCCTTGGCAGGAATATCTGCCCCCAGATTGCAAAGAGTTAAGAAGGTGGCTGATTTTCTTTTCAGTTTTATTAGCCTTTAAGGGCCAGGGCAGTTATCCTGAATTCCCACTAGACAACATTCTGCACACGTCCAGTTGCTTAGCAGTGATTTCTAGTCAATTCTTGGCGGTTGTTAAGGCAGCCGAGACTTGACTAGAAGAAATCACTGCCCAGGTGATTAATCTATAGTCAGCAAGACCTCCTAATGATGCCATGTTAAGAACACATGCTTTGCGATCGCAAAAACCTGAAATAGGTCTTTAAATGTTAAGGTGTCTTTGGAACAAGTCACAAAATTTTTATAGATATGATGTGTGTTGGCAAAAGAACACCACTGTTGAACTCATTGGCAGTGGCATTTGTGACGCTGTGGTAGAATGATACAAGAACAACTTACTCTGCATTTTCCCGGTCTGATTACCCCTTTGGTTCTATCAGCAAATCTCTGTTAAGTCAGATACCATATACCAAACCGATACCGTGGTATACCCCCATAAAAATACCAATACCGATACCGAATTCAAAATTCTAATATGGCCCATCTCTAACTACAGCTGATGGGGATGACTCGACTACATTACAGCCAAGGGGTATAATTTTGAGACTGAGTGGAATGTGCCGAATACATGTACACCTGTAGATATTAAGGAGATCTGGGAAAGGGTAATCTTAATATTTCAAACGCAGCTCCTTTTTAAGAAAATCTTTTCCCACAAATATCGATTTGCTTTCCATGCAGTGTAAGAGCCAGACCAAGATGAAAAGCTAAGGCTATAGCCCGAGGGTCCTTTCCAACAGTGTTTTACATCACACCAATCCACCGCCAACGTAAAATAACACTATGTTTTATCATTATAAAGTAAGATATGGTTCTAGAAGGGGGTGTGGGGGCAGGGTTTTGGTTCAAGGAATGTACTTCCTTTGAATTTCAAAGTACACTCCCCTTTTGAGTAAACCATAAGCACCTCATCGCTTACATTTAATGCTAAAGAAATCCGAATGCAGCCTCTCCCGGAGTGTTCAAATTATATGATCTTTGGGTTCTAGAACTGTAAATTGTCTCTCAACAATGCACCATATGCAAATGATTTAGCATTGCAGATGGCATCTTGTTGCACTGAAGGGACGAAATATTTATTTATTTATTTATTCATTTACTGGAGTTTAACCCTTTACCTAACAAATCGCCCGCATCTGCCCACGTAATATGCAAATTGAGCAGTTGAAAAAATTAAATTTTTCAAAATATTTCAACAAAACCATATCATGTGACCCCCTCATTGGAAAGAGCTCACTGAGCTCATTCCAATGAGGGCTCACATGATATGGTTTTGTTGAAATTTTTTGAAAAATATAATAAAAATTATATTTAAAATAATAAATTTTGATATCGGTTGCATTGGGTTGCCAGGGGCACCTTGTGTCAGATAGTTTTATGGGTGGAGGAAGCTGGAGTACCCTGAGAGAACCACCAACCAATTGTCAGACTCACCAACATATTGACTCAACACAAGCAGGGTTAGCATCGGTTGAAGACAAGTGCATCATCGACGTGTAGTGCGCCTTAGTACATAGTGCCACCGTGTCCCCCCCCCCCCTCCGCAGGAAAAAATCGGGATTAAGTGCCTTGCCCAAGGTCACAACACAGTTACCCCTAGTTCTCTATTTGTTACGTCGTAGAATCCTATTGGCTTTTATACGACGGAGGGGAGTGCGCTATGGTGTTTGTTTTTCTAATGCAGCTTTGAATTGGTCTGTTGTGGCTGCGTGCACTTCTGTGTTACTGAGCTTATTCCAGTCGATGGCTGTTCTCACGAAGTAGGAATGTTTATACTGCTCAGTTGTATTTTTGGGTATCTGGAAAGTTCTGGTGTTATTTCGCACTAGGTTGTCTATTGTGTTGTGGCTTGTATAGCCTTGATACTGTTTTGCTCTGACAAGCCTTGTGCGTTTATTTGGGGTCAGATAGTCACCTATAGGAAGAGCTGGTACCAGCCCCTCAACCACTTTGTATAGGAATGTCAGTCGTTGTTGTTTCCTTCGGGCTTCGAGTGGTGGTAGTTGTAGATCTTTCAGGAGTGTTGTTACGCTACCTTCTTCTTTCGATCTGTAGTCATTTACTATGAATCGGGCTGCAAGTCTTTGGGTTTTTTCTAGTTTGTTGATGTTATTTTTTGTATAAGGATCCCATATAATGGCCCCGTATTCGAGGATAGAGCATACGAGGGCTATATATGAGAGTTTCTTGCATTCCATGGGGCAATATTTTAAATTTCTTCTGAGGAAGCCAAGGGTGGAGTTTGCTTTCTTTGCTACATTTCCGATGTGTGTTCCCCATTTTAGGTCATTGGGTATTTGTAAGCCTAGGTACGGATTGGATTGTACTTCTTGCAGGATTTGGTTGTTTAGGGTGTAGAATGATTGACTTGTCTTTTTTATTGATAGGATGTAGCACTTTGATGCATTAAATCTCATGCCCCAGTCTTCGGCCCAGTTTTCCAAGTTGCATAGGTCTTTCTGCAGTTTGGAGTGGTCTTCGTAGGTGTTAATTTCTCTATACAACAGGCAGTCATCTGCGAAGAGTCATACAGTTGAGCTCACAGTGTCTGGGAGGTCATTGATGTGACATAAGTATAGTAGTGGGCCCAGAACGGTTCCCTGTGGTACTCCCGAGTCAACAGTCACTTCTGTTGACGATTCCCCATCAAGAACTACTTTCATGGTTCTGGTGGTTAAGAAATTTTCAAGCCATTTATGGATGTTTCCCCTTATTCCGTATCTGTCCAGTTTGTGGAGTAATTTTTGATGCGGCACTGTGTCAAACGCCTTTGAGAAGTCTAATATGGCGATGTCAATCTGTTTCCCGGCGTCGAAGGATTTCAGTAGGTCATGTGTAGTTGTTAGCAGTTGAGTTTCACATGAGTAGCCTGATCTGAATCCATGGTTCAGGTTTGTCAATACTTTATGTTTTTTGAAATGTTCCAACATGTGTCTACAGATGATATGTTCTAGTAGCTTACATAGCACAGATGTGAGTGATACTGGACGATAGTTTTCGGGTAGGTGTTTGTCTCCTTTTTCATAAATTCTTGAGATGTTTGCTGTCAGCCAATCAGATGGTAGTGTGCTAGTGTCTAGTGATAGTTGGAATATAGCTGCGATGCCTGGTGCCAGTTGTTTTGAATATTCTTTCAGAACTGTGTTTGGGATGTTATCTGGGCCCGAGGCTTTTGATTTGTTCAGTTTTCTTAAGAGTGTTTCTGTGCCGTTGATGTCGATTTTAATGTTTGCAATGTTTTCTTGAACAAATTTGGGGGTTTTTGGTATTTCAGTGGCTTTTTCTTTGGTGAACACGGACTGGAATTGTTGTACTAGCAGTTCAGCCTTGGTTTTACTGTCGCTGATTAGTTTTCCCCTTGCCTTGAGTGGTGCAACTCCAATATTGTCCTGTTTCCTCGATTTCACGTATTTCCAGAATGGTTTAGTGTTTTTGTTTTCAAGTCCTTCGAGGATTGAGGAGTTGATATAATTCCACTCTGCTTTCTTTATGCTGTTTTTACAAAATTTCTGGTGTTCTTTATAATTTTTCCAGTTGTTATTTTTCTTTGCTCTCTTGTATAGTCTTTGTTTTTTCCGGAGGAGTTTTTTTATTTTGTTGTTTATCCATGGTATGTTGTTGTTTGAGTTCACTTGTCGTGAAGGTACGTTTTTCTCGATACTAGTAGAGAATTCTGTTTTGAATGTGTCCCAAAGTTCTTGAATGTTTGTGCCTTTGTTATACTTATCGGTGATTGTCTTTGACAGCAGTTGGAGTTCAGAGGCCAGTTGTTCACTATCAGCTTTTTTCCAGCTAAAACATTTTCTTGGTTTGCTTTTTTGGTATGATGGTTTTAGGTCCATATCGCTAATTATTATCGCATGATCAGATATGCCAGGGATGTTTACAGACGATTTTACCAATGTTGGGTTTGATGTGAATACCAGGTCGAGTAGGTTGTTTTCTCTCGTCGGTTCCTCGTGGATTTGAGTAAGCTGGGATTGAGTTGTTATGTCCATTATGGAGAGTTGGATTTCTTTATCAGATGCATTGTTCTTCAGTGACAGGGTGTCCCAAATTATGTCTGGACAGTTGAAGTCTCCTGCAAGTATGGTGTTGTTAGATTTTGTTTTGCTGACAAGATTGAGTGAGGCTTCTAGTTGTGATGCATCTTTGCTGTTTCTGTGCGGCATGTAGAAGGCTCCTATTAGTAAGTCTTTTTGATTCTTTAGTTTTATCTTCACCCAGTTTATCTCACAGTCTGTCACAAGGTCTGTCTGTTCACACGATGAGATTTCATTATTTACCAGGATGAAGACTCCTCCCCCTGTAGAATTTCTATCATTGCGATATACTGTGTAGTTTTCCGGGAAGATTTCGCTTGATTTTATAGCTGTTTTGGTTGGTGGTTTTCCAGGTTTAACTCCCCTTAGCCAAGATTCGCAGCCACATACTATGTCAGGTTTTGTATATTGGAGAGTTGCTTTAAATTCTGAAGTTTTCTCTCTTATACTTCTACAGTTTACTGTGAGGATGCCTAAGTTCTTTTTCTCGGGTATGTCGAATATTTTTGAGTTGGTTGAATCGCTCACCATCCGTGTTTTTTGGGTTGGTTGTTTCTGTGACTGTTTGTTTTGTTGGATTGGGCTGCTGGTTTTCAATGGACTGAACGCTGAGTTAGATGTTATCGAACTCAATGAGATGTTAGTAGGTTCCAGTGGATCATAGTAGTTCGATGTTGTCAGTTCATATGTGTGGAACGTGAATGACGTCACATTGGCATAATTGCACTTGCAGCATAGCCACTGCACATTCGAGTTCTGCAGCTGTTCAAAGTCAGCCAAGCATAATTCTATGCATGATCTGTGATGCCATAAGCTGCATTCATCACAACATACGCCTTCGTTTGACCAAGTTACGGGTATTTCGCAGAGCCCACATGGGAATATATTATTGGTTTTTGGTCCTGGGTTCAACTCTATATCTCCTGACAAGAGTATAATCAGTAGTAGGGTGACTTGTTTTTCTATTTGTTTCTTTGTAAAATGAATAGGCCTCCTTTTCGATGAGGATAATCTTGGATTTAGTAATGATGTTGAGAGTTTCTGGTGGATCCAAGTTTTTTCTTCAGTGATATTTTTGCCAATGGTGAGTATTAGAGTGAAAAATAGGATGGCTGCAAACATTTCAATTTGTGTTACTTCAAGCCTCGCTGACTGTGTGGAATGATTTGTGGATCTATGTTTTGGATTAACAGTTTAGCGTGGAAGGCCACACTGACTGTTATTAGAATCTGTTATTATTGCAGTTTAGTGTGGAGAGCCACACTGCCTGTCGAGAGTAAATTAGTGTATTTATAATTTCAGTTAACAGTTTAGCGTGGAAAGCCACACTGACTGTTAGTGGAATCTGTTCTTTCTTTACCGGATTTGCGTGGAGAGCCACGCTGACTGTATTAGAGGAAATTGCAAAGTCTGTAGGTGTGCTTAACAGTTTAGCGTGGAAAGCCACACTTACTGTTATGATCTGTTTTGATTTATTAAATCCAGCAGTCTATTTGTATCCTATCGGATATTTTGCACAACCAGGCTTTGGCAAGGAGGCTTCTAGGGTGAACTCCATCTTTTAGAAGTGAAAAATTGTAGTGTTTTCGAGTTGTTAGTTTTCTGTGGTCTCCTTTTTTATGTTTGGGGTTGACACTCAAATCTCTACTGAATGATGGTGATTGGCATTGTAAGTTATTGTTCATCTGTCTGATGATGCCATTCAGGTTGTATATTTGCTTTTGTAATTCCTCGTCTTGCTCTTCAAATATTTCAGGGAATTTATGGCCTTTAGATTTGTTCCATTCTTGTATTGAGTGAACTGGGACCTCTAAAATTGTGATTTTGCAACCAGGGTGCTCCTTGATTTTATTTATAATTTTGTGCAGGTAATGTGTGATGTAGTTGGTAGATTCATCACTGTTGGATGCAAGTGAAATGTAAGATTTGTTTTTCTTTGTTAAATCACAGGTTCCAAGGAAAACATAAAGCCAAATATTGCCCAGTTGTCTTATTTTATAATTGATGTTGTCGGAAACCCAGTGATATCTGTTTCTAACGCCGTCTCCACTCTTGCTCCAAAACTTGATTTCCTTGTCAACGTCGTTATGTCGTATCTCCGCACGTAGGTTGAACCCTTTGCTGTCTGACAGAATTACTGGTGTAAAGTGTTTTTTGCCTTTTAATGGTTTTCTGGGTGTGTTGATGAGTTTGGTCAGTTTACGCTCAGATGCTGTTGTTTTGTCATCGTTGTTGTTACTATAAGAAGTTGAAGCCAACATGTGATGCGATGTTGTGTGCACGAACTATGGTGACTTATTTTCCCACTGTGATTGTTTACAAAGTGGTATGTTGGGACCGGTGACACAGACTAAGTTCCTAAAAATATAACTACTGACATATTTACTTATCCTGATACTGGTATTGAAGTTATCTATGTCTTGCCCTAAAATAGCTTTTGCTATTTGTCTACGTTTTACAGCTTTTAAAAAGATGTTTTTGACGAAAGTTGTTATAATTTCCTTCGTGATTTGAAATTTGCTACTTGCTCCCTTGCGCATGCGCACTCCTAGTGGGGATCAAACCGTGAATCTCTTGGTTAGAAGTTTAATGCTGTAACCACTGAGCCACCATGCTTCCAAGGGAAATCTGAGGAAATATGGTTAAAAAATCATTAACAGGTCTGTTGGAAATAATCACAGCCACAGATAAATCAACAAAACTTAACTCCTTGCATGCTGCTGGCAGATATTCATGCCCAGAACAGAATTTCTCTTGTCACTGAAATAAGTACAATTTGGGCACATTTAATCAAATTTTCCCCCTGCAAATTGAATGGATTTTTTCACCGATAATTTCATGAGTTAAATTCAGAAAATATTTTCATCAAATCTAGTCATGGCTATTGAAAATTTTGGATGGAATCTGACTGAATTGGGGCTACACCCCTGCCCCCCTCCCACACTTGCCAAGCTCATGGTTCTAGAAGAACTAACTAATAAATACTAAAAGGTCTGGGTATAAAGACAAATGAAAAATCGGTCACCTTGTTTCTTTAGGGTGAACGAAGCAATCGCTCAGCTAATTTGTTCTGGTCTGATGCATGACTAGTTAGTTCAGACTTCAAAGAAGGCAGCCGAGGGGCTCAAAAGCCAAAATGTGGGATGTGTTCTGTATTTATATTGCAATTAAACTTGAAATAAGTGAATGAATCTGATATTTTTAAACAATATTACCTTCTGCTGCCTGATCACTTTCTTGCTTGACGTTTTTGTGTCAAAGCATTTCATTCACGCCATAATGTCAATCAGATGCGTAACACCCAGTCAGATGTGTTCCAACACGACCTTCTTTTCTATGTTGTCCTGATTCCACATGTGGTGTATCTACCACATTTCTCAATGGTTGTGTTGTATCGGACAACATTGGAAAAGAGGAAAGATTAACTGCACTTATGCAAATAACAGGCTTCCAGATCTTACAAAACGGTCTCAATGATTCGAGAATGTTGTCACTGGCTGCTGTTTTTTCTTGATTACACGATAAATGTTCAGAGAAAACACATCAGTTCACTGTCATACTGTACTCAACACAAAGTCACAAGTCATCCCTCAAAATCAAGCTGTCACTCCTGTTTTAAGGACACGATACAGGAGCAGTAACTCGAAATAAAATTAATAAGTGATTGGCTCAAGGAACAACACACTTGTTCTGTAAGCCAACTGCTTGACGCTTACCATGTAAACAAGCAGAATAAAATTTTGTTTTCGGTTGTGCCGTGAGTTAACCCTTTGAGACTTTAATTATCCTGATGTTCAAACGTCACTGGAAATTCAGTTTCTTCAATGTTTTTCAAAATGCAACGTCCAACGTCAAAAAGTACAACTAACAAGATATTTTTCACATTAGTGATTGTCTGGTTATCTGGGGGGTTATCTGAGGGCTAGATTATTTTTGGTGGTATGAATTTGTTATTCAAAACTTGCTTTATTACAAATTATTGGAGAGTGCCCAAAGACACTCTCCAATAATTTGTAATAAAACAAATTTATATAAACAAAATATTATTTGTGTTTGACTGAATATGAAATATAAGCAAGGAAAGTGTTGGCTTTTGCTCTGGTATCCTCATTTTTTGAAAGTCCTGATAGTGGCTTCTATCACTCAACCAGTTAAGAAGTCTTGACAGCAGGATTATATTTGTATTTTAAGCTACGATAACATTTGGCTCAACTGTTGTCACTGAGCTCTATTTGGGAGAAAATAGGAACTGAGGTTAAAACTTTAAAAAATCGAAAAATAAAACAAATGACCACAAAGTATCAATGCACTGTTTGATTTTGTATGTCATAAGTAGTACAGAAGTATCAAAGGAGAACTATAGTTTCTGGCTTCAAATTTTAGACTTATAATTGTACCTCTTTCTTTGACAAAGTGTGGGGGTAAGCTGTATTGTTTGGAATGAGGTGAGCCTTGAGCAATAAGTCGATAATAAGCAAATCACTGGTTGCACTGATATCAAGAATTTTGGAATCTACAGTACGTCCATCGTGGACTGGTCACATTCAATATTTGGTTATATTTCCAGGGACACAATAAAATGAGATTCTGAACACCCTTTTTATAATAATCAATCACCAAAAATTCAATTAATATAGCACCAGGTAAAACCTGGGAGATAATATGTGAAAAAAAAAATGCTTTGTCCGAACTTGTTCAGAAACAGAATTTTTCTTGCTACAGACCCATGGGTATCGTTCGATTTTACAGCTAATACACAGAGTGCATGAATTTGGCTAAAAACGAGATACCCTGTCTAGAAAATATTTTTTCAGCTTTTCAAATTTTCAGTTGCCAAAACATTTATTTATTTATTTATTTATTTATTTATTTATTTATTTATTTATTTATTTACTCAATGACACTTTTGAAAGCCAGCGTCACCTCTTGTTAGGCCATTTCACGGGTGGAAGAAACCAGAGATAACCATCGAGCAGTGGCGTGCAGCTGTTGGACTACCGCGTACTAACTCCTGATCCTAATCTTTTCACAAGGTCTTATAAGAACATCTCAATCTTTAATTAGTTAGCAATTGACACCCAATTAAGAGCTTTTTATACTTTTAATTATGTTGGTATAACCACAATGGATTTTACTATTCCAGAACAGGTAAAAAGCTTTTGTCATGTTTTCAGTCTTCAAAGGGGCAGTCTCTCAAGACAGGTCCATTATGGCATAAAAATACAAGTTGGTACCAGGTCACAGTGGTCTCTCAAGACAGGTGGTCTCTCAAGACAGGTGGTCTCCCATAGGAGGTCCATTATAGAGTAAAACCAATCGGTGCTTGGCAGATGTGGTCTCTCAAGACAGGTTTTATTGTAATCAAGTCCGGAAGATGTTATATTCTGCCCCTTTGGTCAATATACAGATCTGTCATGCCTTATAAACAAAATACCAATATAATATCAAATGACATAGAACTATTTTCAATGTAAACCAAATCTTATGAGTAACTCTACTAGAAAAGAAAAAAAAAATACTTGAACTTAAAAAAACAGAAAAAAAGACAAATAAATAAATAATCTTGGAAAAACAAGCTGGAATATCATTAATCCAAGTGAAAGAGATTTGCTAGAATCGTCAAATGTTAGAGAATGATTTTCGGCGGGACAGTTCGCTATTTCATCCTCTGAGTTCCCATGTGTTCTTTGTGCCTACTGGCACATAGAACACATTGGAATTCAAGGCACAATTTGCAGACAAGTATAAAAATCAAAGCATTCAAAAGTTGACGAGAAACCACATTTTTTTGAAGATCATATCAATCAAATTCTATTCATAATTATCCAATTTCCCAATTTGTGTTAATAACCATGGGATTTGTTTGATTTTGCTGTTTTGGGGATAACGACCAAGAGAAGTATTTTGGCTTGCAATGTCAATACTAATGACAATCCAATGAGCAAATAACCGCTTACACTTCATAGTGAGGACTTGTTACAAATCAATGTCAGTTGATATTACTTGATAAACTTGATACACATGTGGTGTATTGCCTATTGTCGTTGTATATGATGTATCTAATGCATTTTACTTGGGGTTTGTTTAGTGAGCAAAAAATGAAATTCCAATAAAAACTTCTAATGTGGGAGTTAAAACAAATGCAGAAGTGCCTGAGAACCCAAACCTTAACCCTTTAGCCTTATAACGCCTAGTCTTTTCAGAATGTTCAACAAAAAGGCTCCATGAGTTTATCCCAAGACCGGGAAAGTTCAAGACAGTGCCCAGTATGCAATGAAGAGTGAAAGAAAAAGTGTTTTAACTTTTATGAGGCTGAAAATGAAACATAAAATTAAATGCTAGTCAAGTTATTTTGTACTACAGTTAAGAGTTGCAAGATAGATATATCATTACCATAATTTTTAGGTGGCTAGTTAATCCTTTACCTAACATGAAAAGCAGACGACACTTGCAAACAAAATTCTTGAATAACTTTTTTTCATTTTTTGTTTCAAGAACATAGGTTGTCACCCGCCATTGGAATGAGCTCGACAAGCTCGTTCCAAAGAGGGGTCATAACCTATGTTTTGGAGACAAAAAATGAAAAAAATACTAAAAATTAATTGGCAATTTTTCTGAATAGTAATGGCCAGTTTTTTTCCATTATGTTGGGTAAAGGGTTAAGTTATTGGTACCACAGATAAGAAGTCTTAGGTAAATTGATCATCACCATAAATTGTATGTGCCTAGTTAAGTTACTGGTACCAAAGTTAAGAAGTACAGGAGAATCCTCTTTATTGAATATCCATTTTGCCAGTGAAAATTATTCAATTAACAGGAGTATACAATTAACATGGATTTGGTCAGTTTCCTGTGTTCTGGAGGTAAACTGAGCATTTATTCTATTATAAGATATAATAGAATAAATGTCTGTATTGGATGTAGTGAGGCCAAAAAGGTTGATAAATAAGGGGATTTGGTGCGTGTCACAGTAATTTTTTTGCCATATTTCAAAAATTTATATACAATTAACAGGAGTTTACTCTACAACCCATATGCAATTAACAGATCAAATTTGTACTGAAGGTATGGTAAATGGTTTTGTGTTTGAAAATGATATTCAATTAACAGGGAAATACAATTAAGAGATATCCAATTAAGTGGGCTCCACTGTATTAGGTAAATATATCATCACTATAATTTTTAGGTGGCCAGTTACATTATTGATACCACAGTTAAGATTTGTATGATAAATATAGTGTCACCATAATTTGTATTTGTCTAGTTAAGTTATTGGTATCAAAGTTAAAAAGTGTTAGGTAAATTTGACCCTATATCGTAATAATTTCTGTTTTTTAATTGGTCAGAATACCTTGGATAAATAGCCTTGGCAAGGGGTGCACCCAACATCTAAGGTATATGAGAGCGAGCAACATCCAGGGTATATGGGCATGCGAAACATCGGGGGTACATGGTTTAAATGAAAGAGTTTCGCTTCAAGTTCTACTCACCTCGATATAAAAATCGAACAAAAAACCCTGAAAATAGTCACAAATATACTGAGTCAAAAAAGAAAAGTATAATGGAAACAAATGTGGAAAAATAGCATAAAGGATGCAATATAATAGTTCTAATGTTGCATGTTTGTGGACAAGAAGTCATACAAAGAGTTTAATGACGTTGTTGTTGTCCAGCCAACCATATACAATTTTGCTACGGATTTCAAAATAGGATATGCTACCCGAGAATGTCAAATTGAACAGGTGACCGACGATTTTCTTTGTGTTATGTTGTGCTAGAGAGCCTGGGTTATTGAGAAAACATGCTAGTGTTTGTCTTCCAACATTTTAAAAAATGCCAAGGTTAATCGAAAATCTAAATTTAATAGTAAATTTCCTTTCTTATTATACCTACCACAATTGTTTACTACAGGCTTGCACTACAGTGGAAGTCCCTAACTCGGATAAAATACTCTCTATTTTTGTCTTTCCCAAGCAATTTGGGAAAGAAAAGTGGTGCAAAAGCACCAGGAAAAAATAAGCCAAAACTGGGTCGAGTGCAACTGGCGCAGACCCAGTACGGGACGCTCTCTCCCAAGTACAACTCCACGACTTCCGTTGCCAGTGCGCATATACCGTCGCTAAAGACTCATTCTTTTTGAATCCGTCAACATTAGAGTTATGTGATCAGCGGGGAGGAAAGATTCTTTACCCGTAAAGAAGACGGGAGGGCCTCCATGTAAACAATTGTGGTAGGTATAGTAAGAAAGGAAATTTACTATAAAATTTAGATTTCTTATCAACCTACTCACAATTGTTTACTACAGGCTGAATAGACAATAGGCTGGAGGGAATCACATAACCAACCCACACATAACCCCAGTGCACTGGAACCATGAAGCAGAAGGAAGAGGTCCCGAGGCTTATCAACCATAACGTCGGAATCATTGGTAAAGGACAATGAAAGGAGACATATGGGCCTGTGTGACACACAGACAGAAAAAGGGCAGTAACAGCACAAGGCTGAAACTGACCTTCAAGAAGCCTAATGGCTAGGGCAGACAACAGCCTGAGCAGAAGAAAGAGGGCCCAAGGCAAAAAGGTCCTCCGACTGCTCCTGCAACTGGCGCAGATAAAAGATGGAGAAAGTAGAGGCATTTCTCCAGTAGGCTGCCTGCATAACATCCGACAACTTGATGGAGAATAAGCCCAAGAGGTGGATAATGCCCGCACCTCATGGGCAGAAATACGATTGGTAATACAATCGCCAGCTGCTAAATGACTGTAAGCCGTACGAATAGCAAGACAAATCCATCGAGAAATGGACTGAGGAGAGATCTTCTGTTGACCCGGAATAAGAGACAGAAAAAAACGTTTCCTGCCTTTCGGTATGAAACGTGTCCGATCGAGATAAATGCGAATAGCACGGACCAGACAGAGCAAAGGGCGATTACCCACAACAGAAGGAAGAGCCCTGATACAGATAGGAGGAGGAGTAGTATCTGGTAACTGATTCTTGGCCAAAAAAGAGCAATCAGTGGTAAAAGTAACACTGTTGGGAGAGCTCCTAAAAAAGGCCGGGTCAACCGAGAGGGCGTGAAGCTCACTAACCCGTCTGGCCGAAGGAAACGCCATCAGAAATGCCGTCTTATATGTGAGAAAATGCATATCCACCTGGGATAAAGGTTCGAACGGCGCCCCCCCCCCCCCTCCAAGCACAGCAGCACCCACGAAAGATTCTATCGTGGGGTAAGCTGCAAAGTCCGAGGCCTTTTCAAAGAAAAGTGCCGAACAAGCTTGGAGAGGTAAGGATTAGTGCCGATACGACGCTTCCCCACATAAGAAAAAGTCTCTGAAAGCATGGACCTGTAACCCTTGATGGTAACAGGCTGGAGACCACGAGAATCAAACAGATTTACCAGAAACTGTGCAATCTGTGAAATCGAAGGATTTGCATAATCAACAGAGTGATCAGCATACCATCGACAGAAGACCTTCCATTTAGCTGCATAAGCTAAACCAGTGGAGTGCCTCCTTGAAGAAGAAATGCACTCCACTGCTCGTCTCGAAAAACCTCTACGGAGGAGACAGGACCTGACAAAAGATATGCGTGAAGGCACAATGAAGTCGGGTCGACGTGAAACCTCCTCGGGCGACCTTGACAAAGAAGGTCGCAATGTAGCGGGAGACGTGCCGGAACCACTGCCATCAGCGAGTGGAGCTGATTGATCCACACCTGCTGAGGCAACAGGGGAGCGATCAGAATGATTCGATAACTGCAGGTTCGAATTTTGGCTAGAACCTGAGGCAGAATCGGAACCGACGGGAAGGCGTAGCTGACTAGACCATTCCAATCGAGTGACAGAGCGTCCACGGCAAAAGCCAGAGGATCTGGACACGGGGACACGAAAGTGTCCACCTGATGGTTCCAACGAGTCGCAAAGAGATCGATGTGGGGACGTCCCCAGAGATCGCAAAGTGACTGGAACACTGCCCTGTGGAGCATCCACTCGGTGGAAATAACCCTGCCCTGTCGGGACAGGGAGTCGGCTAGGACGTTCAGACGACCGGGAATGTGACGAACAACCACTCTGGCGTGAACATCCTGAGCGAGCAGTATAAGATCCCGAGCCAATTCGTACATCGGAACCGAGTGCGTGCCACCCTGGTTCCGAATGTAAGCAACCACTGTCGAATTGTCGGACAGCAGAAGGACCTGGAAATTCAACAGGTGAGGGATCCACTGCCTGAAACTCAGAAGAAGAGCGAGAAGCTCCTTCTGGTTGATGTGCAGAGCTGCTTGATCCTGGTCCCACATCCCGTGTAGGGAAAGACCGAGAGGATCCAACGTCGCACACCTTCCGAGATCGCTGGCATCTGCCATCAGAACGCGATCGGACGTGGGTAAGTCCAATGGAACACTCTGCATAATCCACTGAACATCTGTCCAGGGAAGAAGGTGAGGATAAAGAGATTCCGGAAATGGAAGCACCTGATCCAGAGAATCTACATTCGGCCTCCAACAACTGAGCAGAAAGTGTTGGAGAGGTCTGACACGCAGCCGACCTAGAGGAATGAGATCCGTCACCGAACCGCAGAGACCGATCAGCCGGAGAAAATTCCGAGCGGTCGCGGACGTGGACTGGGACAGAGTCAGAGTCAGAGCAAAAGCTTAGAGAATCACAGCCTTGGCCTGGGGAACCGCTACCAAATTGAATTGGGTTTGGAAAGCCATCCCCAGATGACAAAACGACTGGGAAGGGACCAGGTCCGACTTCTCCTCGTTGACTCTGAATCCTAGTGACGTGAGCAAGCTCAACAGAGTGGCGACATCCGACTCCAGTAAGGCAGCACTGGAATGCCTCTGGAGGATATCGTCCAGATACGCCGAAGTAGTCACCCTGGACAGTGTGCGATGGAACGCTATCACATGCGACATCAGTCTGGTGAAGGCCCAAGGAGCCAGGTTGAGGCCGAAACGCATGGCCTTGAACTGGTAAACTCGCCCCAGAAAAGCGAACCTGAGATACTTCCTAGACACCCGATGCATCGGAACGTGGAAGTAAGTGTCTCGCAGGTCGATGCTGGCAGCGAAATCTCCCTGGTGAATTGATTGGCGGACCGACCTGAAAGTCTCCATGCTGAACTTGGAAGCAATGATAGACTGGTTCAGGATACTCAGATCGATAACCGGTCAGAGTCAGCCGTCCTTCTTCGGCACCAAGAACAGGCGGGAATAGAAACCCACTGACTGAATGTTCTTGATGACCTCGATCGCCCCCTTTGCCAGGAGATTGCCAATCTCCATGGACAAAAGTTCCCGACGTAAAACGTCTGAAGGAACTGTGGTTGGAAGAGGCACCCTTGACAGAGTGGGGTGCCGTTGGAAGGATATTCGCAGCCCGGACCGAACAACATCTAACACCCACGGATCGGATGTGGTGGTGGCCCAATGGTCTGCGAACTCTGCTATCCTTCCTCCAACCTGGGACGAGTCGAGGTGAGGACCTTCATTTCGAGCCCCAACGAGGCCCGCGAGAGGAGAAACCACCTCCTCTACTAAATGAAGAATCCTGAAACTTCCCTCGATTCTGCCGACCTTTACCCTTACCCCTGGAGTAGGAAGTAGAGGCGGCTGCAGAAGGACCAGCCTTTTGCTTCACAGAGGAAGCAGAAGAGTACTTGTTAGGCTTGGAACAACCCCTGCCTCCCCCAGAAGGCTGATCAAGCTGACGAAACAGCAGCTGATCTTTGGAATGACGTAGGACGTCATCCCGGACCGTCGACACGGAACCATGGAAAAGTTGCGGACCTGCCAAAGAAGCAGATCGAAGAGCAGCACGCTGCTCCTCGGGAAGGGATCGTCCTGTGTCCAGTACAGCGTCCCTTCGAACTAATTCCAGATTAGCCATGTTACAGGCATGCGTGTGAGTAAGATGCATAAGGGCCTTGGACAACACACACAAAGGAGCCTGTACCCCGTCAAACTTATCTGGAGGCAGATAAGCAGCCAAAGCTGAGACGACATGATCTGAGAGAGAAAGCATGCCAAGCATCTCTCTAGATAAGCCCAACATGGACTCCAGAGTCGTCATTGAAATGACTGACGGCAGACTTGGGCTTGGAAAGCCCGAGGGAAGTGGAGTCCTGATCCAGAACCGTCAAAGTCTGGCAGACCGACGGATTGGCGGAATCGTAGGAATGATAATGCACAGGAGGCAAAAAGGTGTCAACCCTGGTGAAGAACGGAGTCTTCAGAGCCTTGGAACTCAGCTTGGAGTCCAATGCAGAAAAAGCTTCAACCACCTGTACCGACTAGCACGGTCGAAGGCACCCAGAAGCAGGTTGCTCCATAGGCAGTAGGCGCGCGACCGATGATCGCGGCCTGGCTGACACTGTCGGCTGGTTAGCAGGTTTGAGATCAGGCAGAAACCCAAACACAAAGTCAAGAGCTGCCCCCAAGTCCGAAGACTGCTGGCCCTCGACATCAAGCATGTCGGACTCCTCCCCAAAGTTGGAAGACACATAGCCCATCGTGGGCAAACCAGCCGACGCCTCCCATGGTGTCGGGACACCAGTGGGATCAGAAGCCGGCCTGTTTCCAATCCCGGGAGGCGGCGCCATAGGAGGCGCCTGGAAACCACTCGCTGCCTCGCTGGAAGCAACAGGAAGGCTCTTTGACAGAACCTGAGTGAGGGCCTCCCTGAGCTCACTGTCCGAACTGGCCGGTTTGACAGGGGAGCGAACCGGCAAAGTGGCTTCACCTCTGACCCTCTTAACCAGCGAAGGGTCACGATCCTCCAAAACACCCGATGCGGGACGACGGGCGGCAGCCGAAACATCTGAAGGCAGACGTGTATAGGGGTACGAGGCACCCTGAGGATCAATAAGCGAGAACTCATGAGAGTCACCGCGGACCTCTGCGGGGCAGAAGGTCCAGGCTGCACAAAAGGCATTGGTCCCCCAAAATTGGTCGTGTGGCCAGAATGAGTAGACGGAAATGCCACGGAGTTCATAGTGTCTCCACTAAGAACATCTGAATCCAAAGACACAACTGTGGTGCTCGACGGCGTAGAGACCACAGTGGTGGGTTCGGCCGGCAGCCCCTTCCAACTTCGCTGAGTTGAAGTCAGGGAAGGCTGAGGCCGATATCCCACATCTACAGAACCAGACATTCCTGCAGTCCCCTGCAGCGAAAAACCGAGGCAGGCTGAAACTGATGACGAAGCAGACGGACCAGCAATAGTAGTAAATACGTCGGGAGTCGTTGAGGCTGGTGGAATAGTGGAGAGAGCACCCCTGCTCGGCTCCGAAGAAGGAGTCACAACCCTAGTGACAGCCTCAGATGTCGACTGGAGGGGGACCGTAGTCCCGGAACCAGGCACCTCTTCACCAGAACACTCAACGGCTCCCGCAGTATCCACTACAGGAAAAGACTGCACATCCCCCACGGAGGAGGAATAACTCTCACCAGACAAGGTCGGCTCAGGAGCACCCGAACGACTACATTCTCCTTTCCCGCGTGAGCGGGAGGCACGGCCACGAGAACAAACCACACGGTTAACTGACGCCCAGAAAGTGGATAACCATGATCCACAGACACCACATGGCCGCTCGGCCGAACACCCATTACAGGAGGAACAAGAAGAATGTGAATCGTCCACATGCTTTGGCAGCAGACATTTCCCACAAGGAATTGTCCTGGGCATGATAGAGGTGAGAGGAGCAAAGAAGGTGAAATCAGAAAACAGAAGAACACCCCCAAAGAAGAGAGAAAGGTGACAGAAATAAAGACCCCAGACGGTCGACCGGGAACAACATAACAGGATAACTACTCTCAAAAGAGAGAAGAAAAACTGTAGGAGCGGTACCCCGCTGACACCCAACTCTAACACAATTAGAAAAATTAGCAAATTAAGCATTGACAATAATTGTGAAAAATAAATTAAGTCCGAACTGCATGGCACACGAAATTCGTGCGCGACTCGAGAGAGAACAAATAAAATACATTATGGATATATAATATTGATAGAGAATATAATAAAAACTGTTCCTGAGAATAGAAAGGATACTGTGATGCACTATGAATCAGGAAACATCAATCAACGAGCTGGATAAACACTGATAAGCATGCAGAACATCTCGACACAAGGCAGATGACAAAAAGAATGAGTCTTTAGCGATGGTATATGCACACTGGCAATGGAAGTCGTGGAGTTGTACTTGGGAGAGAGCGTCCCGTACTGGGTCTGCGTCGGTTGCACTTGACCCAGGTTTGGCTTATTTTTTCTTGGTGCTTTTGCACCACTTTTCTTTCCCAAATTGCTTGGGAAAGACAAAAATAGAGAGTATTTTATCCGAGTTAGGGACTTCCACTGTAGTGCAAGCCTGTAGTAAACAATTGTGAGTAGGTTGATAAGAAATCGGAAGTTGCGTACCATTGGTATGCATGAAGCTGGGATACCTCCAGATGAGCTTGCTGGTGAGTTTGGAGTCACTGTGACCACTAATTATGGTCTCATTGGAAGGTATAGAACTACTGGATCCACCGCCGACTGACCACATTCAGGTCAATCAAGAGTTATGACCCTGCACAAGACCAACACATCAGGACAAGGACAGCAGCAATTACTCCTGGTAAAACTAACAATAGAACCAGTGCATGAACTGTCCGCAACAGACTCACTGAACACATGGCATCGGAAGTAGGCATCCATACCATGGACCAATCCTTACCCAACGTTGTTGTACCATCAGAATGGAATGGGTACATCAGTGTGTTCACTGGACTCAGCAGCATTGGAGTACAGTTCTTTTTAGAGAAGATTCACGATTTTGTCTATGGCATGCTGATGGTAGGGCAAGAGTGTATTGCTGATGGGGAGAATGGTTTTCTGATGCTTTCTTGCGGGAATGCGACCATTTCGGCAAGGGGTAGTGTAATGGTATGGACAGCAATTTCCTTGCACCGTCGAAGGCAGTTGATCTTCAGTGATGGTAATCTGAATGGACAGCAATATAGGGACAAAATTCTTAAAACTGTTGTCGTCCCATTGTTCAATGCTAATGTCAAATTGCAGTAATTCCAGCAAGACAATGCCCGATGTCATGTGGTGCACATCTGTCATGACTTTCTTGTGGAGCAAAGCATCAAACTTCTTCCCTGGCCTCCCCCCCCCCCCCCCCCCACACTTTCGCCAGATTTGTCGCCATCTGAGCATCTTTGGGATCAGTTGGACCACCGGGTACGACTTCATGATCTTCAGGCATTAGGGGATTTGCGTAATGTTCTAAGGCAGGAGTGGAATGCAGTACCACAGGGTGACACCCAGAGACTTATCAGACCTAAGCGCCATCTATGTCTTGCCATCCAAGAGGCAAACGGTGGATATACATGCTACTGGAAACTTTTCATTTCACCCCCATGTCTGAATTGCGACATCCTGATGAGACGCTGGCAACAGTAAGAACATGAAATTATGCAAATTCATACAGCTAGACTCGAAATATGAATTTACAATAATTTGTTTGGGATTAAAGTCAATAATACTAAAAACATTGCACCTCCAAGTTTATCATACTTTCTTTTTTGACTCGGTATATTATCAGATTTCCGACAATTCGATCATATTTTACTGTTATAAATTAAATAGTCAACTAATTAAATGAAATAACTTGAGAAAAATAAAATAAGATCAAATATCATCCCCTGAGTTCCAATGTGTTCTATGTGCCAGCAGGCACATAGAACACATTGGAACTCAGGGGACGATATGCCAACAAAATACTGTTTACTCATTTCCTTTACGACCCAAAGGATGTAACTCTATCTGCTGTCTTCTTCTTTTTCATGAATTTGGTCCAACTGATTGCAGAGCATAAGAAATGCGTCCACAAATTTTTCTCCACTATGTTTCTATTGTGTTTCAAAGGGGACAAAAACGTTATCTCCATCATCATGTATGGTATATGGAGATTTAATACCTGGATGTCTCATTTAAACACCTCGCCTGTGGCTCGGTGTTTAAAAACCAACATCTAGGTATTAAATCTCCATATACCATACATGCTGGCGGAGATAACTTATAGTATCATCACCATAATTTTTATGTGGCTAGTAAAGTAATTCATTAGTTAAAATTTTGCTGCTGAAGATTTTTATTACCTGGTAAATGTGTGCGTGAACATTACTGCCCACATGTGGATTATGACCAGTCCACGGTGATTGTACCGCAATATGGTGATAACCTGTTGAAACAAATTTGTCATGTTTTTCTGCCATCACTGTTTTTAACTACACTGGTCAAGCTGTTTCTGCCAAAACAAATGGCAACAACAAACACACGATCTCACTTTGGTTGCTATTTATTTAAGCAGAAGTTTTGTTAAGTTGTAAATGCCATGCCTCTCTATTTATATGTGGGTGCAATGCACAGCCTTTGAGTCAAGTTGGTCCCGAAAGATTGTCAATAAGCAAGATTATGAATTTAATATTTTGTTGTTTTATTAAATTAGTAATCCGTAGTTCATTCATATACTTTACAACTCATGAAACACCTGTGTAACCAAAACTGCCGTCTGCGGGTTATTTCCAAGCATGAATGCCTACTTCAAAGAAACTGAAATGTCATCTGTAACTGAAGTTACAACAACGTAACAAATAGTCATAATTTTCGTTACTTACAACAACTTGTATCATGTTCACACGCTGTTCCCTCAGTCTCTTTGCACACTCCAATATGTCTACACTGCCCTCTGCAGTTCCTTGTTCAGTTAAATAATCAATAGCTATAAACGTCCCAGTTCTACCTATACCAGCACTACAATAGGAAGAAATGAACCATGATAAAATGTGAAGTGGTATACTGTCCCTCCTCAAACCACCAACCAATATTGAAAAAATCACACATGCACGACAAATTAACACTTTACCTAACGTAACGGCCAAAACCTGCCAGCACTATTCTCAAAAATCGCCAATTAATTTTCATAATTTTTTTCATTTTTTGTCTCAAAAACATAGGTTATGATCCCTCGTTGGAACGAGCTCGACGAGCTCGTTCCAACGAGGGGTTATAACCTATGTTTTTGAGACAAAAAATGAAAAAAATTAGTTATTCAAGAATTATTTTTGCAAGTGTCGTCTGCTTTTCAGGTTAGGTAAAGGGTTAAACGAGAAATATTAGAAAGACATCCACACTAAATGCAACAGTAATAATACAGGTCTGAAAGGCCTAATTCCAACTCTGATCATGTTTTACTGCAATCAGGGATGCCGGAAGCACAGGGGCAGCGGCCCTCCCAGCCTTCAGACCACAGGGCGAGAGGGAGCAGACAATGCCCTTCACAGGTTCATCATTCAATTTTGTTTTGATGATTTATTCTCGATATAAGTTGGAGCCTTTAAAATTCAGTGGGGGAGTTGGGAGTGTTTGAGAGGAGGTGTCCCCTTCTGATTGGTGGGGGCACCTCCTCTCAAATTCCCCCCATCTCAGGTCCTCGGCCTTTGGGACATGCATGTTACGGCATGTCATGGCGGGGCTGCTAGTGTGAGTAAATGCCCTTTCCCCAGGGTCTAAACTTTTACAATTGTATTTTCTAGAATTGTATTTTCTAGTTATGACTTTCAATGGGTTGAAATGAACCATTAGCATTTTCAAAGGTGTGGCAATTTGTCAGTTGGCAAATTGTCATATCTTTTAAAATGTTAATGATTCATTTTAGTCAGTCATATTAATAGTTACAAAAACACAATTCTAGAAAATACAATTGTAAAAGTTAAATAGTACTAGCTCCAGTCACCACTCTAGTATTGTATTCAACGTAGACTCGTCCGTTTTGGCAAGTCTTTAATGAAAGTGTCAATGACACTGTAGCTCAACTTGACAAGCTTGAACTTGGTAAGTTATAAGTGAAATGACAAAATTGAAGATCATTGGTTCCAATGTTATTTGGTGAAACTTCAACACAACAGCATTGTGTGTGCACAACATCAATCACAATCCATGCATTTTTAAATGTAATCTGTAAGGCTGGCTAAAGGAAGATGTTGATACACAAATGCTGTAAGTTCAGAGGTTATTGCAAACAGCATTTTTTTTTCACAGAAATAAATGCTAATCAATAGCTTTTATCTAGAGTGCTTGCCTAATGAGCACACCAAGTTCAAAAACAATCCTATGATAAATGCAGTAGGTTATGTCAAAGAAGACTGTTGATGCTTTTGCACTCTCTGCGGGGTATATTTATGAATTTCCATAAAAAAAAAAATTGCCACAGGCAATGACCTTGAAACTTAGTGTATTAATGCATTAACCCTTTACCTAACGAATCGCCCGCATCAGCCCGCGTAATATGCAAATTCAGCAGTTGAAAAAATATTCTTTTTCAAAAAATTTCAACAAAACCATATCATGTGACCCCTCGTTGGAACGAGCTCGTCGAGCTCGTTCCAATGAGGGGTCACATAATATGGTTTTGTTGAATTTTTTTTTTAAATTTAAAAAAATGATATTTAAAATAATAAATTTTGATATCGTCTGCGTTGGGTAAAGGGTTAACATATTCCTCTGGCATGCCTCAGAGGGTGCATTCATTATCAGGTTGTTTTGAAACTTTGTATGCTTATTTGGGGTGACAAAGATAGGAGCTATCGATTTTCTTTTCATTTCCATCAAAAATTGATGCCTGGCTAAATTAAGTTTCGAAGTTCAATGTTTTTTTTATGCAAATATTAGAAAATCAATAGCTCTTATCTAGTGTTCACCCTAAACAAGCATACCAAGTTTCAAAGCAATCCAATCATAAATGTGCCCAGTAGGGTGTGCCAAAGGAAAATGTTGATGCCTTACTAAACCAAATTCAAAAGTCATTGTCAATGGCAACATTTTTTGATGGACAAGGAAGAAAATCAATAGCTCCATCTAGAGGTCATCCCAAGGAAGCATACCAGGTTTCAAAATGATCCAGTCATAAATGTGCCCTGTAGGGTGTGCCAAAGGGAAATATTTAGGCCTGACTCAACTAAGTGCAGAGGTCATTGCCAGTGGCAATAATTTTCAACAGAAAAGGAAGGAAATCGATAGCTCCCATATAGATGTCATCCCAAACAAGCACACTAAGTTTCCAAATAATCCAATCATAAATATGCCCTGCAGGGTGTGTCAAAGGAAAATATTGATGCATGACTGCACAAAGTTCATCAAAGGTTGTTGCCAACAGCAACTATTTTTGACGGAAATGAAAGAAAATCGCTATCTCCCATCTAGAGATCACCCCGAACAAGCACACCAAGTTTTAAACTGATCTGATCATAAATGTGCCCTGTAGGGTGTGCCAAAGGGAAATACTGAGGACTGACTAAACTGAGTTGAAAGGTCACTGCCAGCAGCAACATTTTGTGATGGAAATCAAAGAAAATCGATAGCTTCCATCTGGAGGTAACCCCAAACAAGCAAATCAGGTTTCAATGCAATCCAATCATAAATGTTCCCTGAGGTCTAAGTTCAAAGGTCACTGCCAGCAGCAACATTTTTTTTTGACGGAAATGGAAGAAAATCAATAGCTCCCATCTAGAGGTCACCCTAAACAAGCACACCAAGTTTCAAAGCGATCTGATCATAAATGTGCCTTGCAGGATGTGCCCAAGGGAAATATTGACACCTAAGTGCACTAAGTTCATCAAAGGCCATTGCCAGCAGCAATATTTTTCGATAGAAATCGAAGATAATCAGTAGTTCCTATTTAGTGGTAACTCCAAAAAAGAAAACCAAGTTTCAAAGCAATCCGATCATAAATGTGACCTGTAGGGCGTCCCAAAGGAATATATTGATGCCTGACTAAACTAAGTTCAAAGGTCATTGCCAGCGGCAACATTTTTTGACGGAAATGGAAGAAAAAAAAGCTCCCATCAGGAAGTCACCCCAAACATGCATACCAGGTTTCAATGCAATCCAATCATAAATGTTCCCTGTAGGGTGGGCCAAAGGAAAATATTGAGGTCTGACTAAACATAGTTCAAAGGTCATTGCCAGCTGCAACATTTTGGGACAGAAATGGAAGAAAATTGATAGCTCCCATCTGAAGGTCACCCCAAACAGGCACACCAAGTTTCAAAGCGTCCGATCAAAAATGTGCATGGCAGGATGTGCCAAAGGAAAATATTGATGCACAACTGCACTAGGTTTATAGAAGGCCACTGCCAGCGGCAACATTTTTGGACAGAAATCGAAGAAAATCAAAAGCTCCCATGTAGAGGTAACCCCAAACAAGCATACCTAGTTTCAAAGTGATCTGATCATAAAAGTGCCCTGTGGGGTGTGCCAAAGGGAAATACTGAGGCTTGATTAAACTGTGTTCAAAGGTCATTGCCAGCGGCAACATTTTTTGATGAAAATCGAAGAAAATCAATAGCTCCAATGTAGAGGTCACCCCAAACAGGCACCCAAGTTTCAAAGCGATCTGATCATAAATGTGCCCTGCAGGGCATGCCAAAGGGAAATACTGAGGCCTGACTAAACTGAGTTCAAAGGTCATTGCCAGCGGCAGCATTTTTTGATGGAAATCGAAGAAAATAGATAGCTCCTATCTGGAGGTAACCCCAAACAAGCAAATCAGGTTTCAATGCAATCCAATCATAAATGTTCCCTGAGGCCTGACTAAACTAAGTTCAAAGTCATTGCCAGCTGCAACATTTTTTGACGGAAATGGAAGAAAATCGATAGCTCCCATGTAGAGATCACCCCAAACAAGCATCCAAGTTTCAAAGCGTCCGATCAAAAATGTGCATGGCAGGATGTGCCAAAGGGAAATATTGATGCACAACTGCACTAGGTTTATAGAAGGCCACTGCCAGCGGCAACATTTTTGGACAGAAATCGAAGAAAATCAAAAGCTCCCATGCAGAGGTAACCACAAACAAGCATACCTAGTTTCAAAGTGATCTGATCATAAATGTGCCCTGTGGGGTGTGCCAAAGGGAAATACTGAGGCTTAATTAAACTGTGTTCAAATGTCATTGCCAGCGGCAACATTTTTTGATGAAAATCGAAGAAAATCAATAGCTCCCATGTAGAGGTGACCCCAAACAGGCACCCAAGTTTCAAAGCGATCTGATCATAAATGTGCCCTGCAGGGCATGCCAAAGGGAAATACTGAGGCCTGACTAAACTGAGTTCAAAGGTCATTGCCAGCGGCAGCATTTTTTGATGGAAATCGAAGAAAATAGATAGCTCCTATCTGGAGGTAACCCCAAACAAGCAAATCAGGTTTCAATGCAATCCAATCATAAATGTTCCCTGAGGTCTGACTAAACTAAGTTCAAAGTCATTGCCAGCTGCAACATTTTTTGACGGAAATGGAAGAAAATCGATAGCTCCCATGTAGAGATCACCCCAAACAAGCATCCAAGTTTCAAAGCGATCTGATCATAAATGTGCCCTGCAGGGTGTGCCAAAGGGAAATATTGATGCACAACTGCACTAGGTTCATAAAAGGCAATTGCCAGCGGCAACATTTTTGGACGGAAATCGAAGAAAATCATTAGCTCCCATGTGGAGGTAACCTCAAACAAGCATAACTAGTTTCAAAGTGAACTGATCATAAATGTGCCCTGTAGGGCATGTCAAAGGAATATATTAATGCCTGACTAAACTAAGTTCAATGGCCATTGCCAGCAGCAACAAATTTTGACAGAAATGGAAGAAAATGGATAGCTCCCGTCTAGAGGTCACCCCAAACAAGCATAGCAGGTTTCAAAGCAATCTGATCATAAATGTGCCTTGAAGGGCATACTAAAGGGAAATATTGAGATCTTACTAAACTAAGTTCAAAGAACATTGCCAGCAGCAACATTTTTTGATGAAAGTGGAAGAACATAGACAGCTCCCATCTAGAGTTCACTCAAAACAAGCATACCAAGTTTCAAAGTGATCTGATCATAAATGCAACCTGTGTGGTGTGCCAAAGGAAATTGTGGACATATGCCGATGGACGAGAAGTGATGGCAATAGCACAGCTTGACTTTGTCAAGTTGAGCTAAACAAACTAAATATTCCTGAACGGAATCAAAGTAATGGTGGTGGAAGAACCTCCTTGAACTTTTCTTCTGTCATCAGGTCTCCTGATGATAGAAGTAGTGTTCAAGAGGAGACACTTGATAGGAGTTTGAGAACATCACAGGGATTCGAAAATTTGCGAATCTGCTTGACCAGTATCAAATCGATTTGAATCATATATCCGTACACTTCAGGTGCATCCAGGCATGAAAGTAGAGAGGGGAACAGGCAGTTTGCTTCAATAACCCTGTCTGTCGGGAAATATTGTATTCCAGATGCTTCATTTTTCTCGAAAGCCACCAATTTGAAAACAAAGTTGCCACAATTTTGATTTTGAAAAACATCGTCAGGTTTCATATAGTATTTGTATGAAAGCATGCATTATCAGTACACATTTAGCATCACTTCAAATCTTCTAGCAGTGATGTGTCTTTATCCAAGGCAGTTTGTAAACGACAGTATATCTATTTTTTCTAACTCCAAAATTTTATTTTTTTGATCCAAAGCGAAAGCATGGTGTGCAGTGTTCATGCTGGCAAGAGCCAAATGCACATTTTTAAAAAAATCTGGCACATAAATGTTAGCGTTTGACTGAAAAATTTCGCACATAAATTCAAAATCACAAACCTGATATATTCTTGATTTTTGCGAAAACCGGATAGAAAATATAACTTTTTCTCCTAGTAAAGTGAACAAATGATAAATTAAATAAATCAACATGAATGCCCACATCATTAATTACAAAAAAAGTAATCTCATTCAACTGCCTACACAATGACCAATCACTTTCCAACTGTTCTTACCAGTGACCTCAGATTAAGAAGTTGTGTATTGTGTAAACCATGCATACGTTTCTGTACCAGCAAACAACAGACCAGATTTTCAACAATTGTCTTTAATTGTTGATGGTACTTTCCCCATTGACCAAAATCAAAGATTAACACAGTAATACAATGACAAAGGTTTCAATCCACATGTCAATCAATATATTACTATCATTTCAATACAGTACGTGGAGAGTGTATTATCACTAAATCACCCGCAGAGTGGAGATTCCACCCAAGCAATAATTGCAAATTTGTTGCAAAGCCTAACCAGCACAAGCAAAGTTTCAGCCAAAGGACCTCCGGGTTAAACCCGGAGGTCCATTGGCTGAAACATTGCTTGTGTTTTTGTCGAAATGTTCAAAATTTGAAAGTTATAGCTTGGGTGATAACTCCACTCCACGGGTGATTTAGTTACAATCCACTCTCCACGTACTGTATATAACTATCGTTGAGGTGTGATTTTCTATATAAAAATGCACAACTAAAAAAAGATATTTTATTATTTCATGTTCCGTTTTATGTTATATTTGATTTTATGTAATTTTATGCATTTGATTTTTCTTGAATAAAATATGAAAAAGAATGTTTTTACAGTTCTCTCATAAACAATAACCATGACACAAAAGAATCTCATTTGGCACAAAAAATTCTCATTTGGCACAAAAAAATATTGAGCCAGCATGAACACTGATGGTGTGTAGTCGAGTTTCCTAAGGAATTATTTTGAAAAATAAATAAATAAATAAATAAATAAATAAATAAATAAATAAATAATTCCAAACAAAAAAATAGATTTGGTTCACTGGCATTTGAATTTTCAAATCAATGAGGCAGGAAGTGCGTTATTTTTAGTTCTGTTTTTTTATTATATTTATTCACCTTTTTCAAAAAAGGGAACATAGCAAACAAATATAATAAGTAGACACAGTATTTTAATCATGTTTTGTTGCAAACACATGTAAATAAATATACATTAATCAAAAAGGTAATATTATAAAGTCTCACGATTTCACACTAATCTTGGAAGACATTATTAGCCAATAAAAAAGTCAGAGGCGTTAAGTTACAGTGAGGGATTCCTGTGAACCACCCCTCCTACAGTAAAACCTGTCTTGAGAGATCACTGTCTTGAGAGACCACCTGTCTTGAGAGACCACATCTGCCAGGCACCGATTGGTTTTACTCTATAATGGACCTGCTATGGGAGACCACCTGTCTTGAGAGACCACCTGTCTTGAGAGACCACTGTGACCTGGTACCAACTTGTATTTTTATGCCATAATGGACCTGTCTTGAGAGACTGCCCCTTTGAAGAATGAAACCATGACAAAAACTTTTTACCTGTTCTGGAATTGGAAAATCCATTGTGGATATACAAACATAATTAAAAGTATTATTAAAAAGCTCTTAATTGGGTTTCAATTGCTAATTCATTAAAGATTGAGATGTTTTTATAAGACCCCTGTGAAAAGATTAGGATTATTGCTGAATAAACTATTTCATACATACCTGAAATGTGAGATAGGAATAAAACTAAATTTGTGTTGAAAATCTTTTTGTAACTAATTGAAATGGACTGTTATAAAAATTATAAAAATAAATTAGTGTTGAAAATCTTCAATGAAGATTTTCAATACTAATTTATTTTTATAATTTTTATAACAGTCCATTTCAATTTGTTACAAAAACTTCATAAAAAAGAACAACTACAAAGTAATTACAAAAATCCACTCTTTTCCATTTCTGAATTTTGTGGTTGGTTATTCACTGACTTGAGAAAACCTGAAACCTGTTATGAGAGACCACCTGTCTTGAGAGACCACTTTTGTGTGGCCCAAAGAGCGGTCTCTCAAGACAGGTTCTACTGTATTTCATTTTTGGTATAAATAAAATGTACTGAGTGTTAAAACAGAACATAACGAGGGTGCAGAATGTGGGACAGGAGCCAACGACTTGAGTTGAAGACTCCTAGTGTTTAACAACTACCACGGGCATGAATGAAATGTAGGAAAAACTCCAAGAGTAGTTCATTTCCCGTCTCTTTACCAGAGTAGGGTTCTGTATTTATACAAAATATCACCTCCAGTGGTGTGTTTACTTTCTTGTTTGACACTGTTTTTGTCTAATCATTTCATGTACATCATAACATCAATCAGATGCATAACGACCAATCAGATGGGTTCTGATATCATGTTCTTGCACATAGGTCGGATTTCTCAATGTTTGTCATGATTGCATCAGGTAACAAAACTGATTTCTGTTCAATTGGACTGCTGGGACAGCTGCTAAAACTGTTGGCACTCCAACAACCTCTGCACCAAACGTCAAGCCAATTAACGTAATAACTCCTCCCAATCCAGGACCTTTGATGGCGTGAAAACTGTTATGCAGAGCATCACAGCATTCACTCCATCAAACATCAAGCCAATTAATGTAATTAACTCCTCCCAATCCATGACCTTTGATGATGTGGAAGCTGTTTCACTATAGCCTAACAGCTTTCAGTCCACTAACTGTCATGGCATTTACCTTGCACGGAAACTATCACTGCGTATAACTCCTTGCATGCTGCTGGCAGTTATTCCCGCCCAGGATATAATTTCTCTTGCAACTGAAATGAGGATAATTTGGGTTCATTTTATCAAATTTTCCTCCAGTAAATTGAATGGATTTTTTCACCAATGATTTCTTGAGTTAAATTTAGATTAATTTTTCATCACATCTAGTCATGGCTGCTGTTTACAGCAGCCATGACTAGATTTGATGAAAAATATTTTGAAAATACTCAGTGAGTTAAGAGATAAACTTTAAAATCTCATCACTAAGACTTGTTTTTGGTCAGTTATGCCTAAATCGTTTTGTAAATATTCAATTTGTATTGCAATGGAAAATTTGCTCTTCAACATATTCATTCTCCACAGACTACAATGTGCATTCTTCAAAAAATGATCGGAGATTTCGAGATGCCAGGAGACTGAAAATCTTAAAAAAAATATGTTGTTGAACATTGTTTAATTATAGCACCTTCGCCCCTAAGATGGCAACGGTGGAGACACTTTTCTATCAGGAGTGGTGGCAGGATTTCCCCGACCCAAGAGCTATAATCCCCAAAATGGGGGCTAGAGAGTGATTGGGCCACAGGGTGATTGTGTAGAAAGTAACTGGCATCAGACTAAAATAGAACTAGCATAAGGTAATTAACTCTGCCTCTGCCACAGTGATTATATGCCCATCGGGTTATTCCTATAGTGCAAGTGTATCGGATCTTCCCGAGTATTATCTCTACCTTTATTTTATGGCATTCTATTTGCCTAACTTTACCCCCCCTCCCCCCCACTGGCCGATTTTCCTGATGGGGGGTGTAACCCTCCTTGATTGGGGGGAAGGGCTTGTATCCTTTGGTTGCATCCCTGTTCTCTAAAGGTGACCAATGGACATTCCAGCAATCCAGTTGAACAGAAAACAGTGGGTAACGTAAAATACACACAGTGATCATAGTATAAAGGTAATCAAGCCAGAAAATAAGCAGCCTGTCATCTACAAAATGAGGTCTCCAGAGGGTGAATTTAGTGATGCTACCCTGCATAGCAGGGTAGCATCACTAAATTTACCATCTGTGAACCTCAATCTGAATCAGGGTCTCAAAACTAAACAGAAAGAGGTACCCAGAGGATAAATTGGTCCACTGTATGGGATAGCATCATCAAATTCATCCTCTGGGGACCTCATTCTGCAAATGTCAGACAGCATATTTTCAGGCCTGAAGGTAATACAGTTTTAAGGCAAGTGCATCGTTTTGGAAGGTTTTAATAGTTTTCCACACTTCAATATCGTATGTACTCCAAGTATAAATACAAGACTCCCTACCTGCAGTGAACAATAACTGGACCAGTTTGTTTACTTGGTTTATGATTTACTTCATCTCGAAAATTCAGCAGTGGTCCCGAGTGTCTTGGAACATCCTGATCTGGCCAAGAAGTGAAATGGAACTGTGGGAATGTTCTTCCCTTAGAAACACCTTCCTGTAACAAATTAGTTCAATGTTAGATTTGTCGTTTATTACACTTGCAGTAAATGAATCTTTCTGGATCTCCTTGCTTGGCGGACGACATTTAATCTAAACAATATTTATTTTCAAACTTGTAAAGAATAATAAAACATAAAAATGAAAAAATTTATAGTAATTTATATATTTTTTATACTTACCAATGACCCAGACTTAGCTGGTGCTAACTCTTAAAAATTCAGGGCCAAACACAAATTTTGATCCTCCAATCCCCAAAATTTGCATCAAAATCCAAAAAATCAATGTCCTATATGGTCCTCCATACTTCTGTCCACTACGCATGCACAGTGTTAAGGAAGTACCAAAATTGGTGGCAAATCTTCATTCTTACAACCAGTGCCTGGTAAATGTTATATAATCAGCGGGGAGGCATGAGTTCCCAACTCATGGGAGGGCCATCCCCATCTGGGTCATTGGTAAGTATAAAAAATTTATAAATTACTATATATTTTTTCATATTTTAATACTGTACCAATGACCCAGACTTAGCTAAATAGAAAAAAAGGCTGGAGCGCCAAGGACCTAAAGGAAAATCCAATAGGCTCAATTACATATAAACAGAATTATCCCCTCAAGGAGAAAAGGAGAAACAGGATTTACATATATCTTTCTTGTTTATACAAAAAAAGAAAGACATATTACCAATTCGTAATTGAGCACAATAACATCAATGATCTCTATTAACATCCAGTATAACCCATTATACTAACTTTTTAAAGGAAAGCCAATAAATAAATATAGTCCAGAGAATGATACTCTTTATACTCATTTAAAAGTGTCCGAGGATTGTATATTAACACTTGTATGACACGCGACATACACAAATGCTTCACACCAAGCTACACTTTAAAAATATTACATAAATGAGATAAACATTAGCTTTACACTTTAAAACCATCCCAGCACCGACTCGGAATTACTGACTCCAGAGGAGGTATTCACTTGCTTTCACTTTAACGCAAGTAATATAAGGGAACACCATCTCCCTCCCCCCTTCCCCTTGCTCTGGGTCAATCACCTCAGAACACAGAGGGCAGCAGGACAGAGTCACTGCTGGAACAGAAAGCCTGCATAACTACAGTTGCAACTGTTTAGTGGACGACATTCTGAGCAACAGATAACGGACCTAAACAACGAATGTTGCCAGAAATAGACTCAATATTTCTAAGGTAAAAATTTGTGAACATAGAAGGCTGAGACCAGTATGCAGCCTTCATCAAATCGGTAATAGCAATACTATTACCATAAGCCCAAGATGTAGACAGCGCTCTAACTTCATGCGCTGAAATTTTAAGCACAGGCTGCTGAGTAGAAGATAATCTTTCATAAGCAGTACGAATAGACAACTGAATCCACCCAGAAATAGAATGGACCATGATGTCCCTTCTATTAGGCAGCAGAGATGGAAAGAAACATTTTTGCCCCTTTCTGATAAACTCAGATCTACGTTTGTAAATACGCATCGCTCTAACTGGACACAGTAAAGGCCTGTGGCCGTCTGAGGATGGAAGAGCCTTAATAACAATAGGTTCAGGGTACTTATTAGGAGCCTGATTCTTAGCTAAAAATCTCACATTGGTAGTTAAAGTAATGGTATTACCAACACTATGATAGTGAGAATCATCAACAGATAGAGCATGAAGCTCACTAACTCTTCTAGCAGAAGAGAAGGCTAAGAGAAAAGCTGTCTTATAAGATAAGAATTTGAAGTCTACCGTATCAAGGGGTTCAAATGGAGCTTCTTTTACCTTCAAAAGAACCCAAGCTAAATTCCACTTAGGAATTAACCTGAGGGTTCTAGGTTTATTTATCGAAAAATTTTTAACTAACTTTGATAAAGAGACATTAGATCCAATTTGTAAGCTATTATGATGAGCATAAGTATCCGATGGCATAGACCTATAACCCTTAATAGTTATTGGCTGCAGATTGATCTCGTCAAACAAGTAGACCAAAAATTTAGCAATGTCTGGAATGGAGGGATCATAAATATCAACAGAATGATCCGTACACCAACGAGAGAAAACCTTCCACCTAGCAGCATAATTTAACGAAGAGGAGGTCCTCCTACAGTTAGAAATTGCATCCACTGCTCGTCCTGTAAATTGCTTGCTGTGCAAGAAGGACCGCACAACGGAAATACATGAAGGTTGAGACCTTGCGGGTTGTGATGCAGTGTGTGCGATTTCCCCTGCGAAAGAAGGTCCTCCTACAGAGGAAGCTTCCGAGGAATGTCCCATAACAGACACCTGATTAGATTTATCCATGGTCTGTGGGGTGACAGAGATGCTACCAACAGAATCTTGCAGTGAGATTGCTTGATTTTTAGCAATATCTGTTGAATCAACGGAGCTGGAGGATACGCATATCCTATCATTCCGTCCCGAGAGATTGAGAGAGCGTCTACTGCGAACGCTCGAGGATCTGGGCATGACGACACATGCGTCTGCAACTGATTGTTGAGATGCGTCGCAAACAAGTCTATCATCGGACGATCCCATCAGTAGCAGATCTGATTGAATACTCATTTGTTGAGAGTCCATTCTGTCGGCAACATACGACCTTTCTGAGAAAGGGAGTCCGCTAGAATGTTCAGATGACCTGGAATATGATGGACCGACAGAAGAACCTGATCCTCTAGGCCAAACAGAAGGATTCTTTCCATTAAGTTGAACAACGAAATGGAATGAGTGCCTCCCTGGTTCCGAATATACGCTACTACTGTCGACTTGTCGGACAGTATTTGAACATGTGAATTCTGAATAATGTTCATCCAATGATGTAGCGCAAGCCAAATTGACGTCATCTCTTTGATGTTTATGTCTGTTGGGCTCAATGTTGCATCCCAACCTGTTTGACTCGCATCCATCATAATCGTAAAAATCGGATCCGGCAATTGCAGTGGAACTCCCTGAGTTAACCAACTCAAATGCTTGCTCTCACCGAACGAATGGTCTCCATATAAAATTTTGGAGCCACGTTCAGCTTGTTTATCCAGCTGAGATCTATAACTGGATGGAACGAGCCATCTGGTTTTGGTACCAGGAACAGGTCACTGTGAAAACCGGGAGATTCCTGGTTTTCTACGACCTCTATTGCATTCTTCTCCAGAAGAGATTGCACCTCTGATAGAAGCGGATCTCTCTTCTGAAGATTTGACGGAAGCTGAGTCCATCGTGGACTTCGTGTTAACGGAGGTTTTTCTCTGAAGGACAGTTTTAGACCTTCCAAAATAACCTCCTGAACCCAACGATCGTTCGTAATTGACAACCAATTGGTTTAAGAATCATGGCAGCCTTCCGCCCACTTGAGCGCAATAGAGGTTCTGACCTTCACCTCCTGTACCTGCGAAGCTTGCGGGAGGAGAAACTACGTCCTCCCCGACCTGCACCTCGACCAGACGACCTAGGGGCATCTGACCGGTTGTCTCGGCCAGCATTACATCCCCTACCTGAGTCGCTACTCTGACGGTCTCTGGAGTAAGATGTGGAGACTTTCTTAGATCCTCTATAGGAACTTCCCTTGGACATATTCGCCCCAGGAGTCCCTGACTTACTCCTCTCTGCTGAGTCTGTTTTTTCGAAGCAGACTTAAAGAGCAGAGAGTCCGAAGCTTTCTTGGTAATCTGATCGTAGATTAGAGAAAGCTTACCATCGAAGAGAAGTTCTCCTGAAACTGGAGTGACTTGAAGAGAGTTTTTCACCTTAGAATCCACCCTAGTGGATGAAGCCAGGGCAGCATCACGTCTGACTGACTCCAAATTTGTCAGTGAAAGGGCGGAGTTATACGTGGAATATACGATTGCCCTCGAAAGAACTCTCAAGGATGTTTGAACATCCTGGAATTCTTTACCAACGATACGTTGTGATAACGCTCTGGTAAGGTGATCTGCACAAGATAAGGCATTTAAACTGGTTCTGTTAGACGAGATTGTCGTCTCCAACATAATGCAGAGAATCGACATAGACGCCGGCAATGACAACTCCAAGCCTTCTGTCTGATCCTCTAAACGCAGAGGAACTCTCGGAACACCCTGTCCTGCCGTTTCAAATTTATTTCTACTGTTGATGAACGGCAGATGTAGAGCTTGGTGCGATAAGAAACTGGATCTGCCAGTCTTAGATGCTTAAAAATAGCATCATTCAGCAATTCGAACGTCCGTAAGACATTTCTGGACTGGACCGGAAACTCAGGTGCAACGTCATTAGTCCGGCCGAAGAAATCAGTGTCCAGTGATGCTATCAGTCTCTTATCTGGTATCGCAGCTCTCTGGTCTGGAGGAACAACATGTGGAAGGTATTGCCGGATGAAATCTACGGCTACCTTATGTTATTCTAGAAGGGAAAAATCCTGCTCTGCAGACTCCCTTTCACCATCCGACTGGACCAAATGTGAATCTTGGTCATCCCTATCTGACATTACAGGGGAGCGTACCGACCCAGCTTCCTCAGACAGTTCCTGATCTAAAAGAGTTTCCGAAGGTTGCTGGGATGCTGCGATGAGTTGAGGTATCTGTGATAGCAAGTCCGTCATGGAGGCCTGTGGAGCTGTGGTCTTATGTTGTTTAGCTGCTGGAAGCTCCTGGTGTGGTGCCCCTCGCATAATTCTTTATGCAAGCGTCCCGACTGGTAAGGCTTTGTGTCCTTGGCTACCTGATGTAGTGACCTGGTCGATGTGGAATCCTTGGTCTGCGAAGCAGGCTGGATATCCGAAGTCATGTAGCCAAGGTAAGGTCGTGTGTGCTGGCGTGAGGAAGAGGAAGCCAATAGACTAGCCGCTCCCGGCTGTCTATACAACAGAGCGTCCCGAGCAGGAGGAGTGGACGTATGCTCCAACTGGCGAATGTTATGTACAACAACATGTGGCCCCAGATGTTGTTGTAAGAGAGAGGAGCCTCTCTCGCTCGCAGTCCGGGTAGACCTGGACGAGCTAGCTACCGGACTGACTGGCTTCCTCCGATCCATTGTCGCCGGGTGTGCGTGTTCCGAGATTATAGTGCTCGCAACACCCTTTCTCCTCTCCTGGACTGCAACGGACGAACCAGGTGTCACATCACCCGATCTACGAGTGATAGCTCCACTGGGTGAGCTAGCTGGCGACAAGGTCATCAATCCTACTAAGGATCTAGGCACTTGTTGAATTTCCTTGAGCACTTTTGCCGCTAGCTCTTCATTTGATTGCGACGACGGCAGTACACTTCCTGAAGACATCAAGGAAACATCACCGTGTTCTTGTTCCTCTGAAAAAGAGACTGAAAAACTAGAGTGACCCTGTGGCAAGAGGACCGGCATGGACCTCTCACCACTAACAATATACCCTGACACACGTCTCCAACATTTGTCATCCCAGTTGACACACACTGAGCAAGAATTAGTGCGAGTACAGTGACTACAGCAAATACAATGAGCATGAGAATCAGAGGAAGACTTCCTCGATTTACAATTTGAACAAAATTCTTTCATATGTAAAAAATATTAAACAGCCATAGTACTCGCGCTAACCCTTGAAAATACAAAGATACATAATAATATAGTCCATTACAAAAATTTCGAAAAATAATTCAAAAGAAAAAATTTTCGAAAAAATGTTGACATGAGCCCAAGTTCCCAAAGGGAACAATGAGCCCAAATGGATCCCAAACAAGCCTAAGTGTGGACAAAAATTTCAAAACATTTCTAAAAATTAATGTTACACTTACGGACAATAATTAATGTATCTGCTACATAATGAACCTTACAGAAGACAAGGAATCACTGACAAAAGTAACCGTTGTCAACGTAAACAAAAATCAATAAAAACCGTAAACAAGACTCCAGTCACTAAAAAACATTGCCCGAAATCAGTAAACAATTTAAAGTACTATCTGATGTAAAACAGAATCTTCCAGAGAAGAAGCTGCAGTACATCGGATGGTAGATGCATGACCAAAATGCCTAAACACCTCTAGGGTGAGGACGTAACCATGGGGATAACAGAATAAACATTCTGTAACTATGCTAAAAACTCCCAAGAAATTTCAATAAAAAAATTTCAAAAATTATATCAAAAGCATGAGAAATTAGCAAGGGGGTATCAAGGAAAGGGAGAAAGGAAACACTGAACAAACAGTGGAGATTTCATATCAAGAATGAAAACATCAGGCCCATGCCCCGAAATTAGGGAACATGAAATAATTTTACATAAAAATTATAAGTTACAGCCCTAAACACATCTTTCCACTGTTTCTTCCTCTCATCCTCTTATTTTATCCTTGGATCCACCATTTCCTTCATGATTTTGTGTCTGGCATCATTTTTCCTGAGATTAAAAGCACAGATATCAGTGAGATGTTACTGATTGAAGGGCCAAACAAAGAATGAAGATTTTGCGCCAATTTCGGTACATCCTTGACACTGCGCATGCGCAGTGGACAAAAATATGGAGGACGATCTAGGACATTGATTTTGGGGATTTTGATGCAAATTTGGGTGATTAGGGGGGCAAAATTTGTGTTTGGCCCTGAATCTTTAAAGACTTAGCACCAGCTAAGTCTGGGTCATTGGTACAGTGTAAAAATATGTGTGTCGTCGGACGTTAACCCTTTGAACACTGGTGATATCTTCCATGCCAGTTAAGTGGCAGAAATTGAAAGAGTTCATATCCATCATTTGGAGGTTGAGCAATTAATATTTCAACATGCAGCTTGAAGGCTGCATGTTGAAAAAATTAATTGTTCTACCACATACGTTCACTTAGTAGCCATCCTAATTAATGAAATTATGACGTGTCACGTTCCTGGACCAGAAAAGCGGCCTCTCATGTTGAAAGAGTTAAGGGTCATTTCCACTCTAGATACTATTACCCAATATAGCTGAAACAAATAAGTAAATCTTCTTTGATATATATATGCTGTACGGGATACTAAAAAATAATGGGCTTTCAGGTTTTCTGCCTGCCTGCCTGCCTGACTGCCTGCCTGAAAGTAATTGGATTTCAGGTTTTCTGCCTGCCTGCCTGCCTGCCTGCCTGCTTGCCTGCCTGAAAGTAATTGGCTTTCAGGTTTTCTGTCTGTCTGCCTGCCTGCCTGCCTGCCTGCCTGCCTGCCTGCCTGCCTGCTTGCCTGCCTGAAAGTAATTGGATTTCATGTTTTCTGCCTGCCTGCCTGCCTGCCTGCCTGCTTGCCTGCCTGAAAGTAATTGGCTTTCAGGTTTTCTGCCTGCCTGCCCGCCTGCCTGCCTGCCTGCCTGCCTGAAAGTAATTGGCTTTCAGGTTTTCTGTCTGTCTGCCTGCCTGAAAGTAATTGGCTTTCAGGTTTTCTACCTGCCTGCCTGTCTCTTCTGTCTCTTTCACCTAAAATGAGAACTAAAGAGGAGGGCGACAGCCCTACAAGGCAGTTCTTAGGGTAGCATACTATTTTATGTCAATAATGCCATGCATTGCAGATGTGTAGAAGCAACCGCCAAAATTACTTGAGGCAAAGGGATTGGACTGCACCTATAAAGTTAGATCTATGCTTATTTACCATTGCACTACCACCATCTGTACCATACCATCGTCGTAGTGAAAGACAGGGCAAAGGATCAGAACAACCAGTCTGGATTATCTCCGCAATTGTCACGAAGGACAACATTTTATACCCGCTATGGGTTACACTATATGGAGAATGAATTACAAACAAAGCACCCATCGAGTTGACTTTCCAGGTTTTATGTACCTATCATTGATAAGGACACAATATCGGTCATCAAGTTCCTTCTTCAATATCAGATGGAGTGTGAAATGGCTGATACTGGCAATACGAATGCAGTGTGATACAGCAAAATCGAAAATGAGATTGGGTGAAAGTTTTGTCCTCTTCTTCCACCTTGGGCAATAAAATGTACTCTGAATCCACACACCATCAACTAATTAAAATTTCTTTCCATCTTTGTGGTTGGAAATGCATCAGTTCAATTTTCAACGAAGGTTTTTGAATCCACATTGGTGCCAGACACACCAAGATGACCAGGTTGATCGATGCTACCCAGTCCGAAATGACAAAGAAGAAAACTCCATAGCAGCAACAACAACAAAAGGTTTGTCGCTTGATTTCCTACAAAACACTTTTGACAGATTCGGGAATGAGAATTTAGTCATAATCCGAGGGCAGGTAAATAATAAAAAGTTCATCAGTATACTGAAGTTTTCTGGTGTGGTGTATTGCATCTCATTGCTTGCCGACTCATCCGATACTGCATGGTTGAAGGTCCCCAACTCCATGTAATACACTTCACCAGAAACATCACTGAATTGATAATCTTTATATATCATGTCTTGTTGTGGATTCTTGAATGATGATAATGATTACACATTAATTTTACCACAAAATTTATTCTGAGCAAGTTGATAAAACATTTTGAATCAGATAGATTTTCTGTGATTGTTTGCCAAAATCAACTGAAGGGAGATAACACAACTGCACTCTCAAAGTGCATCATTCAAGCATGCCAAGTCAACATTGAACCAGTCTTTTAGGAACACGATATACCATACTGAAGTAGAGCCCTGCAAAAAAGAATTTCTATCCTAGAATCGAATTGGAGTCTGATGCCGACAAGGAATCTGAAACACAAACAACGCATGAAAAAGAGTCTGAGCAGGGTTTTACAACAAATTAATTTATTAATTTACCCAAATACCATATCTTTGCGGCTTGTGTGTGTCAATGGTCACACAGGTACTCGCATGCAGATGTTAGAAGTGACATTGTTACAATCGTACAGTGCAGCCCACTTAATTTATTTATTTATGTATTTATTGGTGTTTATTTATTTATTTATTGATGTTTAAGGTCACATATTTATGCACAATGGCTAATCATGACCGTAATAGTTTTATGGCTGGAGGAAGCCGGAGTACCCGGAGAAAACCATCAAGCAACGATGAGCCGCTGCCAGCTCCCCAACATCGTAATTCCGCACTGCAGCACAGGCAGGGTTAGATTGGTTGAAGACATGTGTACCATCAACGTGCAGTATGCCTTAGTACACGACATCATCGTGACCCCACGCGGGCAGTGGAGATGAAGTGTCTTAATAATAATAATAATAATAATTGATTTTGTAAAAAGCGTAAAACCACGAAGAGTGCCCTAAAACGCTTCACAGAAACAAAATACACTTTTCTGAAAATAAAGAGTCACATGTTTCAGTTTCCTCTAGGGAGGTTCAGGAGAATGCTTCAGTAAATAGGAAAGTTTTAAGATTTCTTTTGAAGATGTTGATAGTTTCTGAAATTCTGACACTAATAGGCAACGCATTCCACAATCTTGGACCCACGATGGAGAACACACGATCATTAGCCAGATTAGATCTGCTAAAAGGTATGACTAGTTGAATTTGATCTTTAGATCTCAGACTGTGTGATGGAGTGTATACAGTGATGAGCTCTTGCAGGTAAACTGGAGCCAGTTTGTGGATACATTTGAATACTAAGATCAATATTTTGAAATTAATTCTCTGTTTAACTGGAAGCCAATGTAATTGTCTTAAAACAGGTGTTATGTGTTCAGAGCATTTGGTACCAGTCATTATCCGAGCAGCAATATTCTGAACTTTTTGAAGCTTCTGAATCAAATACTGCGGCAGCCCCACTAACACTGAATTACAATAGTCTAGTTGTGAGGTGATGAAAGAATGCACAAGTTTTTCAAGTGCTGACTGGTTAAGATAAGTTCTCAGTCTTCCAATATTCTGAAGCTGCCAGTAACATTTTTGACATATTTTATTGATATGGATGTCTAGCTTTAAATTTGAGTCCATAATCAGTCCAATATTCCTGGCCGATTCACTTTTCATGGTGATGTTATTTCCAACCTGAATTGATGTAACAGTGGGTGTAGGCATGCAAACCAGGCCCGGATATCACTAAGAATTCTGTTTTAGAGTCATTCATTTTCAGTTTAAAATCTATCATCCATTCCCGCACCAGATTTATGCAAGTTTCCATGTTGCTGACTGCAGTGATTGAGTCACTTTAAAGAGATGAATTAAATGTAATGTACAGTTGGGTATCATCACCTTACAGATGATATGTCTTGCCCAAGGACACAACGCGGTTGCCACAGGTGGGATTGGAACCGAGGACCTCTCGGCTTGCAGCCTGCACCTCTACCTACTGAGCCACCGTGCTCACTTATTGGTGTTTAAAGTCACATATTTATGCACAATGGCTAATCGTGACAGTGAGAGAACCACCAAGCATCGACAAGCAACTGTTGGTTCCTCAACATTCTATCTCTGTTCAAGCTCCGCTCAAGCAGGGTTACAGTGGTTGAAGACATGTGCACTATCGACGTGCAGTACACGTTAGTACATGGTGTCATTGTGCCCCCATGTAGGCAACCGGGATAAAGTGCCTTGCCAAAGGGCACAACACGGGTCGTCCCGGAAGCCCACTTAATCGGATATCTCTTAACTGAATAACCCTGTAAACTGAATATAATTTCCCAACACAAAACTATTTACCATACCTCTAGTACAAAGTTGACCTGTTATTTGAATATAGGTTATTGAGTAAACTCCTGTTAATTGAATAAAAAATCTTGTAACCTGTCGAGAAATTACCCTGACTCTCCCCAGTTTTCCTTTGTTTATAGACCTATTTGGTCTCAGTACATCCAATATAGGCATTCAATCTATTATATCTTGTTTGACAGAGCTCATGGAGCTCTGTCAAACAAGATATAATAAATAAAATGCTAAGTTTATCTCTAAAATACAGGAAAGTGACACAATCCCTGTTAATTGAATACTCCTGTTAATTGAATAATTTTCATTGGCAAAGTGGCTATTCAATTAACAGGTTTCCACTGTACTTATAAAGTGGAGTGAGAGATTCCCATGCTCCACTTTTTAAATGTTTACACCACAATTGGAATTTTTTTCAATGAAAGCTGCGTTGCCATTAGATTCTCAGGTAATATTATTCTCCTATGAATACCAGCTGATTGTGTGATTTATCCCAAGAATACCAGTTGATCATGTGACACATGAACATTGCACATTGATATTACACACTACATTCGATTTTCCAGAGTCTATATTTACATTCTGTAATTTCTGGTTACGTTGTATAAATAGACATTTTCACCAATTTGAGAGAGAGTTGTATTTTAGGCACTATATTGATAGTTTAAAGGAACAATTTTGTATCCGTAAGGCCTAAAAAAATAAAAAAAATCTGTTTCTCAGGCCCTCCCGCATGGTCCTTTTGGCTGCCTCATGCTCTCTTTTTATAACCAATTTAAACTTAAAGAAAAATAAAAATTAAATGGTTTATGTCTGATAATTTACCCAAATTAAAAAAATTGATGAATTTGTCCCTTGAGTGCAAGAAGCATTGCAAAGCCTTCTTGCACTCAAGGGATGAAATACACCACTACCCATACTATTCCATAGATTATGAGGCCTAAAACTTGAATCAAGAACATGAACTTTTGATGGCAAAGAAGTAATTACCGAAATACAAAATAAAATAAAAAAACGCTCGCCCGCATGCAATTTTACAAATAATGGCCTGAGAAACAGAAGATCTACTTTGTGTAGCCTAACTATGTTATTTTGTTTCTCTTTCAGAAATGGAACTTGACCGAATTATGGTTAGTCGAGGCGATAACTTGTTGATAAGCCAAACCAATTTCCTGTCCGGACATAAAATAATTATGTTTTATGAAGGGAATAAACATTAGGAATTGAAGCATGACTGTTCAAAATCCATGAGGTGATGAAACAAATTGATCACATGTAAATTTACGTGTAAATGATCAAGGAATTTGCACCTGATCACTTTGTTTCATCACCTGGTGAATTTCCTCGAACAGTCATGATTCAATTGTTAAGTACTGTTGTAACAATGAAACTTATAAAGCGGTCATGCCGTAAGCCGCGTGAACTGAAAACACAGCAGGCAACATTTTTTTATTTCTGCAGCGTAATTTCATTGATGGATGAAATCTATTCGCCATCGCACCCTTGATAAAAACTATGAGTCAACCGATTTGAAAATATAGGATTCTGGAAGCTAATTCTATTTTATGTCACTCCCTAATGAGGTTAAAGATGTCAACATTGAATCGAATCTTTAAAGCTTCACAGAGCTCAAAAGGTCTACTACAGGAGTCAATATGAAAAAGCTTTTCCATGTGTGTCTTCAAGAATTTAATGTTCTGTCTGTGGACTGCTTTGAATGTAAATAACAGAATTGAACCATTGGCATCATAAAAGACATGGGACTTCACCTCCCTTTAAATTTTCACACGTTTTAAACACCTAATTATGCCTTCCAGTCATAAACAGGAAATGCAATTGTGGGAAATACAGCTGTACAAGCTTTTAAAGTCCTGTCTCCTGGGACCAATCATTTAAAACATATTTATTATTTTTCAAAGTGTGATTTATTGGGATTTGGGATTTCTGGGTTTGATTATAATTGATTACTTCACAAGTGAATTATGTAATCAGCAATTGTCTCATGTATCCGTGTGCGCAAACGAAGATGCTTTGCCATGGGTGTAAAGGGGACTTCATTGTATTTTGTTTTTTTAACCCTTTATCCAATATGAAAAGCAGACGACAGTTGCAAAAACATTCTTGAATAGCTATTATTTTCATATTTTGTCTCAAAAACATAGGTTATGACCCCTCAATGGAATGAGATCATTCTAATGAGAGGTCATAACCTAAGTTTTAGAGACAAAAAATGAAAATTAATTGGTGCTTTTTGAGAATAGCACTGACCGTTACGTTAGGTAAAGGGTTAAATAATATAATTATCGTTAATAAAAGTAATAAACAGAGTAATCGCTTGACTGGACTGGTTACGTGATATAATTCATTCGAGGCGAGGGACTATATTGTAAAACACTTGTGCACATTCACGCACTCATGTTTGTACAACGTCCCTCACCTCTCATGAATTATTTCACGTAACCAGTCCAGTCAAGCAATTACTCTCTATATAAAAAATGGTTTCATCCCTGACCTATCTCGTCACGAAAATCGACTTTCCATAAAGTTTTTTTCTCTGCTGAAATTATTAGATGGACGAGGAAGGTCCAATCAAGAAGCATGTAACTGTTGAGAAAACACCTATGACATCAGTAGAAAATACACAAAAGTTTCCTTTGGTTATTTTTATGTAGTTTCATTTATTAAAAGCTACAAAAGGAAACTTGGCTTTTTATTGTACACTAATCAGAAGCAACTAAGTAATGTCCACTTTGGCTCTTTGTTTACCAAATGTGTTTTTTAAGTAATTTGGAAGGTTTTCTTCTTCCCTGGAAAAAATGAGCAAATCTTTCCTCCTAAACTTTTATATTAAGGCCAAATAAAATGAAAGTGTCAATGACACTGTAGCTCAACTTGTCGAGACAAAGACATGTACATGTATAGTATGTGACACAGCAATGACAAACATCTAGGTAATGACCTGATAACAAAGGTACATATAAAGTATTGTAACGGTCTGCACATAAATACTGAGCGTCGCCTGTAACAAATGTATAGGTAAAGTATTGTAAAGGTGGGTGACAGTCAGATGCTAAACTAGAAAAAATCTTTGAGTCCCACAGTGGGTCTGACTGAACCCCAAAATATTTGTTCTCGTAGCACAGTGATAACAAAGGCACCCCAAAACACACTCATTCCTGTCCCAAGGTGAAAACAAAGATACCCAAGAAGTTTCGTGAAGATCAGTTCACAAATATGAGCTGTGTAGAAGTTGTGACAAAAAACTGATTGGACCTAATTTCGGTACAAAATGGTCACTGGCAGCCATCTTGAATTTTGGACCACGCCCAGAAACACTCGTTCTCGTCCCAAGGTGATAACAAAGGTACCCAAGAAGTTTTGTGAAGATCGGTTCGTAAATACAGCCTCTAGCCCGAGCCGTATTGACATGTGCACTTACAGTGTATAAGTTGCACTGAATAAATCAAAGTTCATCTAATTTGCATAATTTCTGCACGAGAAAAAAACCTGTACTATATGTGATGTATTCCATGTTACTAAACATTCATACAAAAATTTATTCAAATCAGAACTTTCATACAGAAGTTCTGTACAAAAGACTGATTGCACTAATTTTGGTACAAAATGGCTGCTGGTGGCCATCTTGAAATTCGGACCACACCCAAAAACACTCGTTCTCATCCCACGGTAATAACAAAGGTACCCAAGAAGTTTCGTAAAGATCGGTTCATAAATACGGCATCTAGCCTGAGCCGTACAGAAGTTGTGTACAAAAAACTGATTAGACCTAATTTCGATACAAAATGGCCACTGGCAGCCATCTTGAATTTTGGACCACACCCAGAAACACTCGTTCTCGTCCCAAGGTGATAACAAAGGTACCCAAGACGTTTCGTGAAGATCAGTTCATAAATACAGACTCTAGCCCGAGCCATATTGACATGTGTACTTACTGTGTGTAAGCAGCACTAAAAAAATCAAAGTTCATCTAATTTGCATAATTTCTGCACGAGAAAAAAACCTGTATTATATGTGATGTATCCCATGGTACTAAACATTCACACAAAAAATTATTCAAATCAGCGCTTTCATATGGAAGTTCTGTGCAAAAATCTGATTGCACCAAATTTCGTACAAAATGGCTGCCATCGGCCATCTTGAATTTCGGACCGGACCCCAAAACACTCGTTTTCGTCCCACGGTGATAACAAAGGTACCCAAGAAGTTTCGTAAAGATCGGTTCATAAATATGGCCTCTAGCCCGAGCCGTATTGGCATTTGCACTTACAGTGCTGAAAGTAACACCAAAAAACATCAAAGTTAGTCTAATTTGCATAATTTACGCACCAGAAAAAAACCCGTATTATATGTGATGTATCCCATGGTACTAAACATTCATACAAAAAATTATTCAAATCAGAGCTTTCATATGGAAGTTCTGTATGGTTTTGTTGAAATTTTTTGAAAAAGTTGAAAAAAATGATATTTAAAATAATAAATTTTGATATCGTCTGCGTTGGGTAAAGGGTTAATAGTTTATTTTCTCAAACAGCCGCTTAACCCTTTACCCAATGCAAACAATATCAAAATTTATTATTTTAAATATCATTTTTTAAAAATTTTCCCGATTTTTAAAAAAAAAGAGAAGAGAAGCATATCATGTGACCCCTCATTGGAACGAGCTCATTCCAAAGAGGGGTCACATGATATGGTTTTGTTGAAATGTTTTGAAAAATAGTGTTTTTTCAGCTGCTGAATTTGCATGTTATGCAGGTGGATATGGCCGATTCGTAAGGGTAAAGGGGTTAAGTCTTAGCCCAACTTACTGACCAAAACCGACCAGCGCTATCTACAAAAATCGCCTTTCAGATTTTATTATTTTATTGTTCATTAATCGTTTGTCTTGAAAACATAGCTTTGAGCTCGTTCCTATGAGGGGTTATAATCTAAGTTTTTGAGGCAAAAAGTGAAAATTCATACTTGTTCAGGATTTTTTTTATCAAGTTCCGTCTGCCCTTTGGAATATGCAAAGGGTTAAAATGTATTGCCTACAGTACTGTCATCATGGACTGTTCATAATCCATGCATGCACAGTGATGATGCCCACGCATGTGTTTACCAGGTAATAAGAATTATCATCAGAAAAAGTTTAATTAATGAAGCAGTTTTCTGTATCAGGTCCTTATTTCTGTAATTAGTGTTTGGAATCTTATATTATTGCGTTCATAGAAATATTGTCCACCCGTGGAAAGTGACCAGTCCACGACAGCTGTACTGTATATTTGCACAGTACATGTATTTGACATAAAAATCTTGAGATATAGTTTTAACCCTTTACCCAACGTAGAGGATTTAAAAATGTCTTATTTGAAATATCATTTTTTCAATTTTTTTTAAAAATTTCAACAAAACCATATCATGTGACCCCCTCTTTGGAATGAGCTCGATGAGCTCGTTCCAAAGAGGGGTCACATGATATGGTTTTGTTGAAATTTTTCGAAAAGTTAAAAAATTTATAGTAATTTATATATTTTTTATACTTACCAATGACCCAGACATAGCTGGTGCTAACTCTTAAAATATAGGGCCAAACACAAATTTTGCCCCCCAATCCCCAAAATTTGCATCTAAAACTAAAGAAAACATGTCCTGAAAGGCCCTCCACACTTCGCCCCCACTGCGCATGCGCAGTGTCAAGGACGTTCCGAAATTGGCGCCATTAATCATTCTAATAACCAGTGCCTGGTAAGCGCTATGTACTCAGCGGGGAGGCAAGAGTTCCCAACTCCTGGGAGGGCCATCCCCGTCTGGGTCATTGGTAAGTATAAAAAATATATAAATTACTATAAATTTTTTAACATTTTTATACTGTACCAATGACCCAGACATAGCTGAATAGTAAAAAGGCTGGAGGGCCAAGGACATAGAGCAAAATGGAATACGCTCAATAAAATAAAATAGAGTCATCCCCTGTAGGGAAAAAGAAGTAATAGGCCTTACATGTATCTTTCTTATTTATGATAAATTAGAAAGATACAACACCTTCCAAAATTGAGCTTCATACATCCATGTACTCTATTAATATCCAATATAATCCTTATACTAATAATTTTTAAAGTAAGCCAATAAATAAAGTAAGTCTAGAGAATAGAGACTCTTATACTCCTAAAAGTGTTTGAGGATTGCATAATCATGTCCGTTGACATATGCAATATTCAAAAGCTATACTTTAAAAACTAAGACTTGAATGAATTTTAAAAACCTAAACTTCTCACTAAACAACCATCCCAATAACAGCTCAGAATTACTAACTCCGGAGGAGGTATCCCCTTGTTTTCATAGTAAAACAGGTGACCCAAGGGAACACCCTCCCCCCCCCCCTTTTTCTTGCCCTGGGTCAAATAGCCCAGAGCGAAGAGGGCAGCCGAACGGAGACACTGCCGAAACAGACAGCCTACCTAGCTATAGTAGCAACTGTTAAGTGAATGACATTCTGAGCAGTAGATAATAGACCTAACAATAGAGGCCTCCAGAAATGGACTCGATATTTCTAAGATAAAATTCATGAATGTGGATGGCTGAGCGCAATGAGCGGCCTACAAAAATCTATAATAGCGACACTATTAATGTAAGCCCAAGAAGTAGAAGAACTCTTACTTCATGAGCCGAAATCTTAAGCACAACTGCTAAGTCAATGATATACCATAAGCAGTACCGATAGTTAATAGAATCCATTAACAATAAAATGGAGCGTAACGTCCTTCTACTAGACATCAAAGACAGAAGAAGCTTACGCCCTTTGTAATAAACAGATATCTGTTTATAAATACATAAACTGTACCCGGAAAGAGTAAAGGCCTATGCCCATCCGAAGACGGAAGGACCTTAAAATAATAGGTTCCGGATAATAGGAGCCTAACTCTTATGCAACAATCCAACCTAAATAGTAACGGAAGTATTGATTCCGAAACTATGAAAGTGAAAATCATCCATCGATAGTGCATGAAACTCACTGACTCTACAGTAAAAGAGAAACCAACAGAATTACTGTCTAAAAGGTCAGAATTTGAAACTACTGTTTCCAGAGGCTCAAATGATTACTTAGCTAAATAAGAACCGAAGTTAAAATCCGTATAGGAATTTAATCTAAAGATTCTAAGTCTATTTATCAAAAAGTTACTAACTGACTTAGATAAAGAGACAAAAGACTCAATTGTAAACTATCGTAGAGTGCATAGGTATGAGGTAACATAAACCTATAACCTAAATAATAACAGGCTGCAGTAGATCTTGTGAAACAAGTATACTAAAAAATAGCAATGAGTAGTATGGAGGGATCAACAATATGAACATAATGATCCCTACACCACGACGGAAGAGCCTCCACTTTAGCCGCATAGAATAGCGAAGAAGAGGATCTCCTATAGTAAGAAATCGCGTCCAAAGCTCGTCCAGTACAGTGCTTACAATGCAATACGGACCACACAACGGAATACATGAAGGTTGCGACCTTGCTGGTTGTGATAAAGATGACACGATTTACCCAGTGAAAAAGATCCTCACATAGAGGAAGATTTTACATTAAGACCCACAGTAGACAAGAGAGTAAATTACTCATGATCTCTGTGAAGATAGAGATGCTATCAACAGAAATGTATTGTGGTTGTTTATCTTAGCAATACCTGCTAAAACAACAGCGCCGGAGGATACGCGTATCCTATCATTCCGTCCTATAGATCAATAGAGCGTTAACAATATTAGCTCAGAGATCTGGACAAGCCAACACATACGTCTGCAATTGATTAGCAAGCTGTGTCATAAATAAATCATCATTGGGCGCTCCCATAGATAGCAAATCTGATTGAATACTTGTTTGTTGAGAGTCCATTCTGACAGCAACAAGCGACCCGTAAGAGAACGGGAGTCCGATAAAACAATCAGACGACCCGGAATATGACGGACCAAAACTGAACTTGGTGTACTATAACCAACAGACGGATTCTTTCCATTAAATTGAATAACGGAAACGAAAGAGTGCCTCCCTGGTTCCGGAGATACGCCACTACTGTCGAATCAAAGGACAGGAATTTGGGCATGCGTTTCTGAATAATGTTCATGCAATGACATAAAGCAAGCCTAAAAAACATTATTCCGCAGAAGTTAAACTGATTGCTAAAAGACTGCGGAACCCAAAGACCCTGGCACTTCGAATCCGTAGGGATCAGTATTATATCCCAATCTGTTTGACTGGCAACCGTCATAACAGCCACACTCGGGTCCGGCAACTGCGGCGGCACTCTCTGAGTCAACCACCGAATGTTTGCCCCAGTCTGAAGAACGAAGCGACTCTGAGAGAGTTCTTAACCTTACTATCCACGCGTGTGGATGTAGCTAGGGCTGCGTCACGTCTAACTAACTCCAATCAGCCACTGAAGGGCGGAGTTATACGTGAACAAACTACTGCCCTCAAAAGAAATTACATTGAGAATAATATCCCGTAAATCTTTTCTTGAAGACGTAATGATAACGCCTCAGTAAGGCGGATTACGTATAATAAAGCGTCTAAGTTAAGTCTACTATACATAATGTCGTTCCCAACATTGAAATTGGAAAAGACATAAACGGCGAAAAAGAATATATGCAGTCTTTAATCACACCGTCTAGACGCATATGAACTCTCGGTATGCCCTGCTCTGCCAAAATAAACTATTTGTATAAATGATCAAATGGCAGAAATGAGCAACGCGGACAAGAAACTAAACTAACATGCTTAGTAGCAGGCTTGTATATATATATAGCGTCGAAAAATAAAACACATGTTGTAATGACAATATTGGACTGCGTCGGTAAGTCAGGGACAATGTCCCTGAACCGATCGAAAAATCCGAGTCCAATGACGCTATAAGTCTCTTATCCAAGATCGCAGCAATGAAGTCCGAAATAATAATCACTGGAAGATTATGCCAGAAGATATGAAAGGCATCTTCCGATACTACTAAAGGGAAAACTCGAAATCTTTCGAATCCCTTTCGCCATCCTGTCGGACCCTATAAAGCGTTTGGTCGTCCGTAGCTGATGCAACCGCGGACCGCACCGACCCAGCGCCGTCGGATAATTCCTGATTCGACCGAGAACTGTCAATTGCTGGGATGCTGTGAAACAACTGTGCTAACTCGGATAGCACGTCCGTCACCGAGGCCTGAGGAGAAGCAGTCTTACGATGCATTGCCGCTGGAAGCTCCGTGATCGTTACCCCGTGCATACTACCAATATGCGAGCGAACGGAGTGTATAGGCCTCGTGTCCCTTGGCTACCGGATGGCGTGACCTATTCGCCGTGGAATCACTGAATGCCGAAACTGATCGGATACTCGAGGTCACGTAGCCAATGTGCGGTCGTGTGCCCTGCTGTGAGGATGAGGAAGCATTAAAGACAGTCTCTCGGACTGTCAATATAACGGAGCGTCCCGACCAACGGACATATGCTCCGAATGTAAAATATCTGAACCACAACATGCGGTCCCCTATGTTGTTGGGCGAGAGAGGGACCTCTCTCGCTCACAGCCCGGACGGACCTGGACAAGCCAGGAACCGGACTAACAGGCTTCCTCCGATCTGTCCTCAATCTGCCGTCACTGGGTGAGTACTAAAGTAATTAAAGTGCTCGCATCACCCAAATCTCCTTCCTAGACCGCAACGGACGAACCCGGCAGCCGAACCATTCGATGAATGTACGCTACACCGGGAGAGCTAGCGAATGTCACTCCGTAGGCGATAGACATATTCCATGAGCACTTATTGCCGCTAACTCTTCATTAACTATGACGACAGAGGCACACTTTTGAAAGACATCTCCATAATTCTTCGAACAAGAAACCAGAAATGCTTGGATAGCAAGCATAAAATAATAATATATATAGCGTCGTTCAATAATTCGAAAGTTTGTGTGACATTATTGGACTATGTCGGAACTGAGGGACGATGTCCCTGAACCGAACCAAAAATTTCTAAGTCCACCGACGCTATCAGTTTCTTATCCGGTATCGCAGCATTCTGGTCCGACGAAAGAAGCTGTAGAAGACCAAGTCAGATGACATACACAACAGCATATGTTGTTCCGAAAGGGAAAGCTCGAAATCCTCCGAATCCCTTTCGGTATCCCGTCGGACCGGATGAAACTTTCGGACATCCGTACCCGCTTCCGCGGAGCGTCCCGACCCAGCATCGTCGGATAAAATATATGCGACAGATTCAGTTGATGCTGGGATGCTGCGATAAACTGTGCTATTAAGGAAAGCACGTCCGTTCCCAAGGCCTGTGCAGTAGCGGTCTTACGATGCATTGCCGCCGGAAGCTCCATGTACGTTGACTCCCGCACACTTCCTATGCGAACGTCCGGAGTCTGCAGGCCTCGTGTCCCTGGCTACCGGATGGTGTGACCTGGTCGCCGAAGAATCCTTGATCGGCGAAGCTGGTAATATATCGGCGGTCACGCAGCCAAGGTGCGGTCGTGTGCGCTGACGAGAAGAGGAAGCCTTAGCAGTCTCAGCGGACTGCCTATACAACGGAGCGTCCCGAGCGACGGACGTATGCTCCGCTTGCGACACATTTTGTACCACAACATCTGGGGCCAGATGTTGTTGAACGAGAGAGGGGCCTCTCTCGCTTGCCGTCCGGATGGACCGGAACGAGCTATGAACCGGACTAAAAGGCTTCCTGCGTTCTCCCTCCGATCCGCCGTCACTGGGTGTGCATTAGGTTAATTTATAGTGCTCGCATCACCCCAAAATTCCTTCTAGACCGCAACGGACGAACCCGGCTGCCGAACCATTCGGTGAATGGACGCTACACCGGGCGAGCTAGCGGACGTCAAAGGCCGTCGAACCTACTAGGGTCCTCTTAGGCAATTGGCGTATTTACATGAGCACTTTTCCGCTAGCCCTTCATTAATTGTGACGACGGAGGCACACTGTTGGAAGACATCACAGATACATCACCCTAATCTTGATCGTCTGAAATAGAAATTGAAAAAGTAGAGTGACCCTGCGGGGAAAGGACCGGAGTGTCCAAATCCCCAACAACATACCGTGACATACGCTTCCCATATTGTCATCGAAATCATACGATACAGAACAGGAGTTAATGCGAGTACACTGACCACATATAGAATGATAATAAAGTCAGAGGAAGACTTCCTCTTAAAACAATTGATCAATATCCTTTCAATGTGAAAAGAAAACAAGTCCTGGTACTCGCACTAACCCCTGGCAATCAAAATACATAATAATAATATGATCCATTAATATAGAAAAAATAATTGAAATCAAAATATTTTGAAAAAATATTTCTTCAGAACAGCCCAAGTTTCTGAAAAGTAACGTTGAGCCCCAATGGATCCCAAGCCTAAGTGTGGACAAAAATTTTAAAAATATTTTAAACAATTTATTCAACACTTACGAACAATAATAATGTATCTAGTTATGATTAAAATAACATCAAGATATTATTTTTTAGAAATCCCCCCCTCACACAGAGGGCTGTTGTAAATGTAAACAATGAGTGTAAAAACACTAAAATAAGACTCCAGGCACCCAGGCCCGAAATCAGTTACCAAAAATACACTATCTGATGCAAAACAGAGACTTCCAGGGAAGAAACTGCAGAACATCAGATGGTAGATGCAGAACACAACGCCTAACCACCCGTAGGTGAAGACGTAAACATGGGGAAAGAACAGAATTCATTCTGTTATTCAGCTAAAACTCCCAAGAAAATTTAGTAATAATAATTACAAAAACTATGCCAAAAGCATGGGAGAATAGCAAGGGGGAACTTAAAGGACAGGGAGAGAGGAAAACACTTAAAAAACAGTGTAACTAAATAATCAGAATGACAACAAAATGGCTGCTGCCTTGAAAATAGGTAACTTAACATAATTTCATTAAAAAATTTTAAGTTACAGCCCTGATAATATTCTGTCACACATTCTTTTCCTCTCCTCCTTCTCTATCCTCCTTAGAATCACCATTTCACTAATATTTATGTGTCTGGCATCATTTAAACTGAGATTTATAAGCACAAAGATCAGTCAGATGTTAACTGATGAAGGGCCAAACTTAGAATGATTAATGGCGCCAATTTCGGAACGTCCTTGACACTGCGCATGCGCAGTGGGGGCGAAGTGTGGAGGGCCTTTCAGGACATGTTTTCTTTAGTTTTAGATGCAAATTTTGGGGATTGGGGGGCAAAATTTGTGTTTGGCCCTATATTTTAAGAGTTAGCACCAGCTATGTCTGGGTCATTGGTACAGTATAAAAATATAATATTTTTTCAGCTGCTGAATTTGCATATTACGGGGGTGGATGTGGGCGATTCATTGGGTAAAGGGTTAAGCAGATATATCTTTTTTGCCAAGAGCTCCTAAAACGATTAGGGTAGGTTCTGAAAAGTGGGATTGGTTGGGAAACCTGGAGCATTTTATTGTTTTCTCTCAGCCCTATTGCAAATGATTGAAATGATTCATGGGCATCTTAAACTAGAGTGATGTCAAGCATGCAGCCCAACTGTCCCAGCAATGGAAATGCTTAGACACAAAATAGTCTAAGCTATTTTTTGTTAACCGTTTACCTAACAAATCTGCCATATCTGCAATAACTCTCAATCTTTCAAAATGCATTTTGGAAATAATTTCCTGAGCTTCACAGTTTGAAATAGAAAGAAATACCTTCTGCAGCATACTTCAGTTGTTTTACAAAAAGTAATATAGATTGGAAGGAAATGGGAGTGAGGGACTTTGATGCTGAGTCCAAAACTTTGAGGGAGATGGGTGGAATCAATCCACCCCTCCCTCCTCCCAATGTTATCCGGAAGATAAATCCAGTTCTAATTATAAGATTCTCTTCAAATTTGATATTACTTTTTAGCTACACCCATTTGTAAAAATGGTCATTTTACTTGAATGGTCCGTCTGTCCATAAACAATTGGTTTCCAACCAATAACCAAAGTTGATATGTGTATTTTCCAGCTAGTAATACAGCCCAAGTTTGAATATGGGTCCAAGCTCTACCCCCCCCCCCCCTCCCAGCCCCCCCTGTGTCATTTAGGCAATTATTCCCAACATGTTTTTTTTCCATTATCGACCGTTTTTACCAACCAATTTACTGAAGCTTTCTACAGTGATTTTCATTAACCTTTTACCTAACATGAAAAGCAGACGACACTTGCATAAAAAATTCTTGAATAACTATTATTTTCATTTTTTGTCTCAAAAACATAGGTTATGACCACTCATTGGAACGAGCTCGACGAGCTCGTTACAATGAGGGGTCATAACCTATGTTTTAGAGACAAAAAATGAAAAAATAATGAAAATTAATTGGCGATTTTTGAGAATAGCGCTGGCCGTTTTGGCCATACGTTAGGTAAAGGGTTAATACTGGCAGGATTGTAACCCCTTCCTTTTAAACATGTTTGCAGACTTAATTTCTTTGTATTGGAAATTAAGCTTTTACCACATACTTTGTTACTTTAATTGGGTATACACTTTAACCACAAACTTTAACCAAAACTAAATGTTAACAGATGGACAGACAGATGGACGAAAGTCATGACTATAGCCCAGACAGTAAACAGTCAGCTAAAAATGATGCAATTTACCAGAAGGCAAATTGCCAAGTCTTTAACACTTCGAATGATTCATTTCCGTCAATTGTCTTCACATGTAAAACAAATACAATTCTGAAAAATACAAGAGTTGAACTTTTATAGGATTAAACCCTGGTTCAAAACTTCACTGTCACAAGTATCAATAAATTGTATCCCTTTTCTGCAATTTTCCGTACCTTTGTGAAGTGTAAAATACGAATGGTAAAATCAGCGTACACATCTTCTTTCATGAAAGTGACAGTGAATTTACCGAATTTCTTTGTTCCAGATACCTCCGGGGGCCAGTACATCTCACACTTTTGCTACAAAAAAGAAAACATTTGTCAGATTATCTCCCTTATAAATAAACATTATAAAATGCAAGAATGTGTTGACACAAATATTCACTGGTACGTTGTACGTTTAGTTTTAGGAAGGAAATCATATTTCTTTTTGTCACTGGCATCTGCAGGTGAAGATCCATTGTGGACTGGGAGCCACGACCCACCACAAAGACTACAAATCCTTCCACGCCCATATCATATGAAAGTAACAGACACACCCTTTTAACCCTTTACCCAACGTAACGGCCAAAACCGGTCAGCGCTATTCTCAAAAATCGCCAATTAATTTTCACTATTTTTTTCATTTTTTGTCTCAAAAACATAGGTTATGACCCCTCGTTGGAATGAGCTCGTCGAGCTCGTTCCAACGAGGGGTCATAACCTATGTTTTTGAGACAAAAAATGAAAAAAATTAGTTATTCAAGAATTTTTTTTGCAAGTGTCGTCTGCTTTTCACGTTAGGTAAAGGGTTAAATAAATGCAGTGGTGTGCTGTGGGTTTTCTAAAAATAGTCTGGTATAACAGAATATTTTGGGAATAATATAATAATGTAACCTCTACAAGCGACAAACTGATAGTGCCGCATTTACATTTGTGCAAATGTTGCACCTACGCCAGGCTTCACACATTGAAGGGGCCTCCTTCAAAATTCTCCCTTTCCAAACACTGTTTGTTGACTCGCACTCTTCCACTGATCGACCAACTACTGATTGAGTTGATTTAATTTCTAGTCAGAAAGCAATGTTTCAAAAGTTTAGAACATTTCATAGGAACCACTCAGTATGTTGACCTTGGGGTTTTGTGCAGCGGGTTGTTTTTCAAATGGGCAAAGTTCAATTCCATGTTCACTTTTAACAAAGTGTCCTCTCCATTCACAAGAGTTTCTGAATTGGGCCTCAACCCTAGACATACAATAAAAAGAATGAGAGTGGTATAGCAGCAGGTTTCGGTGGCGAACTGGGCAAGAAAAGTTACCTGAGAATGCACCAAGGCCGGGCCCCAGACCGGAAGAAAATTTTGATTTTGCGAACTTAACGAACGCGGCTTCCTTGCATCTTAGCGATCAATGGATGTTCACATAGAGGACATTATGATGGCATTTTGTATCATCTTCATTGATGAATCGACTTCCAGGGGTGGGGAATGGGTCCATCGGGAAGACCATAGTTCAAACCAATCAGAGGAAATTTTGAGATTTGAAACTGAAGAAACGCTGTTTCCTTTCATCTGAATGATAACTGGCAGACAAGACTGCCGGTATATCAAAATGTCGTCTATGTGGACTGTTAATGGAAGTTCACATAGAGAACATTTCGTGATACCGGCAGTCTATGCAATCAGATCCATTTCGTCTTTTGGTAATTTTGCATGGAATTTCACGTACCAAGATGTGTTGGGCTGCATCAATATTTGTGGTCCAATAAGGGGGCCATCGGGAAATTTCACGGTGGACCATACGGAAGGTCTGGAAGGTTTCCATTCCCTATTACCTGGAGCTTTGCCACCCCCGCTGGTGTTAAATTCCCAAGGAATTGGAGCCTTTTACCTGAGAGGATGTGAGACATGTTTTATGCCCCATCCAACTGGATCCAGCATGTGGTATACGTACTACATGTAGACTATAGTAGAGTAAGGTATACATATATGCATAGGTATGGTTTGGGGTAGTTTGATCCTGTTGGGCAGGGCACTTTATCTTGGTTGCCTACATGGGGGAATGATGACACTGTGTACTGAGACATACTGTACGTCGATAATGCATGTCTTCAACTGCTGTAACCCTGCTTGAGTGGAGCTTGAGAAGAGTTAGAATGTTGAGGAGCTGACAGTTGCTACTACTCGACATTACATTGTTCGGGTCGCATTTCCCGTACGAGAGTGATATAGTAGGGTATATAGTATGTACGTTATATACCCATGTAGGTCCCGGGTTTGGTTCTAATCGACCTAATGTTTCATAATATCCTATGACTGTTACAGGCAGAGTATAATGCAAATCCAGGCAGTATTGTGGACTGGGTGGGGTAATGCATGGTTGTTTAGAGTGGTGGTATAGGAAAAACAGTCTGCACCGCCACTTGTTCCATGTTCGCCCTAAGTACTATTGATCCATTCAAGGCATTGTACCATCCTACAGTTGGTATAGGAAGTTTGTAGTACTATGCCAAATTGTATTGTGGGGTGGGGGTGATGCATGGTTGTCTTTTGCAGTAGTGTATGGTGTACGGTATGTACCCTGCTGATCCAAACTTCAAGAAACCCAACTTCCCAATCAATTTTTCATTACATAGCAATACTATATACCCAGAGTCATGTGTGTACATATAACACTATATATATACAACAGAATTCATGAATCAAGCCTTATTACCAGGAGCTTTGCTATAGAAGTTAGTGATAAACTGCCTTAGAAACAGGAGTTTTTTGCTGTAGCAACTTTTTCGGCTTTACTCTTCATCCAGTTAGATCTGGCAAATGACATAAGTAGGCCCAACCGGATATCTGGTCTCTCTCTCTCTCCCTCCCTCCCTCCCTCTCTCCCCCCTCTCCCCCCTCCCTCTCTCTCTCTCTCTCTCTCTCTCCCTCCCCCTCTCTCTCTCTCTGCTTACCATGCTCCCTTCTCCAAGGCCGGAAACTCACTGTGCACAGTCCTGACCATACCAAATGGACGACTCGCCACTGAATTTAAAAGTGCAACAATTAAATAGTGTACCTTCTTGTTTTCTTTCAAATTTGTAAGCATCACCACTTTACTAGCTTTAACATCCCAAATCATCCTCCAGAAGTCATTAAGTATATATTCAGTTGGACCTAGAAAGAAAATTAACAAAAAAAAGTGTGTCAAGTGTTAATTGAAGTGTTTTGAAAGAGACAGTCTCTTCCCTGTTTGATTGTTAGCTTTTCTGGATAATTTGTATCACAACTTGACTTTTAACTGGTGTAGACAATTAACCCTTTACCCAATGAATCGGCCACATCTGCCCATGTAATATACAAATTCAGCAGCTGAAAAAATACTATTTTTCAAAAATTTCAACAAAATCATATCATATGACCCCTTTTTCGATATTTTGATATCGTCTGCATTGGGTAAAGGGTTAAGTTAAATTTGAGGTGGAAATTATTAATCATGGAAAGAAGTTGGAATGTAATTCTGATTTCCTTAGATTTTTGTTTTAGCATAAATGAATTAGAATTGCATTCAATGATTAATAACTAATATTATTTATCAGACATGATTTTCTTTCCCAGAACTGCCTGTTATCAAACTCGGCTGATATGGTCCCAATGTAGGCTGATATGATGCGAACCTCGGCTGATATGAACCAAGCTAGTTACTAGATGCTATCAATATGTTTACATCAATTTTTTAAAATTTAGGCCTAAAAAAATAAAAAATCTGTTTCTCAGGCCCTCCCACATGGTCCTTTTGGCTGCTGCATGCTCTCTTTTTATAACCAATTTAAACTTAAAAAAAAATACAAATTAAATGGTTTATGTCTGATATTTTACCCAAGTTGAAAAAATTTATGAATTTGTCCCTTGAGTGCAAGAAGGCTTTGCAATGCTTTAGCATTGCAAAGCCTTCTTGCACTCAAGGATGAAATACACCACCACCCATGCTATTCTGTAGATTATGAGGCCTAAAACGTGAATCAAGAACATGAACTTTTGATGGTAAAGAAGTAATTACTGAAATAAAAAATAAAATAAAAAAACGGTCGCCCGTATGCAATTTTACAAATAATGGCCTGAGAAACAGACGATCTACTTTGTGTGGCCTTATTCATTGAATATAATCAGAAAAATTGGCGGTCCAAAGGCATGGTGGGTGTTTGGAAGCAGAGTTTTATACCATGGGTACCTAATCTACTATGTCTGAAAAGCCTATGACATAAATTTGAGCTTTATACACCAACTGTGGTGAACACGCCAGCAATGGGATTTCAATTGTTAAAATTTACGCATACAGTGAAACTACATCCTTGACCTTTGATGATGGCAACCTGAATGCAAACTTGTCTAAATTTATCGCACATCACCTCATGAAGAGTGAAATGAAAGTGGCCATTATTTATTACGTTTTTAAATGAGTTTACCCCATAAAACTCCAAAAATTAATAAACATGTATTGTCTCATGTTAATAATGTATCCATAACTCAAAATAGTATGTTATTAAAATGAAAAAGGTCCTGTTTCTTTTTCTATTTTGTTTCGGTGATAAAATAGACAGCACCGCCCACTGATGCTCATGTAAACATAAACAAATTCTCACATTGTACGGTTGCTGCTCAGTAAAATCTAGAAAAAACAATAGCGACTCTTAATAATCTGATGATCATGGTATAAATAAAATATACCCAAAGTAGCTTGGTGTACCAAATGTTCATCACTCATGGTGAAGTGGTGTTAACCACGTGCCAATGGCTTGTGGTTAACACGACTTCACCACTTGTGGTGAACATTTGGTACACCAAGCTACTATGGGTATATTCTATATTTATATGATTTGGAATTGATGAATAGAGGATATGGAATGAGTGTTTTTCTCATATAATATTTATGAAACGAGTCTAAGAATTTTCCGTTTTTGCGAGCCTCTGGCGAGCCCAAACAGAAAATTTGACCGAGTTTCATAAATAGTATATGAGAAAAACACTCATTTCATATTCTATTTATCATATGACACACACACGCACAAATTAGCCGCTTAGTATGACTTTTTAACCCATCACCAAACTTGAGTTGCAGACGACACTTGGAAAAAACATCCCCGTATAACTAAAAATTTTCACTTTTTGCTTCCAAAACATAGGTTATGACCCCTCATTGGAACGAGCTTGTCAGCAAAGCAAAAAGTGAAAATATAAAAGCAACGAATGGCGTTTTTCTTGTAGGTAAAAGATTAATACAATATAACCCACTCTAAATAGGACAGATAACGTAAATTCTCCCTACTGAAATTATGCAAATGTCACCCAGTTGTATTTTGTTTAGCCAATCAAATTGTCCAGTTTTGAAATTGACCAATGAAAGCTCCCAACTCTAATTATGCAAATTATGAAAATGTGGCTTTTATTTTGTTCAGCCAATCAAATTGTCTAGTTGTGAAATTGACCAATGAAATTGACGGAAGGCTTTATTTATCACTGATTAATATGAAAGCAAAATATCAAATGTTTTAAAGTGAACAAGATGGACGAGTCATATGATAAAGGTAATTACTAGGTGATGCATGGAAGAAAGAAGACAGTTCTACAGAAAATTCATGTTACCCCAAAGTTGTAAGAGGAGATTTGTCTAAGTGGGAGAATAAATAGTTCAGCCATCTGAACGTCAGGGCTTGCCCAAAAAGGAAACTGAGATGTTCGTATAGCTGAACTAGAAGGAGGAGAAGAGGAAACTCTAGACGTTTTGAAAAGAAGGAGAAGCAAGAACTCTGTCAGAAAACTGTAAGAATTCTGCGAATTTTTGTAATTATTTGTTTTGGTTTAATAAATAAATCAAGAGGTTATTACTCGATTAATTTCCCGTCGACCCAAATAACGGCCCTTGGTAACTTCACATAAGCCTTCAACCTTCGGTCTCAGACAGATATGAAGTTACCTCAGGCTGATATCTCAGTCAATATTAAACTATAGAGAGTAATTGCTTGACTGGACTGGTTATGTGAAATAATTCATGAGAGGTGAGGGACAAATACGAGTGTGCAAATGTGCACGAGTGTTTTACAATATAGTCCTCGCCTCGAATGAATTATTTCATGTAACCAGTCCAGTCAAGCGAGTACTCTGTTTATTACTTTTCATTAGTAAAGATAATTATATTATTTAACCCTTTACCTAACGTAACGGCCAGCGCTATTCTCAAAAAACGCCAATTAATTTTCATTATTTCTTCATTTTTTGTCTCTAAAACATAGGTTATGACCCTCATTGGGACGAGCCCATTGAGCTCGTTCCAATGAGGGGTCATAACCTATGTTTTTGAGACAAAAAATGAAAATAATAGCCATTCAAGAATTTTTTTTGCGAGTGTCGTCTGCTTTTCATATAAGGTGTAATGGATTTGGAAACAGCAGTTGAAAAATAATATGCAATAGAAGTTATAAATTACTCTGTTATAATTCGTCTGCTCATAACAGAAGTGTAATTCTATTTTTGTTGGCTTCAAGTCATTTCCATGTTTAAAATGAATCACTGTAATTTATTGGTTCACGCTGTAGTGCATTGTGCTGTTGTTTCATTCGTTGAGGTGAAAGCGAGGGATCAATCAGATTCCAGTATTCGAAATCTTTCCCCGCGAAATTATCCTATATAAGAGCGGTCTCGCTCATAATTTGCCGCCCACGTCTTGGCATTAAAGCTCTAATTCAGCTGCGCCAGCACAACTGCCTGTTGAGGTTAGTTATGGGGACACTTTGTAACCTGTTTGTTTGTTTGTTGGTGGTTAACGTCACATATTTATGCACCATGGCTAATCGTGACACAACATGGAGATGAAGTCAAGTTTAGTCAATCGTTGATCAACATGTTGCCCATTTTAGAGGACTTTCACCCCAAGCATTGGTGACTGGGTCCTATTTTACTAGTAAAGCGGAACTGGTTTACCACAGTAAACAAGACTTTGTAACCTGTAAAAAAAGGTTAACCATAATTGGTGCCGTCATTATCAGACCCATTCAACTTGGCCCTGGTGAGAATCAACGTTTCTGACACTGATTCTCTCCAGGTCCAAGTTCTGTGGGAACCATTCACGTAAATACACATGTTGGGTGGAAGTTAAACCCCTTTTGGTTGAAAGTGTAGTGGGCCCGTGGTTTTTGATCCGTCATTCATATTCATGTCCATTTCATATCATACTATATTTGGCTTCTTAATAAACCACGTATAAACTGTTTTTCTATTTTATTGTGAATTCATCCAGGTCACAACACATAACTTAATGGTTATTCGACCTCAAGAGTTGAGTTATATTTTATCCATGGTTTGCTAGCTGACCCAGATCCTCACGAATCTGAAGAACAACAGGGAGATTTCGGCCAGGGTTCTAGCCCCTGGGGAGTCGTTCACCCCACCCCTGTTACAAATTGGCGAGGCTACCAGGATCTGGTTATTTCAGCTACTTACATTGTGGGTAATTGTTCTCAATAAGGTCTGCGTTCTTTGAACGATTTAGATGAATTTAATTCTTGAGGAAATTAGAGCGCGATTGTTGGTATGCATAATTTCAGTAGTTATTGTTATATTATTACAATGCAAGGGCTTCTCCCCAATTGAATGCAATTGTAAACCTTTGGAATCCTACTTAGTGGTTTTAAGTGGCACAATGAGCCCAAGTATACCACTGCTGGTGAAGTGGAAGCTCATAAGCTTGGTGTAATTAAAGTTTGGTAGACAAAGTCATTCTATGAGTGAGTTAAAGTCTAAGTTTATAGACTGTTTATTCGGTTGTTTTATTTTACTCTGCACCAGACTCCGAAATCTCACTGAAACTGGGATTAACAGGGTCCAAAATACCCCCCCCCCCCCACCCCCTTTGAGCTAAAGAATTTGAGATGGTCTGAGCTGATCAGTCAACTCAGCCCAAACACTTATGACACGAATGTGAAAAATACCTGATAGAGGCTTTTTAGCATCTTGTTATAGATGAATTTATTTTGAGACTGGTAAATGCGTTGAAGGTTGAATGTTCAGCCATATTATTTGACACTTGCAGCACCAATGTAGATCAAGAAGCTTATTCGTAAAAGCTGTGAGTGGTATTGTTCGTAAAAAAATGTCTGCAGTTGAATTACAACTTTTCTGAAATATCTTCACTTTCCGGGTTCATTATGAAAATGACTCATTTTGTGAATCAATCTATGGGGCATTTGAGGCAACTCAACCATGGGCAAATAGGAAGGGAAGTCGAGTTATATGCCCTTTAGTACAAAGTATCATTGGGCTCGTGCGGGATTTAAGCCCACAATTTTTCTTTCAACTTCTGGAAATGTTTATGGTCAACATTAAATCTAATAAACATGGCCAAATGAGATGTTCGTTAAAGCATTAACTGTTTGGTAAACTTGATTCAAGAAAGAATCTTTTAGTAAGTCGATATTAAAAGCTAAAATGCTAGATGATTGCATTGCTCATTAGTTTGGATGTATTTTGTGTTACTGTAGGTAACACTCGGTAGTGACCAGAAAGGACTTTTTTCCCCTAGGAAGCGAAATAAGACCTCGTAGTCTGCTTATTTAAAGTAGGTAGTACACAGTGTGTTGGTATGCCGATCTTCTATGGGCAATGGGCATTGACGTATGTGGAACCTTTTCTATTAAACAGGAATCACGACGTGTAGGAGTTTGTAAATTTTTGTATATTTCTCTTTTAAGTTATGCTCCCGGCGTCTTGGGTTCTGATAATAATAGGCGGTTTGTCTTCCTTCAGTAGTCTGGGTGCTATTTTAATATTACGTAGATAATATTTGTGGATGTCATTGCGATACATCATTTAGCTCTGGTGAAAACGGAAGCTGTTACTGATATGTCAAATTGAACTAACCTTAGATGTGTACATTTGGAGTGTCTTATATAGGGCAAAGTAATTTACATTAGAGGAAATATTGCAATCCTGCGGCTTGTTATTTTGTCAGTAGTGGTCAATCTATCGTTCGTTTACTAAAATGTAAAAACTTTTCTTGAATGATAGTGTAAAATAGTTGGTTGTTGGGAATAATGTTCTCCGTGGATAGCCCAAAATATAATTTCCAAATTTACCATTAAATTTAAAATGGGGCACAATTGTGAGCAGTCTATATATATCAAAAGGCTGAATACAGCTGCTTATTCTGCTCGATTATTGATATGTCCCATTGATAGTAATATATGGTTGATAGTGGAAGAGCCGAGGAGCTATCACATGTGTTAGATTAGTGTAAACCACGTGGCCTTGTTGACCTTTAGAATGTTACAATTAAATTTTGAATAGTTTTAAAATTATTGGCGGAATTGTAAAATCCAACTGAGAGAAATAATTTTATCCAGAATTTCATCTTCATTAATTGTATTCTGGATATTTCATCTATCTTACTGGAAAATTAACCAGTATATTAAAGCAGAATTTCGCATTTTGGAATTTCTGTAAAATCATAAAGCAGGGGAAGCAATTTGCATTGCTGTTTCTGCTGTAGATTTAATTTGTTTGCTCCTCCCTGTAGAAAGTGAATGTCTGCTTCACATTAATGGAGTGTAAACCATCACAAGAAACTGGCAGCGGAGTAGGGCGATGCTGCATGCAGTGTGCCAGGAAAGAATTCTTGATTCTGTGACGCAATTTTGCTATGCCAGAGAGAGCAGAATTTGATGAACGTGTTGCAGCAGATCCGACATGAGTGGTGGTAATGGAAGAGAACTTCACTTCTCCAGAACAGAACGGCATATGGTTTAGCATGCTGTGAAGAAGAAGGGGATTATCTTGTTGTCGAGTAGTGAAAAGAAATTGGAAACATTCCAGCAGTGAACACCAGAGGACTACTTCAGAAGAAGCAGAGAGACAAGATCAAGATTTTACAGAATTTCTAAAAAGAGACAATAACTTAAACTATATAATAGTCGGTAGAGGAATCATGTGTAATTTTGTAACACCTTGTTCATCTCCTTCATTATCAATTTAAATTTTGCAAATTATGATTTCAGGGGAATTGACTTCGTGAGTTGGGTCTCGTGATTATAGAGAATGTTTTATGTAGAACGTCACATTTTAAATGAAAATTAAAAAATATTAAAGATTTATTGGAAATCTGTTTAACAACTGCTGTATGGTTCTAAAAATGTTACACATTTTCTTTTTAAGGAGGGGGAAGTGTAACGGATTTGGAAACAGCAGTTGAAAAATAATATGCAATAGAAGTTATAAATTACTCTGTTATAATTCGTCTGCTCATAACAGAAGTGTAATTCTATTTTTGTTGGCTTCAAGTCATTTCCATGTTTAAAATGAATCACTGTAATTTATTGGTTCACGCCGTAGTGCATTGTGCTGTTGTTTCATTCGTTGAGGTGAAAGCGAGGGATCAATCAGATTCCAGTATTCGAAATCTTTCCCCACGAAATTATCCTATATAAGAGCGGTCTCGCTCATAATTTGCCGCCCACGTCTTGGCATTAAAGCTCTAATTCAGCTGCGCCAGCACAACTGCCTGTTGAGGTTAGTTATGGGGACACTTTGTAACCTGTATAAAAGGTTAACCATAATTGGTGCCGTCATTATCGGACCAATTCAACTCGGCCCTGGTGAGAATCAACGTTTCTGACACTGATTCTCTCCAGGTCCAAGTTCTGTGGGAACCATTCACGTAAATACACATGTTGGGTGGAAGTTAAACCCCTTTTGGTTGAAAGTGTAGTGGGCCCATGGTTTTTGATCCGTCATTCATATTCATGTCCATTTCATATCATACTATTTTTGGCTTCTTAATAAACCACGTATAAACTGTTTTTCTATTTTATTGTGAATTCATCCAGGTCACAACACATAACTTAATGGTTATTCGACCTCAAGAGTTGAGTTATATTTTATCCATGGTTTGCTAGCTGACCCAGATCCTCACGAATCTGAAGAACAACAGGGAGATTTCGGCCAGGGTTCTAGCCCCTGGGGAGTCGTTCACCCCACCCCTGTTACAAAGGTAAAGGGTTAAAAAAACAAAAAAACAATGAAGTCCCCATCACACCCATGACAAAGCATCTTCATTTGTGTGCATGGATACATGACACAATTGTTGATTGCATAATTCACTTGTGAAGTTATCGTTTATAATCAAACGCATAAATCCCAGTAAATCACACTTTGGAAAGTAATAAAAAGATTAATAACCTCAAATTATTGGGTAATTTTATAATCGGTAGCTCAGTGGGTACGGCATTGGACTTCAAATCGAATGGCTCACAATTCGATCCCTGTAAGTGCCTTGTGTCCTTGGGCAAGGCACTTAATCTCGATTACCCATGTGGGGGGCACAGTGGCATTGTTGTGTACTAAGATATAGTAGCAGAGTTAGTGCGTTGGGGGTCTGAAGTTTCTCGGTGCTTCTCAGCGGTTCAATCCAAGTACTCCGGCTTCATCCACAAGTAAAACTGCCTGACATGAGGTGACCCTGGCTGTTGAAGTGTCATTAAACTGCAATAAATGAATAAAGCAATAAATATGCTCAGGCAAGACAAGAAGCGTCAAGGTTGAACATACCACCCGAGCCGCAAAGCTCAGACCATGTCACCGTCAATTCATTACAATAAAGTATATGCTGCCACAAGGCCCCACCCAATGCCCCAAACCTACATCATGAAATGAACAAGGCAACTTTTAACGATAACAAGTTTAGTAAATAATCCTTTCGTGTACACCACATCGTCACTGAACAAATTAAGAATGTATCAGATAAATGTCGAGGTCACTCCATCTTAGTTCAAATCATAAACTGGTTTGAATTTTAAACAACATATTATTCGAAACATTGTCTGCTACGCCTGTGAAATATGCAGAAAACTGAAGTAGTTTGCAAGTTACTCTGTTGACGAAATAATTGCAAAACCGACAACTTCATCTCACATATTTCATGCTGTGATGTCAAACCTTGGCTACTAAAGCTGTTAACATCGGAAAAATCTTCGCGAGATCTCGTCCAATCATAGGGTGAGGATTGTAGGCTTACTGTAACATATCTGAATTCGATGACTTTTACTCCAATTACAAATGCAAACACATAAAGACAACATGAGAGAGGACAGGATTCATCATGCCGAGGATACCCCTCCAGAGCACTAAATTCTGTGATGTATTTTGAAATAGCGTGTTATTTTAATGATGCTTAGTATTTAAATAACTGGATAGAATTATTACTGTTTTGGGGCGGATACATCTGTTTTCTTCTTTGTGGGCACAAAATGCTTTATAACTTACCCTGTGAAGCAATATACTGTTTCTGTTTTTGATATCCCTGAAATATAAATATACATTATACAACATTCAGTACAGTAGTCACAGTTTCGTTTGTCTGAGCATGCCATAGCGAATTGAACACTGGACATAGAAAAACCATTTGATGACTTACACACGGATGTGAAGTAGTGCTCAAACGACTAGTGAATTCCAAAGTCGACTAGATAATACCCAAAAGTCAAGTCAACTTCGACTAGTCATTGGTGATAACTTGTCTCCTTATAACAGTGTTGGTGTTCCGGTAGAGTGCTGAAGGTCCAAATTTGGCTTCAATTGGGCATTCATATACAGCAACTTACTGGAACATTATTCTGTTAATGTGCTTCTAATTATGCTAAGAGTGAAATTATATAGTCTTATTTAATTTGCTTTGCAATTTGTCCATAAATCGCAACAAGGCAAATTAATAACATATCCTAATAGCCCAAAATAATTCAGCACTCTACTAGTACCAGTTAAAACAAACTACTGTCACTACTATTAGATGGCATTAGATGTATACATTGATTGCCTAATATTGCTGTTCAAACTGTCTGACAGTGGCACAGAAGGGATACTATTTACCTAAAAGCCTGAACTCCTCCGACTAGTCGACTGCACAATTGAGAGTCGACTACTGGTTTGCCCAGAGTCGACATCGACTAGTCGACTAATCGTTTGAGTACTAATGTGAAGACTATTCCATGATAATTGAACACTAGACAAAGTACGCTACTTCATGGCATACACAACGAATTGAAGATTAGTTGAAGATTAAATGTAGATTAATTAAAATTATCTCAACTAACATTATTAGACGGGCAAGGAAGGTCCAATTAAGAAGTGTGTAATTGTTGAGAAAGCACCTATGATATCAGTAGAAAATAAAGCAATGTTTACTTTCATTACTTTTAATAAACGAAAACAACAGACAGCTCTTTATAGTTCACCGAAGTTAAGCAACGTTGAGCCCGGTTAATCCTTGGACGGGTGACCGTCTGAGCAATTGATTCAGACTCCCCCGTTGTGTCCTTGGGCAAGGCGCTTCACCCCGATTGTCCACGTGGGTGCACGATGACGCCGTGTACTAAGGCATACTGCACGTCGATGGTGCACATGTCTTCAACCAATCTAACAATGCCTGTGCTGCAGTGCAGAGTTACTATGTTGGGGAGCTGGCAGCTGCTCGTCGTTGCTCGGTGGCTCTCTCCGGGTACTCCAGTTTCCTCCACCCGTAAAACTGTCACCGACATGATATGACCTTGGCTGTTAATGTGCTGCTAAACCCTAATAAATAAATAAATAAATAAATAAATAAATAAATAAATAAATAAATAAATAAATAAATTGTCTTGAGGGTAAGATTTCCCCATCCCACACCCACTCCCATCAGGGACAATTTTTCTCCCCCACCAAAACACTCTGATATCATCAAAAGTAATCCATGGGGCATGTGCATCTATATCGAACAATTTTGTTGTCCATTTCTGACAAAAACTGATTTGCTTATCGGAAAGAGCACACAAAAGTTATTTTTATACCACACGTGCATGCCACAAAATTAAATTCCAATGCCGGTAAGACAGAGGTTAAAGATTTGTAGCAAAATTATAACCATCACCCAACATTCAGTACAGTAATCACATTTTCGTTTGTCTGAGCACCAGGCCTGAAAATAAGCAGTTTGACAATTGCAGAATGAGCTCCCCAGAGGGTGAAGTTGATGATGCTGTCCCATACAGTGGGCCAATTTATCCTCTGGGTACCTCTTTCTGTTTAGATTTGAGACCCTGATTCAGATTGAGGTTCACAGAGGTTAAATTTAGTGATGCTACCCTGCTGTGCAGGGTAGCATCACTAAATTCACCCTCTGGGGACATCATTTTGCAGATGACAGTCTGCTTATTTTCTGGCTTGCTGAGCATGTCACAGTGAAATGAACACTAGACATAGACAAACCATTTGATGACCAATACACGGATGTGAAGATGAGATGTAGTACACTATCAGGGACCCACACAATAATACCAGGTGCAGTACACTATTTCATGATAATTGAACAACAGACGAAGTACGCTATTTGAAGACATACACAAAAGGATTGAAGATTAAATGAAGATTAAATAGAGAGTAATCGCTTGAGTGGACTGGTTACATGAAATAATTCATGAGACGTGAGGGACGTTGTACAAACAAGAGTGCACGAATGCGCATGAGTGTTTTACAATATAGTCCCTCGCCTCGATTGAATTATTTCATGTAACCAGTCCAGGCAAGCGATTACTCTGTTTATTACTTTTCATTATTAATGATAATTATATTATTTAACCCTTTACCTAACATAATGGCCAGTGCTATTCTCAAAAATCATTTTTTGTCTCAAAAACATAGGTTATGACCCCTCATTGGAATGAGCTCGTCGAGCTTGTTCCAATGAGGGGTCATAACCTATGTTTTTGAGACAAATGAAAGTGTCAAGGACACTGTAGCTCAACTTTGAATACGACAGGAATTAGTATTTGCTGTGACCAGGTCAACAATAATGAATATGACAAGAATCAGTATTTGTTATGACCAAGTCAACAATAATGAAAAAGAGAAAAAGGAGTTTTGTTGTGACCACGTCAACCATAGTAAATCAATTACGAGGTGACTGCAATGGTCTAAAGAATAGGACACAAGGCCTAAAAAAGATATATGTTTGTTTCCACTAACAGGATGAACAAAAATAGAGTTGGTAGGTCGGAAAAACTTTTTATTTTTATGTATTTTTTTTTCCAGAATGCAGTTCCATTAACTCATTTTATAACTTTTTCAACATAAAATAGGCCTCTGTGTAGTGGTGATTGTGGTGTGTGGTTTTACGGTATCCAGACTGTAATCGGTAAAATTGTCAATACAGTCCCCGATACTGGCGAATCAAATCATTATCGGTCCCTGGAAAAGTTGGTTTTATCTCGGAAAGGCGGAATATAAATTTCAACTTGCTTTAAAGCCACGGTTTACAAGAAGTGATTTTACTTCACTAGTGTGGATTAATGTTGGTTTAAATTGGGGTCTTTTCCCTTTTTACCACCCTGTCTGCCCTGGCAGACACTGAAACGTTTATGTATTACTTTTCTTCATCAACTGTTCAAGTGTTTTCTCTCAACAGTGACCAATATTATGCAAGTGATTGAATATTGTTTACCTCAAATTTGAAACAAGACACATGGACTGTATTCCAGTAAGCATGCATAGTTAATCACATTATATATTTCGACCAATGGCATGCCTGCAATTTCAAACTTGGAAATTTTCCTTGTGAAATACCAAGGGATTCCCTGTAAATTGACACTTGTACCTTAAAGTGATTGGCTGTTTCCACATGCTGACGTCACAATAGCATTATGCCTTCAAAATAATGTGTTCAAAAGTGTTTCACACAAGACCAAAGCAGGGAACTTTATTGTCTTCAAATAAACAAAAGCAAGTCATTTGTGCTTTCTTAGCCAAGACAACTACGATGTTACTTAACCCTTTACCCAACGTAACGGCCAAAACCGGGCAGCGCTATTCTAAAAAATCGCCAATTAATTTTCATGATTTTTTTCATTTTTTGTCTCCAAAACATAGGTTATGAACCCTCATTGGAAGGAGCTCGTCGAGCTCATTCCAATGAGGGGTCATAACCTATGTTTTGGAGACAAAAAATGAAAAAAATTAGTTATTCAAGAATTTTTTTTGCAAATGTCATCTGCTTTTCATGTTAGGTAAAGGGTTAACCAGTCCATTACCACTATCACTTAAAAAGGCAATTTATTTCAACTGCTGAGGTGTGCTAATTTAACACTTCTTGACGTGTCATGATAAAGTGAGGCATGCGATCGCACAATACAGAATAAGAGGACATATGAATATTATATTATGAAGTTCTGTGGCTTGATACGCTTTTATATAAAATAGGGTTTCTTTTTTATAAAATCTTAATTTTTTGATGATTAATATATGTGGGGCGATCTAGAAAGTGGCAAAAATGCCACCGTTTTTTTCACCTTTTTTGGCGATTTCAATAAAATGCTTAGACTCGGCGGTTTGAAATAGTGTCGGTCAGGTTAACAGAAACAAACGTATAATTTTTTTAGGCCTAAGTATTATATGTGATGCATCCCATGTTAGTAAACATTCACACAAAAATTTATTAAAATCAGAGCTTTCATATAGAAGTTCTGAGCAAAAAACTGATTGCACAAAAATTTTGTACAAAATGGCTGCTGGTGGCCATCTCGAATTTCGGACCCCACCCCAAAACACTCGTTCTCGTCCCACGGTGATAACAAAGATACCCAAGAAGTTTCGTAAAGATCGGTTTATAAATACGGCCTCTAGCCTCTAGCCCGAGCCGTATTGGCATTTGCAGTTACAGTGCTGAAAGTAACACTAAATAGATCAAAGTTAGTCTAATCGGCATAATTTATGCACAAGATAAAACACCGTGTTATATGTGATGTATCCCATGGTACTAAACATTCACACAAAAAATTATTCAAATCAGCACTTTCATATGGAAGTTCTGCGCAAAAATATGATTGCATCTAATTTTGTACAAAATAGCTGCCAGCGGCCATCTTGAATTTCGGACCAGACCCAAAAACACTCGTTCTCATCCCACGGTGATAACAAAGGTACTCAAGAAGCTTTGTTGAGATTGGTTCATAAATACGGCCTCTAGCCCAAGCCATGTTGATGGCGCGGCAGACGGACCAGACGGCCGGACGGACGTCGGGCCAGGACAATACCTTAAATTTAGCTTTGCCAAAGTTGAGCAAAAAATGAAAATAATAACTATTCAAGAATTTTTTTTGCAAGTGTCGTCTGCTTTTCAGATTAAGTGAGGGGTTAAAAAAACAAAAAACAATGAAGTCCCCATTACTTCCACGGCAAAACATCTTTGTTTGCATACACGGATACATGGCACAATTGTTGATTGCATAATTCACTTGTGAAGTTATCATTTATAATCAAACCCAGAAATCCCAGTAAATCACACTTTGGAAAGTAATAATGTAGTAAACAGTTTAATGGCCTATAAAACGAACTGAAGATTAGACACAATACACTATCTGGTGTCCAACATAATGAATTGAAGTTTAGATGTAGTGCATCATTTGATGACCTACAAATCGAATTGAAGCCTACATGTAGATGTAGCACACCATCTGATAGCATAATCGATGAACTGAAGATTTGGCAAATTGAAGAAGACGAGATGATACTAAAAAATATCCAAATATCTCTACAAATAAATTAAAATTTTAAACAAAAGTGAACTTATAGTGAAATAAACAAAACTGTGATCAAACACTTAAAAAAAAGAACATAGATCAGATTGCATTCAGGTCGCCATCACCAAAGGTCAACTTGGATGTATTTCCACTGTGGGTGTCAATTTTAACTACTGAAATCCCATTGCTGGAGTGTTCACCACAATTGGTGTATAAAGCTAAAATTTATGTCATTGGCTTTTCATATATAGTAGAATAGGTAATCATGGTATAAATAGAGGATATGGAATGAGTGTTTTGGTTGTACTCTATTTATGAAACAAGTCTAAGACTGTTTCATATTGTCGAGCCTATGGCAAGGCAAAACGGGACATTCGTAAACGAGTTTCATAAACAGAGTATGACCAAAACACATATTTCATATTAAGTTTATCATCTGATACCACAGTTAACACAGACTCATCTTTCAGATAGAAGAGTTAAAGAATGGAATTTCACCTTGAACGTCATACATTTGAAGGTGACATGCCACAACTGCACGCAGTTATACATCACAACTGCAACAAAAATATACTTCCACAGTTCGGCATTATAAATACTAATTTTCAAGTCTTTATACATTTCTTATCATTGGGATTTTAGTGAATGTTTATAACAAATAAAACCAGGCACCATGGCATTGTTGATGTTTTGAAATAGTTCTATTTACACACTCATTAATTTGACACAGATCTTTTTGGTGATAGCCAATCAGAATGCATTCTTTTGAAATTGCCAATCATATCAACCGAAGGCGTTATGAAATACTAATTAATATTTATTAAAAATACTGTTAAAACTAGAAGTCCTGTCACGAATAGTGTGCTTATGTAGGCTTAATTGCGCGTTGGAATTGTGCGCAATGGCCATATCGAATGGCACCCAAAGCATGGCAGGTTCTCCTGGTTACTCATAGCAAACACATGCAATGTTTCTGCCAATGGACCTCCGGGTTACCCGGAGGTCCATTGGCTGAAACATTGCTTGTGCACAGGCCATATGTACAGAATTTGATAGCTTTACTTCGGGCCATAACACGCACATTAACGCGCATATCAACGTGCTATTTGTGCGCATTTCATGAAAGGACTTCTAGTTTTAACTGTATGAAAGGGTAATAAGACGAGAAAATGGAGTTGTCATATAGTAAATAGAGATTACTGTAACAGTCAGTTGATCTGGGACAACGTATGTGGTGATGTTGATGAGACAAGATCAAATACGATGCTGTAAGCATTGTGTATAATCTGGCTGACACACGAATCTCTATACAACTGGTTTTCAGGGAGGTTGGTGAAAAACGTGGCTACTTACCCTGCCCACACCAAATCATATTATATATGAAGAAAATATTCTTACTGACAGAACATGAATCACACTGTTATGTGAATTAGTAAATTCGTGCCAATGAAATAGCAATTCAAGCTCATAAGAGTAATTTGTGCACACAACAGAAGTTTTGTGTCCAGAGAATTGGTGATTTGTAATTGAACAACATTATCCCCATTTGGACAAATCATAGTGCACATAACTTCAGTACAGGGGGTTTATGACTTTGTAGAATGCACATGATTTTTACTAGTGGAATGTAGCTATGGAACAAGCTTAACTCTTTACCCAATGAATCGCCTGCATCTGCCAGAGTAATATGCAAATTCAGCAGTTGAAAAAATATTAATTCTTCAAAAAATTTCAACAAAACCATATCATGTGACCCCTCGTTGGAACAAGCTCGTTAAAATGAGGGGTCACATGACATGGTTTTGTTGAAATTTTTTGAAAAATTTAAAAAAATTATATTTAAAATAATAAATTTTGATATCGTCTGCGTTGGGTAAAGGGTTAAAGTGAACAGTGACTGTATCGACGACTAATCTTTACATTACGATTTATAAAAAAATATATGCACATGAACCACTTTAAACAATGAATTCATCGCTGATTTATCTTATCATGAAAATCGACTTTCGATAAAGTTATCTCAACTGAAATTATTAGACAGGCGAGGAAGGTCCAACTTAGAAGCATGTAATTGGTGAGAAAACACCTATGATATCAGTAGAAAATAAAGCATAGTTTCCTTTTGTTACTTTTACTACATGAAAACAACAGACAGTCTGTTGTTTTCATTTGTTAAAGGTTACAAAAGAAAAATCAGCTTTTTATGACAAGCTACTTAGAAGCAACTAAGTAACTGCCCATTTTGGCAGTTACTTACTTGGCTTTGTTTTGGGAATGTGTTTTTACAGAAATTTGCGAGTTTTTATTTTTCCCAGGAAAAAAAATAGGAAAATTTACCTTCTGGACTTTTATATTAATGGAGAGGATAGTGTCTGTACTGTATATCTCAATGCACACATTGTTTATACAGTGGAGCCCTGTTAATTGGATATCTCTTAATTGTATATCCCTGTTAATTGAATATAATTTCACAACACAAAACTATTTACCATACCTCCAGTGCAAATTTGACCTGTTAATTGAATATAGATTGTAGAGGAAACTCCTGTTAATTGAATACAAAATCTCGTAACATGTCGAGAAATTACTCTGACTCTCCCCAGTTTTCCTTTGTTTATAGACCTATTTGGACTCAGTACATCTAATACTGGCATTTAATCTGTTATATCTTGTTTGACAGAGCTCATGGAGCTCTGTCAAACAAGATATGATAGAATAAATGTTAAGTTTATCTCTAGAATACAGGAAAGTGACAATCCCTGTTAATTAAATCCTCCTGTTAATTGAATTATTTCCACTGGCAAAGTGGCTATTCAATTAACAGGGTTCCACTGTATCATGAATAGAAGAAAAAATTACAGAACATCAAACGATGGTGAAAGTGCATTTTCTTATTTTTAAATGGAATTAAACACAGAATAATAGTTCAACGATCATACGGATTGTGAAAAATAAGTGTCAATGACACTGTAGCTCAACTTGTTAAGACATGTACATGTATAGCATGTGACACAGCAATGACAAACATCTAGGTAATGACCTGATAACAAAGGTGCATACAAAGTATTGTAAAGCGGTCTGTACATAAATACTGACCGTAGCCTGTAACAAATGTATAGTTAAAGTATTGTAAAGGTGGGTGACAGTCAGATGCTAAACTAGAAAAGAAATCTTTGAGTCCCAGAGTGGGTCTGACTGAACCTCAAAATATTTGTTCTCATAGCATAGTGATAACAAAGGCACCCCAAAACACACCTGTTCCTGTCCCAAGGCGAAAACAAAGGGACCCAAGAAGTTTCGTGAAGATCAGTTCATAAATACGAGCTGTATAGAAGTTGCGACAAAAACTGATCGGACCTAATTTCGGTACAAAGTGGCCACTGGCAGCCATCTTGAATTTTGGACTGCACCCAGAAACACTTGTTCTCGTCCCAAGGTGATAACAAAGGTATCAAAGAAGTTTTGTGAAGATCGGTTCATAAATACAGCCTCTAGCCCGAGCCGTGTTGACATGTGCACTTACAGTGTATAAGCAGCACTGAATAAATCAAAGTTTATTTAATTTGCATAATTTCTGCACGAGAAAAAAATCTGTACTATATGTGATGTATTCCATGTTTCTAAACATTCATACAAAAATTTATTCAAATCAGAACTTTCATACAGAAGTTCTGTACAAAAGACTGATTGCACTAATTTTGGTACAAAATGGCTGCTGGTGGCCATCTTGAATTTTGGACCACACCCAAAAACACTAGTTCTCATCCCACGGTGATAACAAAGGTACCCAAGAAGTTTCATAAAGATTGGTTCATAAATACAGCCTCTAGACTGAGCCGTATAGAAGTTGTGTACAAAAAACTGATTAGACCAAATTTCGGTACAAAATGGCCACTGACAGCCATCTTGAATTTTAGACCGCACCCAGAAACACTCGTTCTCGTCCCAAGGTGATAACCCAAGACGTTTCGTGAAGATCGGTTCATAAATACAGACTCTAGCCCGAGCCGTATTGATATGTGTACTTACTGTGTGTAAGTAGCACTGAAAAAATCAAAGTTCATCTAATTTTCATAATTTCTGCAGTAGAAAAAACCCCGTATTATATGTGATGTATCCCATGGTACTAAACATTCACTCAAAAAATTATTCAAATCAGCGCTTTCATATGGAAGTTCTGTGCAAAAAGCTGATTGCACCTAATTTTGAACAAAATGGCTGCCATCGGCCATCTTCGTACCGGACCCCAAAACACTCGTTCTCATCCCACGGTTCATAATTTCTGCAGTAGAAAAAAACCCGTATTATATGTGATGTATCCCATGGTACTAAACATTCACTCAAAAAATTATTCAAATCAGCGCTTTCATATGGAAGTTCTGTGCAAAAAGCTGATTGCACCTAATTTTGAACAAAATGGCTGCCATCGGCCATCTTCGTACCGGACCCCAAAACACTCGTTCTCATCCCACGGTGATACCAAAGGTACCCAAGAAGTTTCATAAAGATGGGTTCATAAATACGGCCTCTAGCCTGAGCCGTATTGGCATTTGCACTTATAGTGCTGAAAGTAACACCAAAAAACATCAAAGTTAGTCTAATTTGCATAATTTACACACGAGAAAAAAAACTGTATTATATATGATGTATCCCATGGTACTAAACATTCATACAAAAAATTATTCAAATCAGAGCTTTCATATGGAAGTTCTGTACAAAAAACAGATTTCTGCATCATTGGTACAAAATGGCGGCTGGCAGCCATCTTGAATTTCAGACCATATCCCAAAACACTCGTTCTCGTCCCACGGTCATAACAAAGGTACCCAAGAAGTTTCGTAAAGATTGGTTCATAAATGCGGCCTCTAGCCCGAGCCGTATCCAATTGTTGACAGACGGCCAGATGGACAGATGGGCAGACGGACGATGGACGACAGGCCATGACAAAAGCTCAAATTTGGCTTCACCAAAGTTGAGCTAAAAATGAAAGTGTCAATGACACTGTAGCTCAACTTGTTAAGACATGTACATGTATAGCATGTGACACAGCAATGACAAACATCTAGGTAATGACCTGATAACAAGGGTACATATAAAGTATTGTAACGGTCTTTGCATAAATACTGACCGTAGCCTGTAACAAATGTATAGGTAAAGTATTGTAAAGGTGGGTGACAGTCAGATGCTAAACTAGAAAAGAAATCTTTGAGTCCCAGAGTGGGTCTGACTGAACCCCAAAATATTTGTTCTCATAGCACAGTGATAACAAAGGCACCCCAAAACACACTTGTTCCTGTCCCAAGGTGAAAACAAAGGTACCCAAGAAGTTTCGTGAAGATCAGTTCATAAATACGAGCTGTATAGAAGTTGTGACAAAAATCTGATTGGATCTAATTTCAGTACAAAATGGCCACTGGCAGCCATCTTGAATATTGGACCGCACCCAGAAACACTCATTCTCGTCCGACGGTGATAACAAAGGTACCCAAGAAGTTTTGTGAAGATCGGATCATAAATACAGCCTCTAGCCCGAGCCGTATTGACATGTGCACTTACAGTGTATAAGTAGCACTGAATAAATCAAAGTTCATCTAATTTGCCTAATTTCTGCACGAGAAAAAAACCTTTACTATATGTGATGTATTCCATGTTACTAAACATTCCTACAAAATTTATTCAAATCAGAACTTTCATACAGACGTTCTGTACAAAAGACTGATTGCACTAATTTTGGTACAAATGGCTAGTGGTGGCCATCTTGAATTTCAAACCACACCCAAAAACACTCGTTCTCATTCCACGGTGATAACAAAGGCACCCAAGAAGTTTCGTAAAGATCGGTTCATGAATACGGCCTCTAGCCTGAGCCATATAGAAGTTATGTCAAAAAACTGATTAGACCTAATTTCGGTCAAAATGGCCACTGGCAGCCATCTTGAATTTTAGACCACACCCAGAAACACTCGTTCTCGTCCCAAGGTGATAACAAAGGTACCCAAGACGTTTTGTGAAGATCGATTCATAAATACAGACTCTAGCCCGAGACGTATTGACATGTGTACTTACTGTGTGTAAGTAGCACTGAAAAAATCAAAGTTCATCTAATTTGCATAATTTCTGCACGAGAAAAAAACCTGTATTATATGTGATGTATCCCATGGTACTGAACATTCACACAAAAAATTATTCAAATCAGCGCTTTCATATGGAAGTTCTGTGCAAAAATCTGATTGCACCTAATTTTGTACAAAATGGCTGCCATCTTGAATTTGGACCAGACCCAAAAACACTTGTTCTCATCCCACAGTGATACCAAAGGTACCCAAGAAGTTTCGTAAAGATCGGTTCATAAATATGGCCTCTAGCCCGAGCTGTATTGGCATTTGCACCTACAGTACTGAAAGTAACACAAAAAAACATCAAAGTTAGTCTAATTTGCATAATTTACGCACCAGAAAAAAAACGTATTATATGTGATGCATCCCATGGTACTAAACATTCATACAAAAAAAAAATTATTCAAATCAGTGCTTTCATATGGAAGTTCTGCACAAAAATCTGATTGCACCTAATTTTGTACAAAATGGCTGCCAGCAGCCAACTTGAATTTCGGATCGGACCCCAAAACACTTGTTCTCGTCCCACGGTCATAACAAAGGTACCCAAGATGTTTCGTAAAGATCGGTTCATAAATATGGCCTCTAGGCCAAGCCGTATTGAATTGTTGATGGACAGATGGACAGACGGACGACTGGCCATGGCATAAGCTCAAATTTGGCAAAGCCAAAGTTGAGCTAAAAATTGTAAAAAGCCAACCTCTAGATTTTTATTCTGCTCTATAGGAAAATGCCTGAAGCTTGTGAAATGATTCGCACATCAATGATACAATTTCACTAACATTTCGAAATTTCAGTTTTTATATAAAATTCCCATACCCTTTGAATTAAATTTACAGACAACTTTGGAAAATTAAGGAGGGCTAAAATTCCTGTAAATCTTTTCCAGCGACAAAAATTCTCAGGAATGCAGAGCCATGTATAGAATGTTTTTGTGTGTAAAACACGAACAAAAATACAAAAAAGACAACAACTTGTCTTGTACTATAGGTTGAAGGTTGATTCGATTGGCCAACAATATTCCAAACCATTTCTAGAGATTCTGCGTTTAACTCTTTGCACGCTGCTGGGGGATATTCCTGCACAGCACAGAGTTTCTCTTGTCACTGAAATCATTATAATTTTGGCACATTTAATCATATTTTCTCCCTGTAAATTGAATGGATTTGTTCACCTTTGCTTTCTTGTGTTTAAATTAAAATTTAGATTGATATTTCATCAAATCTAGTCATGGCTGCCATAAAGCAGCCATGACTAGATTTGATGAAAAATATCTTGAAAATACTCAGTGCGTTAAGAGTTAAGCACCTAGGGCCTTTCCAACATGTATTGCATAATGGCATTTCATAAGAAAGGGGAGACAACTATACTGATTCTATTCTGGAAGAGATCAAGACCACAAACTACAGGACCAATCAGAAAATGAGGAAATGCCTCACGTATATTATTATAAGATCGTATCATTAGAACATGACAGTTAGGTGTGATTATGGATCAAGTTTGGGGTGATTTTGTGGATCATTTGATTTCGGTAGCCGCAAAGTAGTGGTCAATTGGGCAGAAATTCAAACTGATTCTTTTATAAGTACATACGTCGATATAACAAGCATTGATGTAATCTGTTTCACTATCACCAGGTGTCACAGTTAGTCTCACTCTCGAGTAATCATCTGCAAAATAAAATGTTATAAGATACTCAGTGAAACAAGAGGGCATTGAATTTGAATGTAGTGATAAAGTTGCCGATATTTTTTTTTCATCCCACTTTGCAATGTCTATACACATGGGATGATTCCTTCAATGTGATCATCGCTGTACAACAAGCACAGATACTAACTAGAAACTGTTTTAGCAGACTAAAACATATGTCTCCCCTTCCTTTCTATTTAATGCACTGCAAATTATATATACATGAACAATATTGAAAATCATGCCCAAATATCTAAGTTCTGGTCTGGATGAAGTTTCCCTTAAAAAAGCACATAAATTTGACCTTCAGGTCAAAGGTCAAGGTCACATAAAGGTCACTATGGTACGCGACACACCAGCTCATGGTGATACATTCACATGCCAAATATCTAAGGTCTACGTCAAAAGACAAAAAAGTTATGCCCCAGACAAAGTTTTCCTTAAAAAGCACATAAATATGACCTTCGGGTCAAAGGTCAAGGCCACATGAAGGTCACTGTGATACGCAACACACCGGCTCATGGTGATACATCCACATGCCAAACATTTAAGGTCTTGGTCAAAAGACAAAAAAGTTATGCCTCAGGCAAAGTTTGTATGAGAAGAAAAAGCACTAAAACAATATGTCTCCCTTCTGGGAAGGGGAGACATGAAAAGGGAGACATAATTACTGTAAGAACAATATACAGACAGAGACACTGAAATGAAAATCACAGAATTTAATTTTGACGCAACGAATCGTTGCGTCAAATTTAAATTCATTGATTATATATTCCATATCTGACATTGGACTAAATGATTATCGCCTTTACTCTCTAGCAAATCAAACATTATAGCAAAAAACATTGTGTTGAAATTGAAAAATGAGGAGAAAAATGTTTTTTTTATTACTTTATCACATTTCTCTACACACTTGTGTTGCATCCATCGTGTGAAGGTCCAAAAATAGAAGTAAAACTGCTGTGAGAACAACAAAATTGGTCAGTACTATAAAACGTCATAGAGTTTCTAATTTTTGCTATAAGGATTAAGACCGTACACAACAGGAGTCGAGTACGGGGAACAGGAACCAACAACACCAGCAGGAGTTAGTCAGTTGTTTCTCCATGAGTCATAGGTACAAGTAAACTTTAACCCTTTACCCAATGTAACTGCCAAAACCGGCCAGCGCTATTCTAAAAAATCGGCAATTAATTTTCCATGATTTTTTTCATTTTTTTTGTCTCCAAAACATAGGTTATGACCCCTCATTGGAACGAGCTCGTTCCAATGAGGGGTCATAACCTATGTTTTGGAGACAAAAATGAAAAAAAATAGTTATTCAAGAATTTTTTTTGCAAGTGTCGTCTGCTTTTCATGTTAGGTAAAGGGTTAACAAGGGTAATTGGCTCCTGTCCCGTATTCTACATGAGTTGTGTTCTGTATTTACACACAATTAAGCTTGAATTAACCCTTTATCTAACATGAAAAGCAGACGACACTTGCAAACAAAATTCTTGAATAACTAATTATTTTCATTTTTTTCTAAAAAAAATAGGTTATGACCCCTCATTGGAACGAGTTTGACGAGCTCGTTCCAAAGAGGGTCATAACCTATGTTTGTGAGACAAAAAATGAAAATTAATTGGCAATTTTTGAGAATAGCGTTGGCTGCTTTTGGTCATTACCTTGGGTAAAGGGTTAAGTGAATGAACTAAGTAAGATGTTTGAAGAAAAAGTCAAATTCGACGGCCAGTTTACATGACCTTTCTCTCATCGCACTGTTATTACATGTCAAAACAGGGGGCACAGTGGCTCAGTAGGTAGAGGTGCAGGCTGCAAGCCAAGAGGTCCTCGGTTTGAATCCCACCTGCGGCAATCGCGTTGTTTCCTTGGGCAAGACACTTCACCCCCCATTGCCCACATGGGGGCACGGTGACGCTGTGTATTAAGGCATACTGCACATCGATGGTGCACCTGTCTTCAACCAATGCTAACCCTGCTTGTGTGGACTTAGTATATTGGGGAGCTGACAGTTGCTCACCGTTGCTCGGTGATTCTCTCCGGGTACTCTGGCTTCCTCCACCCGTAAAACTGTCGAGGTCATGATTAGCCATTGTGCAGAAATAGATGACCTTAAACACCAATAAATAAATAAATAATATGTGTCAAAACAACCCATTGGCTCATGCGAATCAATAAGTTGCATTCTTACATGCCATAGGCCGGATTCTATTTCTACATTTTCAATGCCTGTATTGTATTGGATAATGCTCAACACACAGAACAATCATTCTATGAAGAAATAAACTACAATGATTCTTTCTCGTAGCCGAGGATCACACTGCTGCTCTCCAGAAAAGGATAATTCATGTTTCGTAGACAATATTGCAAACAGATCCAAAGAAACTCAAGGCTGTTCTAAGCTGGATAGTTTATCCTCATAGACCATTCCATTCATCAAACAAGCATTAAACCTCACACTTCCATTATATAGTTAACCCCCTGCACACTGATGTCGAAATCTCTAAATTTCAGTCTGCTAATTTTTCCCATGATGCAATTAGGAATTTAACCAGTTCGATCTTGTTTGACAGAGCTCATGGAGCTCTGTCAAACAAGATTGAATTGGTTAATTTCCTAGTTGCATTATGAGAAATAATTGCATGTTAAAGTTTTAATATTTTGATATCAGAGTGCAGAGGGTTAAGAGATGATAAATGTTGAAAGGGTGGGAGGGGGGGGGAGAGGGGGAGGAGTTGACATTTTTCACTGACATTCCAGAAATACAACTGCATAGCAGTCAGTGGCCCTGTCCAACAAGATTGGTCCCAGTTGCATTTATGGGAAATAGTGAGGTGAAATTTTCATATTTTGACATCAGAGTATGGAGGTTACATGTAACCCTTTATCCAACACAATGGTTAAAAGAGGCCAGTGCTATGCACAAAAATCACCTTTCAATTTTTATTATTTTGTTCATTTTTTTTTGTCCCAAAACATTGCTTATAACCCCTCATTGGAATAAGCTCAACAAGCTCATTCCACTGAGGGGTCATAAGGTATGTTCTTGACATATAAATGAAAAAAAATAGTTATTCAAGAATTATATTTGCAAGTATCATCTGCCTTTCTTGTTAGGTAAAGGGTATATCATGGTAAGATTAATGGCATTCTAAGTGGGTTATCAAGCCTGGCATTTTCTGGAGAGTGATTTTTTTGCTCGCCTAATGATCGCCTTAAAAAAATTAAGGAGGGCGAAAATTAGCCTCCTGGCCTTAGAAAATAATGGTTACCATAACAGCCTATTCCTAAAACCCACATCTTCTCAGATCTGTGCCTTGTTAGTGGTCTCTGTAAGATGACAATACTGCCCCTCCCACACCTCCGGGCCTTGCCGTGGCTCAGAGGAGTGGAAGGGGCAGCATAGCCATCTCACAGAGACTACCTATTAGCAGCACCAAAAATATGTACAAAGCCCAGAATTCATTAACAGTAAAACTTCATTTTTCCACTTTAGCTATTGAGAAGAGCTAATCGCTCATGTAGGACTGCAATTTTTAGGAATGCCAGGCCTGAGTTATATTCTCACGGGTGCTGTACACGTCATCCTTTGACCATCTCATGCTAGATTTCTTCCAATTCAGTAAGTTAGCAGAGTCTATTAGAATGGCATAACTCTCAATTTATTTAAGAAATAACTGTTGTTTTCCTTCGGTTTATGCGATATAAACTGAAAATTTTCAGCACAAGCTTCATAACTCGCGTAGCGAGTTATGATTAAGCTTGTGCTGAAAATTTTCAGTTTATATCGCATAAACCAAAGAAAAACAACAGTTATTTCTTATAATTTAATCGGGCTGAAATATTAAAATATAAAAACTATGTGTACGTGAACGAAAAACTTTTAATTTTTGCAAAAGACAACAGTCAAACTCAGGAAAGTGTGCCACAAACAGGTCACATCAATCATTGTCAAATTGTTTGTTGTTTTGATTTTCGATCGCAGACGACAGATATTTAGCAAGTCACGTAACAATACCATTAAAAACATTTTTTTTATGTTCCCACAAAATCATGTATGATCTTTTATTCGTCTCCAACTTCGGTATATTTTATTAAATTCAATTGTTCCCGAAAAATTATCATTATATTCTTGCTGACTGGAGGCGATGAAAAATCGATCATTGATCTTTGTTTACAAGCTTGTTATCCATCTATCAGTCGGCCGTCACGCCCTCACGGTGACAATTAGATTGAGTGGGCGGGGCTTCCAGAGTCTTCAAAGTTGGATCGGATGTGCGAACGTGTAGCGACATTCCAAATCATGACGTGATTTGGGTTATACGATTTTGATGACTTTCATGCTGTATGCTTCCAACCAATCAAATGCAGAGGCGGGGCAAATGATTAATTAAATTATTACTGGAGCTCTTAAAAATAATTACTTGAAATAACAATTCTATTTTGCTTACCATTAGTCATAAACTAGTGGTGGTGGGGAGAATGGGACAACTCTCCCACTCTCATGTCCCCATTTTTCCGAAAGAAAATGATGTTCGCTCGAATGCCAATATTTCCTTGGAGTGCTGCAGAGGGAAGCAAGTTTGAAAAAAAATTGCAATTTAGCCAAACTACAGTTTTCATTACGGTGTACAAAAAGTTTCAAATATCTTTTGTACGAAAACCCTTGTTGTGACAATCGAGTAGTCAGGTATATGAATAAAATAATCGTAAATTGTTATTATTATCCCAAAATAATGAACTAGATGGTGTCACTTGTGTGCAAAGCACACTATCGTGTATCCCCACATTTGCATCCTTGACTTTGTATGAATGCTTGATACAAAGATGAAATGTATTATATGACACACTAAAATCATATTGAGTGGCACAGGTGACACAGCTTCGTGCGCACCTACAGACTCCACTGCAACATTTGGGCATGGTTTTAGCGTTTCGAAGTACATACATGTACCCTGGGAGCCTTTCGCCGGAAACGGTCTAAGAAAACATGAAAGTGGCAACGGTGGCACCCCAAAAATCCGAAACCTCCGTGCACATCTACAGACCCTACTGCAACTTTTGAGCATAGTTTTAGCATTTCAAATTACATACTCTGGGAGCTTTTCGCCTGAAATGATCTAAGAAAACACAAAAGAAAAACGGTGGCACCGCCACGTGGCATCTGAAAAATCTGAAACCTTTGTACGCATCTACACACCTTACTGCAACATTTGAGCATGTGTTAAGCATTTCGAATTACTTACCCTAGGATCCTTTCACTGGAAACGGTCTAAGAAAACACAAAAGTGACAACGGTGACACAGCCACTTAGCACCCAAAAAATCCAAAACCTTCCTACGCATTTACAGACTCTACTGCAACATCTCAGCATGGTTTTAGCGTTTCGAATTACATACTCTAGGAGACTTTCGCCGAAAACGGTCTAAGAAAACACGAAAGTGGCAATGGTGGCACAGCCACGTGGCACCTGAACAATCCAAAATCTTTGTGCACATCTACAGACCCTACTGCAACATTTGAGCATGGTTTTACCATTTTGAAATACATACTGTAGGAGCCTTTCGCTGGAAATGGTCTAAGAGAACATGAAAGAGGCAACGGTAGCACAGCCACGTGGCACCCCAAAAATCCAAAACCTTTGTGCGCATCTACAGACCCTACTGCAACATTTGAGCATGGTTTTAGGATTTCGAATTACATACCCTAGGAGCCTTTCACCGGAAACGGTCTAAGAAAATGTGAAAGTGGCAACAGCACAGCCACTAGGCAGCTGAAAAATCTGAAACCTTCGTGCACATCTACAGACCCCACTGAAACATTTGAGTATGGTTTTAGCGTTTCGAATTACATACCCTAGGAGCCTTTCGCCGGAAACGGTCTAAGAAAACACAAAAGTGGCAACAGTGGCACAGCCACGTGGCACCTGAAAAATCCGAAACCTTCGTGCGCATCTACAGACCCCACTGCAACATTTGAGCATGGTTTTAGCGTTTCGAATTACATACCCTAGGAGCCTTTCACCGGAAACGGTCTAAGAAAACACAAAAGTGGCAATGGTGGCACAGCCACGTGGCACCTGAAAAATCGGAAACCTTTGTGCACATCTACAGACCCTACTGCAACATTTGAGCATGGTTTTAGCATTTCGAATTACATACCCTTGCAGCCTTTCGTCGGAAACGGTCTAAGAAAACATGAAAGTGGCAATGGTGTCGCAGCCAGGTGGCAGCTGAAAAATCTGAAATCTCCGTGCGCATCTACAGACCCCACTGCAACATTTGAGCATGGTTTTAGCATTTCGAATTACATACCCCAGGAGCCTTTCGCCGGAAACGGTCTAAGAAAACACAAAAGTGGCAACGGTGGCACAGCCACGTGGCACCTGAAAAATCCAAAACCTTCGTGCGCATCTACAGACCCCACTGCAACATTTGAGCATGGTTTTAGCGTTTTGAATTACATACCCTAGGAGCCTTTCGCTGGAAACGGTCTAAGAAAACACAAAAGTGGCAACGGTGGCACAGCCACGTGGCACCTGAAAAATCTGAAACCTTCGTGCACATCTACAGACCATACTGCAACATCTGAGCGTGCTTTTAGCATTTCGAATTACATACCCTAGGATCCTTTCGCCGGAAACGGTCTAAGAAAACACGAAAGTGGCAATGGCGGCGCAGCCACATGGCAGCTGAAAAATCTGAAACCTTCGTGCGCATCTACAGACTCCAATGCAACATTTGAGAATGGTTTTAGCGTTTCGAATTACATACCCTAGGAGCCTTTCGCCGGAAACGGTCTAAGAAAACACGAAAGTGGCAATGGTGGCGCAGCCAGGTGGCAGCTGAAAAATCCGAAACCTTCGTGCACATCTACAGACCCCACTGCAACATTTGAGCATGGTTTTAGCGTTTCGAATTACATACCCTAGGAGCCTATCGCCGGAAACGGTCTAAGAAAACACAAAAGTGGCAACGGTGGCACAGCCACGTGGCACCTGAAAAATCCGAAACCTTTGTGCGCATCTACAGACCCCACTGCAACATTTGAGCATGGTTTTAGCATTTCGAATTACATACCCCAGGAGCCTTTTGCCGGAAACGGTCTAAGAAAACACAAAAGTGGCAACGGTGGCACAGCCACGTGGCACCTGGAAAATCCGAAACCTTCGTGTGCATCTACAGACCCCACTGCGACATTTGAGCATGGTTTTAGCATTTCGAATTACATACCCTAGGAGCCTTTCGCCGGAAACGGTCTAAGCAAACACAAAAGTGGCAATGGTGGCACAGCCACATGGCACCTGAAAAATCTGAAACCTTCGTGCACATCTACAGACCCTACTGCAACATTTGAGCATGGTTTTAGCATTTCGAATTACATACCCTAGGAGCCTTTTGCCAGAAACGGTCTAAGAAAACACGAAAGTGGCTACGGTGGCACAGCCACGTGGCACCCGAAAAATCCGAAACCTTCGTGTGCATCTATAGACCCTACTGCAACATCTGAGCATGGATTTAGCATTTCGAATTACATATCCTACGAGCCTTTTGACGGAAACGGTCTAAGAAAACACAAAAGTGGCTACGGTGGCACAGCCACGTGGCACCCAAAAAATCCGAAACCTTCCTACATATCTACAGATCATTTAGCAACACCCTAGTGTAATTTTAGAACTCCGAATTACATAGGTTGGGACTATTTAGCAAAAAAGTGAAAAAATAACGCATTTTTTAAGTGGCTCCACAGAAGCCACCTGGTGGCACAAAAATTTAAAATTTATATTTTTGGGTTGCACAGACCCTATCGAACAACTGTAGAAAGTTACAGCGTTTCGAATTACAAAACCGGACGTACGGAAGTACGGACGTACGGAAGTACGTCCGTACAGACGTACGGACGTACGAACAGAGATCATGACAATATCCCCACATTTTTTAAAATGCGGGGATAAAAAAACTGAACATTTCTGATCCTTTTCATTTATTAGAGAAGTAGAAATTGAGTTAGGATTCAAGATCACACTGACTGTCAACAACCCGGGAACACTGTCAGGAAGCAATTTTAACTTTCTCTCCACCATGTCGGGAAATTTGGTGATCCTAGCTACATGCCAGCTTATCATTATGCGACAGAATGTCATTCTAAACCTTCATAAAATCGTCTCTCTTTATATTTTATTCAGCCAGAATGCACTCTAAAATAAAAACAAGTTGTTTAAAAATTAACCCAAATCAACTGGGTGGAGTGAATATGAACCCAGTTGATTTGGGGTTCCTTTTCAACCCAGCGGATTTTGGAGTGTGTCAATGGTTGGAACACTGCATTGTTGAAGACCTTTTTTCTACTACAGTACGTGGAGAGTGGATTGTAACTAAATCACCCACAGAGTGGAGTTGTTGCCCAAACTATAACTTTAAAATTTTGTACATATCGACAAAAAATACAAGCAATGTTTCAGCCAATGGACCTCCGCACTTAACCCGGAGGTCCATTGGCTGAAACTTTACTTGTGCTTGTTATGCCTTGCAACAAATTTGCAATTATTGCTTGGGTGAAATCTCCACTCTGCGGGTATTTATTGATAATACACTCTCTACATACTGTAGGTAATTATCACAATATACTTACATGCATAAATGTTCTTGTATCTATTTTTTGCTCTATTCTCTGGTAGCATGGCATCATTGTATTTCAGCACCATGCCACCTGGAAGTTCCTGAAATGAAACAGAAATCTCACTTGCCAAATCTATATAGTATTTTGTACATTACTCCGGTGGTGTAGGCATCAAGCCAGAAAATAAACAGACTGTCATCTTCAAAATGAGGTCCCCAGAGGGTGAATTTAGTGATGCTACCCTGCACAGCAGGGTAGCATCACTAAATTTACCCTCTGTAAACCTCATTCTGAATCAGGGTCTCAAAACTAAACAGAAGGAGGTACCCAGAGGATAAATTGGCCCACTGTATGGTACAGCATCATCAAATTCACCCTCTGGGGACCTCATTCTGCAAACGTCAGACTGCTTATTTTCAGGCTTGTAGGCATTAGCCATGGGACCTGGGAGAACCTTGCCCATCACTCTCAATTTTTCCTTTTCAATTCTACTACCCCCCCTACCCCCTCTCCCCTCCCTCCCCCCCCCCCCCCTTTAAAATTCAGAATTCTACAATCTGCATGGGTGCATGGGGCAGCAACTAATGAAATTACAGATTTACAGATAACATAGCACATTTGGAGAAAGTTGATATTCTTCGGAGCCTCAAAATGTCTTCAAAGAGTGCCATTTGGGGCATACAGTTAAAACGAGACATCCTGTCACGAACTGTGTGCTTATCTAGACTTAATTGCACATAGGAATTGCACACAATTTCCATATCGAATGGCATTCAAAGCCTGGCCGATTCTTGTGGTTATGCATAGCAAGCACAAGCAATGTTTCTGCCATTGGACCTCTGGGTTACCCGGAGATCCATTGGCTGAAACACTGCTTGTGTGCAGGCCATATGATAGCCTTACTATGGTTACAACACACAGATTAATGTGTAGATTGATGTGCTATTTGCGAGTATTTCATGACAGGACTTCTAATTTTAACCCTATGTTTCAAAACATTTGGTTGGAGGATCAACTTTGGAAAATATTTTTAGAAAATATGCCCCCACCCCACCCCCATCCGTGGTTATGTGACAGGGCCTTCACTTCCATACATATCCCACACTCAAGACTTCAATCTTTCGTGACATGCCTTAGGTTTAAAAATGTTTGAACCCCCCCCCCCCTCCCCTCCCCCCCCCCCCCCCCGAAAAAAAGATCCCTATGCCACCTAATATAGATACCTGGCTATGCACCTGCATTCCCTTCTGATATCAGTTTCTGAGATTGTTTTTTTCTTGGTGCAAGGAACCCCAGAGTGGTGAGGTGGTTGGACTGAAGCAGCTCGTTAGATGTTGAAGTGGTTCTGGGACAAACACGTCAACAATATTGCAATGACTTGCTCTATTAGAGATAAGCACAAGTAATAGGCCCTAGAAAAAGAAAGCCATTTTGATCAGTTTCAAATGATATTAGGCTAATTTTGCTGTTAACTGAATGGGCAGCAAATATCCTTTCATCTATCCATGGGCATTTCTTTGCGAAGTGGATGGGGTTACAGGGTGGCCCACCAACCCAATAATTTTTCCATTCACAGCACGTTCATCTGGAATGGAGTTTTAAATATCGATTAGCTCTTTCATGGAACTATGCACATCTGAGCAAACCGATATGTGGTACTATAGGACTTGTATCACTCACACAGTTGTCCAACAAGTGGACGTCCGTATTACCCAATTCGGGAATTTGGGGCATAGAATAACCAATTTGGAGTACTGGTACGGAACGTATTAATTAAATTACATGTTATGCCATGTCTACAATTTATTGATTTATTGGTGTTTAAGGTCACATACTTATGCACAATGGCTAATCGTGACCGTGACAGTTTTTTTCGGGGAGGAAGCCAGAGTACCCGGAAAGAACCACCTAGCAATGAGCAGCTGTCAGCTCTCCAACAATGTAACTCTGAACTGCGACACAGGCAGGGTTAGATCGGTTGAAGACATGCGCACCTTCGATGTGCAGCATGTCTTAGTACACAGCGTCATCGTGCCCCCATGTAGGCAATCAGGGTTAAGTGCCCCGCCCAAGGACACATTGCGGAAGCGTGAATCAGTCGCTGAAATGGTGACCCAGCTAACTACTGACCGCGCTCGACATTGCTTAACTTCGGTGATCTGATGACAACCGGTTACTGCGTCATCCCACCCCCATGTCTACAATATGTATATTTTGTAGATTCAAACAAAAATTTCAAAAAACTCCACTGATTACTCTAGAGTTTTTGTACTGTAGTCCCAGATAACTTCTATTCAAACCACATAATCAAGACATGCCTTCCTTGATGATATAGTTAAAATATTTGATCAGTCAGGACTTCTTCAGCCATCACAGTAGGGACAAATCAGGTTTACAATTTTTCACTCCCCTCCCACAATCGGCCATCTTCATTGAGACGGCCCTGCACCTCGCCCATTAGCAAATCTGCTCATCATTACACACAAGCTTATTCAATCAGGATGTTATAAGCTGTGCTTCCCAAGCACAAAATTTAAAAAAAAAAATAGTTGTTTTTGTGAAAAATATTGCCTGTGATGTCTGCAAATCCTGTAAAGCAAAGGCTTAGCTGGGCCAATATCGGTACGAATTAATTTCTGAAATTGTAATTAAAAATATACTTCAGGTTGTCAGAGGAATAGGTTTTAATGACACTTTCAACGTCCATTGTTATATCGTGATGGACAGGTTGTGGGGTGAAGAAGGACGTGGAGAGGGAAGGGAGACACCAGCCAACAGTGGAAAGTAACTGCAGATTCTCCATTTCACTACCATGGCATGAATGGGGCCAGTATCAGTGGAAGGCAAGTCGCCGTGTTGTTCACCTTAACACACAGTACAAAAATTTCAAAATACTCCACTGAATACTCTAGAGTTTTTGTACAGTAATCCTAGATAACTTCTATTCAAACCACATCATCAAGACATGCCTTCAACGAAGGCACGTCTTGATGATGTAGTTTGAATATTTGATCCGCCATCACATCGATGATGTAGTTTGAATATTTGTTCAGCCATCACATCGATGATGTAGTTTGAATATTTGATCAGCCATCACATCGATGCTGTAGTTTGAATATTTGATCAACCATCACATCGATGATGTAGTTTGAATATTTGATCAACCATCACATTGATGATGTAGTTTGAATATTTGATCAGCCATCACATCGATGATGTAGTGTGAATATTTGATCAGCCATCACATCGATGATGTAGTTTGAATATTTGATCAGCCATCACATCGATTCTGTAGTTTGAATATTTGATCAACTATCACATCGATGATGTAGTTTGAATATTTGATTAGCCATCACATCGATGATGTAGTTTGAATATTTGATCAGCCATCACATCGATGATGTAGTTTGAATATTTGTTCAGCCATCACATCGATGATGTCGTTTGAATATTTGATCAGCCATCACATCGATGATGTAGTTTGAATATTTGATCAACCATCACATCGATGATGTAGTTTGAATATTTGATCTGTCATCACATCGATGATGTAGTTTGAATATTTGATCTGCCATCACATCGATGATGTAGTTTGAATATTTGATCTGCCATCAAATTGATGATGTAGTTTGAATATTTGATCTGCCATCACATCAATGATGTAGTTTGAATATTTGATCTGCCATCACATCGATGATGTAGTTTGATTAGCCATCACATCAATGATGTAGATTGAATATTTGATCAGCCATCACATCGATGATGTAGTTTGAATATTTTATCCGCCATCACATCGATGATGTAGTTTGAATATTTGATCAGCCATCACATCGATGATGTAGTTTGAATATTTTATCAGCCATCACATCGTAGTTTGAATATTTGATCAGCAATCACATCGATGATGTAGTTTGAATATTTGATCAACCATCACATCGATGATGTAGTTTGAATATTTGATCAGCCATCACATCGATGATGTAGTTTGAATATTTGATCGGTTTATTGCCATTTCATCAATTCCCATTTCATCAACTGCCTCTAAAATTATATTTTCCCATTTCATCAATTCCCACTTCATCAACAGAATGAAAATATGTTTTATTCTTATGTAGATGCATTTTTTTACCAATTATAAAAAATATTAAATTAAGCAGAAATTAACCAGAAATATATTAAGAAATATATATTTGATGCATTAAATTATTTTTTTTTAAATACTAGTGTTTTTGAATATTGTTTGTTTTTTTCTGCTCCATCAACTGAATGAAAATAAGTATTAACCCTTTACCTAACATGAAAAGCAGACGACACTTGCAAAAATAATTCTTGAATAACCAATTTTTTTTCATTTTTTGTCTCAAAAGCATAGGTTATGACCCCTCATTGGAACGAGCTCGTTCGAACGAGGAGTCATAACCTATGTTTTTGAGACAAAAAAATGAAAAAAATAATGAAAATTAATTGGCGATTTTTTAGAATAGTGCTGGCCGGTTTTGGCCGTAATGTTAGGTAAAGGGTTAAGCTTTGAATATTGTTTGTTATCTCAACTGTTTGATGTCTGTTGGTGGCTTATGTTTTTTTTTTGTGCATTTTTACTTTTAACTGAAAGAAGTGTTTAGTTTTGTACTAGTGTTTGTACAACAATTAACTTATTCGTGCTTTGATAGTAATGACTTAGTATTTGAAGTTTGTCTTGTTTATGTAACCACTGTGTGTTAGCTTGTTATCAAAGGTTCTGAAATCTATATATATAACAGGTAGAAACCTTTCCTGGTCTATTAAGTTAAAATGGATAAGGACATCAATTTTACATATACATCCAGGAGCTCAGCAGCCTTAGTTGTTGATAATTTTATGTATAATAAGATAAGAACAAGCAAAGACGGCAAAATGTATTGGAGATGTACTAAGTACTTTGTAGCAAAATGTACAGCTAGAGCTGTGGCGGCAAATGAGAGTCTTCTTTCTATATCTGGTTACCACAATCGTTCCATGGAGATTGGAAAGACGCTAGTGAATTCTGCACTATCAGAAATGAAAAAGAGAGTTTTAGAAGAGACAAAACCAATACCTCAAATTTATGACCGTGTTGTGGGGTCAATTGCTACTGAATCAGGTTGTGATGTTCGGCAAAATGCCGTAGCTAATGTTGGCTGGCCCTAAGCCCTTCTAATATAATATTGCATAAAGAGACACCACCTGTGATAGTTTTTTGTCAATTCGGACGTCTTTGAACATGCTATTTATCGAGCAATAATTACATTGTTAATGCAGTTATACGTTTTGGGTCCAAATACTCAATTCCCATTGGTCATCTGGATGAAAACGTCATGACCAAATGTAATTCATTTTCCAATGAATACATTTGGTCGAACTTTGACCCGCATTTACTGTAGAGCGCAGTCGACAGAATGTAATTCGGGCGGTGTTTGGGCGGGTTTTTAACTTTTAGCGCCTCTCGCAGTGATCACCCCCGCTGCTCTTTCTTTGGTGACATTTCCCAACAGTGGCATAAAGCCCGTTACTAAAATACTCGTTTCCATTTCTAAAGTTGTGAAAATTAAAAATCAGAGTTGTGCACTTTGTCTTTTGTGTGGTTTTTGGCCTCGTTCGTTCGTACATGTTTTATTTCGTCTTTCTGCTTTGTTGTTTGGTAAAAAGTAGTTTAAACAGTTACAGAATGTAATTATAAGAATTGAATGCAATTTTTATAATCTTTATTGGAGTATGAACTTGTGGGAATGGGTACAAATTGTATGAATCCCGATAATTTGTACCCATTCCCACATGTTCATACTCCAATAAAGATTATAAAAATTGCATTCAGTTCTTAAATAGTTGTCGGAATTTCTATCCTTGAATTGAATCAAGGGTCCGATGGCAACATCGTATCCAAATCGAATCGGAAATAGCAAGAAATAATTTTCGAGAAGTCACTTTTTATTTTCCTAAATGACTTAACTGTTATGTATACAGTTAAAACTAGAAGTCCTGTCATGAAATGCACGCAAATAGCGTGTCGATCTGCGATTATAACCATAGTAAGGCTATCATATGGTCTGCGTACAAGCAATGTTTTAGCTAATGGACCTCTGGGTAACCCGGAGGTCCATCGGCAGAACATTGCTTGCGCTTGCCATGCGTAACCTCGAGAATCTTCCGTGCTTTGGATGCCATTCGACATGGAAATTGCGTGCATTTCCTATGCACAATTAAGCCTAGATAAGTGCACAGTTCGTGACAGGACTTCTAGTTTTAACTGTATCCTTGCGCCGTGCATGTGCCGCGGGCTGCACGAGTACAGAAGTTACAAGTTACATTGCTAGAAGCTTAGTTGTGAAAGGTGGCTTGAAATTTCCACACCCCACTTTATAAGTAATGATGTAACATTGTAACGTGGTAGGTAGACAAGTCTGTCGATTGATTGTTTAAAAAGAACTGAAAATGCAACAGACGACTTTTTTTCTATTTCTGCATGATTCTGCCCAAAGAAGACATTCATTTGCCATCCCTCCTTTGTGAAAAACCTAGTTACTACATTCAAAAATACACAAATCAGGAAGGTGATTCTTTGTTGATCCCAAAACAGCTCTTTGGTTTTGACATCCAATCTAATTTTCAAAGCTTTGTAGTGCCATATCTATCACACTATTGCTCGAAGAGACAAAGAATGTTGGGTGCATGTGTCGCTCCCTTAACCCCCACTTGCTGGATTTCTGCCACTGTAGTGTTGAACGTTTGACAACAATATGAATTATTGTGATGAGTTGACGGTAACATGGTCTGAGGTTTGACGCTCAGAGCTTATGTACTCAACTAAACTTGTGATTGTTAAAAATTAGCCTTCTTCAAAGCAATGTTTAACGATCACAGGGTTTAGTAAATAAACCTCTTGTGTACCCATGGCAACATTTGATAAATAATCAATAAACCAAATAAGCTCATTCCATCTTAGCCTAAATCGTAAATCGGTTTGTAATTTAAACACTTCATCCGGAACACCATCTGCAGCACGTGTGAAAAATCCAGTCCAATCGCTAGTCACTCCGTTGATGAAGCAATTACGAAATGGGCATTGTCATTTCAAATATTTTGAGTTGTGACATCTGACAGTAACATTTGCTTTTGGGGCCGTAAACATAAAAGAAACTACGCCAGCTCTCATCCAATCAGAGGGAAAGGATTTTACTCTTATTGGAACATTACGCCTTATATATATTTATAGTCTTACCTCGTACTGCCTTTCAAGCTCTCCATTATTTTTCATTTTTTGTGTATACTGCCAGAGATTTTGCACAGCTACAGCAGTTTCTGACACTTTCATGGACATTTGGTTGCTGTATGTAATCCCATCCTCCTCTGCATCAAACTCGTCTGAGTCAGCCAAGTTAACATTTTCATTGATTGTCACTACAATATGAAAGTGTCAATGACACTGTAGCTCAGTTGTGTAAGACATGTACATGTATAGTATGTGACACAGCAATGACACACATCTAGGTAATGACCTGATAACAAAAGTACATATAAAGTATTGTAACGATCTGTGCACAAATACTGACGGTAGATTGTAACAAATGTACAGGTAAAGTATTGTGCAGGTGGGCGACAGTTAGAACTAGAAAAGAAATCTTCATGTGGTTAATGTTATAATGGGGATCCTTGTATGGTGCACCATAAGCCAAATGTTAGCCATTGTTTTGGCCTGTTTGATTCAAACCCTTCTAAGGTTGATTCATACTAATCAATAAATATTTGTCCACTCCTTCTTAAAATATAGAATTCTTTAGCTCCTTGGGTTCCCATGGGTCAGGTGGTTTTATTTTTCTCATTGTAAATAGAAAATCAGGTTGTGCTAATAATGTTTACCCTCCCCAAACAACAACAAATATTAACATAGGAACTTGGCTTCAACACATTTGAATATGCACATCCTAGGGATGCTGAATTCAATAAACATTATTTTTTCTGGTGTTTTTGGAAAAGATTTTTAATTATCTCCCTTTCTGAGTCCCAGAGTGGGTCTGACTGAACCCCAAAATATTTGTTCTCATAGCACAGTGATAACAAAGGCACCCAATAAATTTATAGCAAACATTACTGACATAAAGAATCTTCTTTACAGGTTCTGTACAAAAAATGTAATACACAGAATTCCCGTAAATATGACAGCCAACATATAAATATGACTGCCAACATGCATTTTGAATTTTTGGCCAAGCCCCAAAGCACTCATTACCATCCCATGATGATAACAAACAGTCCTAGAAGTTCTGTACAAAAAAACTGATTGCACCTAATTTCAGTATAAAATGGCTATCGGCAGCAATCTTGAATTTCAGACCGCACCCAAAAATACTTGTCCATGTCCCAAGGTGATAACAAAGGTACCCAAGAAGTTTTGTGAAGATTGGTTCATAAAAACAGCCTCTAGCCCAAGCCGTATTGACATGTGTACTAACTGTGTATAAGTAGCACTGAATAAATCAAAGTTCATCAAATTTGCATAATTTCTGTAGGAGAAAAAAACCTGTATTATATGTGATGTATTCCAGTTACTAAACATTCATTCAGACATTTATTCAAATCAGAACCTTCATATAGAAGTTCTGTACACAAAACTGATTGTACCTAATTTTGGTACAAAATGGCCACCGGCAGCCATCTTGAATTTTGGACTGCACACAAAAACACTTGTTCTTGTCCCAAGGTGATATCAAAGGTATCCAAGAAGTTTCGTGAAGATCGGTTCATAAATACAGCCCCTAGCCTGAGCCGTATTGACATGTATACTTACAGTGTATAAGTAGCACTGAATAAATCAAAGTCCACCTAATTTGCATAATTTCTGCACAAGAAAAAAAAAGTATTATGTGTGATGTATTCCATGTTACTAAACATTCATACAAAAATTTATTCAAATCAGAACTTTCATACAGAAGTTCTGTACAAAAAACTGATTACACTAATTTTGATACAAAATGGCCACCGGCAGCCATCTTGAACTTTGGATCACACCACCAAAAACACTCATTCTCGTCTCAAGGTGATAACAAAGGTACCCAAGAAGTTTCCTAAAGATCGGTTCATAAATACGGCCTCTTGCCTGAGTCTTATAGAAGTTGTGTACAAAAAACTGATTGGACTTAATTTCGGAACAAAATGGCCACTGGCAGCCATCTTGAATTTTGGACCACACCTGGAAAGGTGATAACAAAGGTACCCAAGAAGTTCCGTGAAGATCGGTTCATAAATAAAGCCCCTAACCCGAGCCGTATTGACATGTGCACTTACTGTGTATTAGTAGCATTGAATAAATCAAAGTCCATCTAATATGATAATGTCTGCACGAGAAAAAAAACATATTATATGTGATGTATTCGATGTTACTAAACATTCATACAAAAATTTATTCAAATCAGAACTTTCATACAGACGTTCTGTACAAAAAACTGATTGTACTAATTTTGTCACAAAATGGCTGCCGGCGGCCATTTTGAATTTCGAACCGCAACCATAAACATCCGTTCTCGTCCCAAGGTGATAACAAAGGTACCCAAGAAGTTTCGTGAAGATCGGTTCATAAATAAAGCCCCTAACCCAATGTGTGTTGAAATGTGTACCTACTATGTGTAAGTAGCACTGGAAAAATCAAAGTTCATTTAATTCGCAGAATTTCTGCACGAGAAAAAAAAAACCTGTATTATATGTGATGTATTCCATGTTACTAAACACTAAACATTCAGACAAAAAATTTATTTGAATCAGAACTTTCATACAGAAATTCTGTACAAAAAACTGATTGCACTAACTATGGTACAAAATGGTTGCTGGTGGCCATTTTGAATTTTGGACAGCACCCCAAAAACACTCATTCTCGTCTAACGGTGATAACAAAGGTACTCAAGAAGTTTCGTAAAGATCGGTTTATAAATACCGAGCTGTATTGAATTGTTGACGGACGGATGGACCGACGGGCCATGGCAAAACCTCAAATTTGACTTATGTCAAATTTCAGCTACAAATGCATAAGGGGGATACAAGTGCAATTTGTAGCAATTATGAAAAATGGACTCAGTGACTCCTGGTGATTCCAATGACCATGATCCATAATTTCAACCTAAAGAGCATTTCAACTTATTTGGTGTTGGTCCAAGGCCCACAGCTCAAACCATGCTTGAGATATTCGCGTCATTCTCTGGTCGTGCTAATTAAAGAATTAAGGTATTAAATGGCACAGCAGGAAATGAAATTCATTCTGCGTAATATGTATGAAAAACAAGGTTGACCGAATAAGGTGTTCTCTTCGTTACACCTTTGCCCACATCTCTTCCTGGGGATTCTTATCAGCTCAGGTTTTTCCAAATTTTAATGGCTACTAGATTTTACAATCTTGCAACTTGAAAGCCGTCTCCCCTCACACTTCGTCTTTGGGGGTGGGGATGGGGGTGGGGGCTGAGAAGTGTTATCCCCCCCCCCCCCCCCCACATACACACACACACACACACACACTTTTCCTGAAAATGCCTTATATACATTGCTGCCTGAAATCCCTCAAACGGGTTCATGTAATTTCTTGAGTATTGTTACAATTGTACCTTCACTGTCTTGGTTCATGGGCGCTCAAATAGTACACAGGGTACCCCAATTGCCATGGAAGTTATTTTATTACACACCTGTTCTATGAAATCTCAGTAACACTAAACCATGCGGAAACAGGCCTGAAAATAAGCAGTCTGACATTTGCAAAATGAGGTCCCCAGAGGGTGAATTTGATGATGCTATCTCATACAGTGGGCCAATTTATCCTCTGGGTACCTCTTTCTGTTTAGTTGTGAGATACCTGATTCAGATTGTGGTTCATAGAGGGTAAATTTAGTGATACTACCCTGCTTTGCTAAATTCACCCTCTGGAGACCTCATTTTGCAGTCTGCTTATTTTCTGGCTTGTGCGGAAAATGAAAATCCATTCCGCGCATATGTGCGAAATGGAAATCGTTGACAGACTATTTTTAAATAGAAGCAAAATTTCACTGGAATTTTCTACGAATCGTTCAACCTAATTACAATTGGAATAGCTAGCGATGGCTGAAAGTCATCCATTGACTTCCAGTGTGTACCAGTAGGCACATAGAATACAGTGGAACTCGTGGGACAAAATAGTAACACGGGTTCCTCTCGCCAATTTGATTGTTGATAAAATGTGTTCTTTTTGTTGATAGTCGTCAAATAAACTGCTGAATGTCCTTTTAATAATTGCTTTTATAGAAGTGAAGGCATGTAATAAACACAGAACGACATGTGTGTGTGAATGCACCCTCTCGTTCTATCTGTCCATGCTGGCACTCGTGCTATATCAATTAGCCAATTCACACGCGCGTTTCGTTCTGTGTATTTTCCACGGGAAAGACCACAACCTTCACCTATGAGATACACACTCTTAGCCCTGAAGAAGAGTGAAAAAATATTGGCAACAGAAGAATATTTTGCCTCCCCCCCCACACACACACACACACACTTTATTCATTTTGGCTAGATCTCTGAAATTATAGGTACTTTCCCAATTCTGTCAGGTTATTTGCAGTGATGAAATCGATTAAAAAAAAACATTAAACTTACTCTGCAATTTGATATTCTTTTCTTTCTCAGTGTTCTCTGTATGACATTTTGTCATCTCCACAGCTTTTTTGTCCACATCTGACTTTTCTGAGTTCTTCTTTTTCCTGAAATGACAATCTCGAAGTGATTTGAATTGAAAAAAGTTTGGTGACTTGAAAAACATAATGGATATGGATAAAAAGGGTAATACTTGAAATGTTGATATGTTGGTGGGAGTCTTTGAATGCTTATTCACAGAACAAGTACACTTTTGTGATTGGCTGATGAATTTAAAATCGGAAGGAAGATTAAAGTCTTCGTTAGAACAATCAGTAAAATTTGTCTTCACCAAAACGTGAAAATCTATGTTCAAATTGGGTTTTATCCCTTTTTCTTATACTTTCTAACCATTGTGTTCTATCCCTTACACGAAAGGGCTCTGTGAACCCATTTCATTGTGGAGCCGTAATCTGTGTTTTGAAAATAAAAAAAAGAAAAAAAAATCTGATTGGCGATTCAGTAAACTGAGCTACAGTAAGGCTGCCGTGGACTGGCCACTTTCCGCGAGTGGGATATATTTCCACGAATGCAATAATATTAGATTTCAAACACTAATTACAGGAATAATCATCAAAAATTTAATTAACTGGTTTGAGGGCAACATTATTTTTGTGATCTGAATTTGTTATTCAAAATTTGTTCTATTACAAATTATTGGAGCGTGCCCACAGGCACTCTCCTATAATTTGTAACAAAACAAATTTATAAAAACAAAATATTATTTGCATTTGACTGAATAGGAAACATGAGCAAGAAAAATGTTGGCTTTTGATTTGGAACTTTCATATTTTGGAACGCCTTCATAGTGGCCTCTAGCACCAGTTACAGCCCGGTGCTTCATTAATAAAAAATTTGATAATGATGATTTTTATTACCCGGTAAACGTACGTGTGGACATCACTGCCCACTCGTGGATCACGACCAGTCCACAGCAACTGTAATGTAAGGGGAAGAATGGGTTAAACAAATTATAGCCCCCTCCCAATCCCCCGCCTCACGAAGGACTGGTCTGGTAAAGGGTGGGGGTGCCCACTCCAAATTGGCTTTACTCCAGCCACATCAGTGATAATCTAAAGTGCTTTTCGAGAAATATGATTACTAATACTGGACAAAATGTTTATCAATGCCAACGCCTGGATTCAGTGCTCCCGAGAGAAAATACGGGCCCCGGGGGGGGGGGGGGGGGGGGGGGTAATCAATTAGATGTACCACCTGGGCCCCCTTGTTTCAAACCCAACTTACCAAGGACACATGAAAATATTCACCCTTCCCCCGACCGATATCTGTTATGACTCAAATGCCTCTCAAAGACTAGATTGGATTACACAAGAGAATGATAAGAAGGGATATATAAATTGCATCAACCGAACTTACTGTTCACATCACTTTAACTGGCATATGATAAAGCATGTGGACATACTCTAGTGCATACAGATGGCACATTGAGGATAAAAATAACTACAAGCTGCAGCCGCACGACTGCATCTTGCAGTTATTTTTATCCTCTTTGTCTCTTTTTATGAGACTTTTCCTTTTACCTAAAACTGTATTCAAAGGCGTTGCCATGTGGTAAGGATTCTCAGCATTAAGCGATTTACTGTCATGCTACATATGCTGCATGCATCATAGCAGAATGAATCCGTTGAAGCTCTTTAACTCTGGGTCAACTGAGCTCCAAACCAATCAGCATGCATCATGCATGCTGATTGGTTTGGACGCTCAGTTGACCCAGAGTTAAAGAGTTAAAGAGTTTCAACGGATTTATTCTGCTCTTGGTTCTATATACTCATATTCTCAGAACTGACCAGGAATATCAAAGCGGGGACGTCTATATAACCGAATTACACAAGAGCATATTGTGGGCTCATCGACCCATGATATATCTAATAACTTAAGACAGTTCTTGAAAGGAAATATGCTCACTAGTGAATTCGGAGGCCCACGTCCCGCCTGTCGATTCACACAAACTGGGCATTGAAAAAAGCTCGCAAACTAGCTGTCTCGGTGGCGCAGCTTTGTCCTCACAGGCCTCACAGACCGCCGGACCCCGGGGTCACTACCCCGGCTCCCGACCACCCCCCCCCCCCCCCCCCCCCCCCCCCCCCCCGCACCCCCCCCTCCCCTCGACGGTCCTGCCTGGATTACGACCAGTCCACGGCAGCTGTACTGTAGTTCTGCCAACTTTTACAGAAAACAATGAAACCAAAACATATCCAGAGAAGACGTTAATAATGAAAGTGTCAACTTGACAAACTTGAACTTGATAAAGTATATGTGTAATGACAAAATTGAAGATCATTGGTTCCAATGTTATTTGGTGAAACTTCAACATAACAGCATTGTGCGTGCACAACATCAGAGCAATCCATGCATTTTCGAATCTGAACTGTTAGGCTAGCTAAAGGAAAATGTTGGTACACAAATGCACTAAGTTTAAAGGTCATTGTAAACGGCAACTTTTTTCACAGAAATGAATGCTAATCGATAGCTCTTATCTAGAGTTCTCGCCTAATCAGCACATCAAGTTCAAAAACAATCTTATGATAAATGTGCCCTGAGGGCAATGTCAAAGAAAAATGTTGATGCACAAAAGCAATAAATTCAAAGGTTGTTGCTAACAGCAATAGTTTTTGATGGAAATGAAGAGAAAATCGATAGCTCCTATCTTTGTCACTCTGAATAAGCATACCAGGTTTAAAAAAAAAACTTGAAGATGAATGCGCTCTCTAAGATGCCAAAAGAAGATGTTAATGCACAAATGCACTAAGTCTGAAGGTCATTGCTAGTGGCAATGTTTGTTTTTTGTTTTTGTTTTTTTATGGAAATTCATAAATATGCCCTGCAGAGAGTGCAAAAGGGATGGGATAAGTTGCTGCATAAATGCACTAAGTTCAAAGGCTGGAGCTAACGACAATGACTTTTTCTGGAATTGAAAAAAATCAACATCTCCCATCTAGAGGTCACTCCAAGCACGCATACCAAGTATCAAAACGATTCAATCAAAAAATGCGTCCTGTGGGGCATGCCAGAGGAATATATTGATGCCTGACTAAATTTAGTTCGAAGGTTGTTGCCAACGGCAACGTTTTTTGACGAAAATGGAAGAAAATCAATAGCTTCCATACAGAGGTCACCCAAAACAAGCATACCAAGTTACAAAGCAATCCGATCATAAATGTGTCCTGTAGGGTGTGCCAAAAAGAAATATTGATATCTGACAAAACTAATTTCAAAGGTCGTTGCCAGTGAAATGGAGGAAAATCGATAGCTCCCATCAGGAGGTCACCCCAAGCCAGCATATCAAGTTTCAAAGCTATCCGATCATAAATGAGACCTGTGCTGTGTGTCAAGGTAAATTGTGGACCTACGTACATGTACGTATGCCGACGGACGAGAAGTGATTGCAATAGCTCAGCTTGACTTCATCAAGTTCAGCTAAAAATGCTACAAAGTGTCTAAAATATATGTTGCGCTACCTTAAAGATAACAACAAACCCTCTCCCACCCACACATTTTCAATCTTGCCTTCACCTTTCCTGGTATTCAAAATCGAAGAGCTCTGACAGCATCAGAGACAAAAAAAATTCCTTAACACCTTTTCTCTCACCTGAATGACGATTTCTTTTTAATCGGCCTTTTTAACATATCGCAATTTATCGTGATACAGACACACCAGCAGGCGGAGATTTAATAAAAAGAAATATTGTGAAATGGAGGCCGAACCAAGAAATATAAACAAAACAGAAATTGCATATAAGATTCATTTTAAGATTCTTGCATTTATTTTACAACAGGTGGGATCCTACAGTGCTTTGGGGGGGGGGGGGGGGGACAACAAATTTCGATCGAATCGTGACTGGGTTGCGCTCCGGTCAAAATAAATTGTCCCGCTTTTATGATGCCAGTGTTCTGTAACCGAGAATTAGAAACAAATAACACTAATTGTTGCATAATTGCGTGCCAATAACTCTCTTCAATCTTATATGCTCACAATAAAAAGCCAGTGAGTAAATTGTAGTTCTAAATAACAGAACAACATTAAAATTAGAAGTGTTGGTGAGTGGCACAGCAACTGAAGCCAGATGGGGTCCAATATTAGAGACATACTTACCTGATAAAAAGAATAACAGCTGCTCCAACTATGATAATAGCAATTATCCCAATCACACATCCAGCAATAAGTGGGCCACTTCCACTTTCCTTTTCTAAAAGGCAAAACATGTTCATGTAATTCGTTTCACACAATAATTATTTCTCTTGAGACCTTACCTAACATGTCTATCATGTACAACCAGGGATGTGGCGATGGGGGGGGGGGGGGGGGGTGCCCCCCCCCCCCCCCAGGTAGGAGTATTTTTGTCAATAGTTGGAAATTCCGAGGTCAAAAATTAAATAGTTGGAAATTCCATAAATTAACATTGTTCATGAAAAATATTAAAATTCCAACTAATGATGAGACATTTTGATCTTTTATTTCCAACTGGAAACTTGAGTTTCAAATTTCCTACTCTAAAATTAACATGGCCTAAAAATTTCGACTCTGACATCAATCCGGTAAATTTTCTGATCCAGACACACATATATATATATATATAATCACTTTAAAAGATATCATCCAGCGCTGCAGTGCAACCACCTATCGAAACCACTCACAGTTGGAATTTACACAGGTGGCACCCCCCCCCCCCCCCCCAGCTGAAACCCTCTAGCCACATTCCTGTGTACAACCAGGGATTCTTCTGCCCTCTTTGAGAAAGGGTCCGAGGCCCGCGACATTGGAAAAATTTGCTTCATGGAGGCTCCAATTGGGAATTCATTTTGGAGGGAAAAAGACATACAAAGACTAAGGAATTTTACATTTGAATTGAGCAGATAACATTAAGGCTGATACCAAAACAACTGCATGAAAACAAGTAAGTTTTATAACAAACAGTCACATGGAATCTTGTTCACACAGTCTCTGTGGTCTGTATTAACCCTTTACCCAACGTAACGGCCAAAACCGGCCTGCGCTATTCACTAAAATCGCCAATTAATTTTCATTATTTTTTTCATTTTTTGTCTCAAAAACATAGGTTTTGGAACGATGAGCTCATTCCAAAGAGGGGTCATAACCTATGTTTTTGAGACAAAAAATGAAAAAAAAATAGTTATTTAAGAATTTTGTTTGCAAGTGTCGTCTGCTTTTCATGTTAGGTAAAGGGTTAAACTGTTCTTATACTATTAACACTTTACCTAACATGAAAAGCAGGGGAGCCCGGTGGCTCAGTGGTAGCCTGTTGGACTTCTATGCTAGAGGTCCTGAGTTCGATCCCCATCTGGGATGACCCGCGCTGTGTCCTTGGGCAAATAACTTCATCCCGGTTGCCTACATGGGGGCACTATGACGCCGTGTACTAAGGCGTACTGCACGTCGATGGTGCACATGTCTTCAACCGCTGTAACTCTGCTTGAGCTGAGCTTGAATGGAGTTAGAATGTTGAGGAACTGACAGTTGCTTGTCGTTGCTCGGTGGTTCTCTACGGGTACTCCAGCTTCCTCCACCCTAAAACTGTCACTGTCACAATTAGCCACCGTTTTTAAGTATGTGACATTAAACCCCAATAAATAATAAATACATGAAAAGCAGACGACACTTGCAAAGAAAATTCTTGAATAACTATTTTCTTTCATTTTTTGTCTCAAAAACATAGGTTATGACCCCTCGTTGGAACGAGCTCAACGAACTCGTTCCAACGTGGGGTCATAGCCTATGTTTTTTGAGACAAAAAATTAAAAAAAATTTGAAAATTAATTGGCGATTTTTTAGAATAGTGCTGGCCGGTTTTGGCTGTTATGTTGGGTAAAGGGTTAAAGAAGAACTTGTCATTTGCATTTGAATTAAAAGACTAAGTTAGGCAAACAATTTAAATTTAACCCTTTACCCAACGTAATAGCCAAAACCGGCCAGCGCTATTCTCAAATATCGCCAATTAATTTTCAAAATATTTTCATTTTTTGTCTCAAAAACATAGGTTATAACCCCTCGTTGGAACGAGCTCGTCGAGCTCGTTCCAACGAGGGGTCATAACCTATGTTTTTGAGACAAAAAATGAAAAAAATTAGTTATTCAAGAATTTTCTTTACAAGTGTCGTCTGCTTTTCATGTTAGGTAAAGGGTTAATGCAAAATTGGTGTCCTAAAGTGGGTGGTCATAAGGCCTCAGGGCACCTGTTGTGCGTTAAATTTTGGTTTCATTCGGAACTGAAATTGGGAAATTTGGGGTTAAAAATTGGGAGAAATCATTCCCAAATGTCATTTGGAAAGAGTCCCATATAGAAATCCAAAAAGAATCCCCAACGACAGGTGCCATGCTTATGTTCCTTATTTTTAGGCCTTGAGAAACGATGTCTTGAGCCTTTATTGGTACATGTTTGTTGCGTTCGTTCTTCTGGGGGGCTCCATAAGCCATGTTTGGAAAGCCAGAAAATATTCAAAGTACAGAACAGATATCAGTAAATGGCAGCGTTTTCAATGTGATTTTTTATTTTTGTTCAAAGGGTCGCATGACAAAACGGCATTGGAAGCATTTTGTACACTCGGCGTTCTTTCTCCATCATGAAAACAGTTGAGTTTAGTGGCGCTAAAACTGTAACTAAATAGCTAGATTGGTCCGCCACCTACTCAATGTTTAATTGAATTAACAGATCTAATCCACAATTTAATTCAAGATGGGTGACATTCAGGGCTGTATTATTCATAAGGCTGACTAGGCTGAAGACCAGGGGCCTGCAATTTTTTTTTGCTGAGGCACTATTACCAGCGCCCTAGGACTCCAGTCCAATGGCAATGGTTAAAGGCACTTTGCACTCTGCGCCAAAGCGATACATGTCATATGTATTTGGGAACCTGCAAAATGGATATAGGGCATAGTGCCTACCGTACCAGAGTCAGCCTGCTAGCTGTTGTGGGTGAAAGATAGAAGTGCTGGAGGGGGCCACGAAGTACATAAAAGCCTAGTGGCCCGGCCATGGATTAATACAACACGGGTGACATTTTATCTATCACTGGACTATATTTTAAAAAGCATTTAGCTATAAAAATTAGCTAAGCAAAGTAGGGTTAGAATTGGACTGGCTTTAACTAAACGTTGAGTTAAAATACACCCCACAATCGAGATGAAGTTAACTCGTAATTCAGTAGATTTTCAGTGAAGCAGGGTTAGGTTAAAAGTACTAGTGGAGTTGAATCTTAATATTGTCAAATTACCACACACAATTGGCTTTCGATGTGACTGAAGTAAAATTTGAATATACATATATATACGTATATAGGGAGGACGTCTTCTATTACATTATTACATGTCGATTGATATTATAAGTCACGGGACATTTATTTGGTGAATACGGCGTCACACGAGGCGAAGGGAGAACAATCTGAGGCGAGGCTTTAGTCGAATTTCATATTGTTTTCGCTGAGCCCCATGGGACATCGTATTCGCCAACCAAACGTCCCATAACGTATTTATTATGCCGGCCCTTTTTCTCACACATTTCACCATCAGTTGTGTTTGCAAACCATTTCGTGTTTTTGTTAACTTTTTCTATCAGCATTCGTTTGTTTATAAAAGCCGATGAGGAGTGATGGATTGCAAGCGGGGTAATTGAACATCTCATTGACTATTAATATATAGACAGTGTTGGTATATTGAATTAAAACGGTGTCACCGTTTGATTGATTGATTTTATTAAGCAGTATACAAGTACAAATTGATTATTGATTATTATTGTCGGCGTATTCTTTTAGAACTCGGTCACAAGTTATGACTGTTCATTGGTTAATCTAATTCTATCCGGCTGACGTAATAATATTTGAATGTGCGGGCAAATGGAATTAAAGTGAAATTGGCACAGTTTAGAATGGCCATTTCAAAACGAGGTACCCAACGAATTTATGTCAGCTTTTATTCGTCTGAAATTGTACCAAGATCATATTTTATTGTGTTGTATAAATTATGATGTTCTACGTATCTGCAAATTTTGTAACTAACTAACAAAATACGACAGTTACCACTTACCGCGTTTTATTACACAAGGCGGTCTGAGACGATGATAATGGGGTTGATGTGATATTGTCCTAATGCCCATTAGCTTCAAGAAGTGATTATAAAAACAGTTATTGTTGAGAGCGTTTGTTTAAAAAAATGGTCTTTGAGTTCACAGAGGGGAAACTTTTGAGGAGGTGTCAGTGCAACTTAGAAGATCAATTAACCCTTTTCCCAACAAACTGCACGCATCCGCCCGCATAATATGCAAATTCAGCAGCTGAAAAAATATTATTTTTCAAAAAATGTCAACAAAACCATATCATGTGACCCCTCGTTGGAACGAGCTCGTCGACCTCGTTCCAACGAGGGGTCACATGATATGGTTTTGTTGACATTTTTTGAAAAATTAAAAAATATTATATTTAAAATAATAAATTTTGATATCGTCTGTGTTGGGTAAAGGGTTAACTCATTCTAGGGCAATGTCGCAAAAATGTTTATTACACACCTGTTCTATGAATTCCCCATCTGGAACCACAATTAACCATGCGGAAAATGAAAATCTGTTCCGCACAAATGTATTGAACGGAAATCATTGACGGACTATTTTTAAATAGAAGCATAATTTCACCAGAATTTTTTACAAATTGTGCACCGTAATTTATTTATGTATTTATTTATTTATCTATTTATTTATTTATCTATTTATTTGTTGGTGTTTAAGATCACATACATATAACAATCTATTAATTGAAAATAAAATATGTTTTCATTTTTGGAATTCGCATTGAAAAAATGTCCACAATCCAGTATAAGTATTTCCATTAATTCCTTGAATCCTGCACCCTATTTAACCCTTTACCTAACATAAAAAGCAGACGACACTTGCAAAAAAAAATCTTGAATAACTAATTTTTTTCATTTTTTGTCTCAAAAACATAGGTTATGACCCTTCATTGGAACGAGCTTGACGAGCTCGTTCCAATGAGGGGTCATAACCTTTTTTTTGGAGACAAAAACTGATGAAAATTAATTGGCGATTTTTGAGAATAGCGCTGCCGTTTTGGGCCGTTACGTTGGGTAAAGGGTTAACATTTAACAAACTAACCCTGTGAATGTTTACAGCCTCAGTCGGTGTATACTTTCCTGTAGTGTGTGATATGGCAGTTAACAATTTTTTATAACCAAAAAGTGTGACTAACCCTATGCATTGCACAGGGTTAGTCACACTTTCTGGTTATAGAAAATTCTCAGTATTAACTGAGTAATTAACTCTGTGCACTGTACTGCTTTAATGTAAATCCCATCTATATCAACTCTTTACCCAACATAATGGCCAAAACCAGCCAGTACTATTCTCAAAAAACATTCAATCTCAGCTTTAACACCCCTCAATCGTTTATTGAGTGAATTCCCAAAATGAAAATATATTCTATTTTCGAATAATAGCGTGTTGTATGCATAATAGCTAATCGTGACCGTGACAGTTTTATGGGTGGAGGAAGCCAGAATACCCAGAGAGAACCACTGAGCATCGATGAGCTGTCAGCTCCTCAACATTCTAACTCTGTTCAAGCTCCGCTCAAGCAGGGTTACAGCGGTTGAAGACATGTGCACCATCGACGTTCAGTACGCCTTAGTACACAGCGTCATCGTGCCCCCAGTAGGCAAACGGGATAAGGTGCCTTGCCCAAGGACACAACGCGTGTCGACCCGGATGAGGAAGGAACTCGGGACCTCTAGAATAGAAGTCCAACAGTCGACCACTGAGCCACAGCGCACCCTTGCACCATAATTACAATTTGAACCGCTGGCGATAGCTGATAATAGTAACATGGGTTCCCCTCACAAATTTGGTTGACGATAAATGTGTTATTTTTGTTGATAGTTCGTCCACGGAGTTCCAATGAGTTCTATGTGCCTACTGGGACACAGAACACATTGGAACTCAGGAGATGATTTGTCAAATTAATTGCTGAGTGCCCTTCAAATAATTGCTTTTATAGATGCGAAGGCATACAATAAACACATAACGACACACGCGTGTGGATGGGTTAATCGATATGGCACAGGTGCCATGGCAGACGGATAAAACTCTAGGCCTGCGTCTTCTCGTTCTAGCCTTCCGCGCTGACACTCGTGCCATATCGATTACGCGTTTGTCGTTCTGTGTAAGACCTTCGGCAAAGTTCCATTGCCGCAGACATGTGAACCATCATTTTATGGCAATATTACAAGGACTATATTGGCAAACATCGTCAGCATCGTACTAACCCCTTTAGTTCTGATCCATTGCCATGTATAATATCGCAAATCGCCAGAAGCGCTTTTATGATTTGCATATACGCACTGGCCCTGTCGTCGAGCTCGTTCCAGTTAGGGTTAACATGATATTGATTTGTTGAGTTTTCTTGAAATATAGAGAAAAATAATATTTAAAATAATAAATTTTGATACTGTCTGTGTTGGGTGAAGTATTAATGATGCTATGCATATTACACAGGGACTACCGAAATTTTGCGATTCTCCTCACTGAGGAAAACCAGATGGCTCAATGCTTCGGGAATAAAGTTCCCATTCCGTGTATCTATTGCCTATAAGACAGCATTCGCAACACGAACCTCATTTTGCAAATAACTCAAAAGCTGCTCAACAGTGACACTGCAGGCCTCTCTTTATCTGTTGGTGTATTAGCTTCGTGACTGTAACCTCATATTTAGTCTAAGTTCTTTATTTTTTTGTGGGGTTTAATGACACTTTTGAAAGGTGAGAACCGTCGAGCAGCAGCGAGCAACTGCCAGACTCCACAACGTACTAACTCCGCATGAGTAGGGTTAGCACTGGTTGAAGACAAATGCACCACCGACATGCAGTACTCATTAGTACACAGCACCACCGTGCTCCCACGTGGGCAGTCTGGATTAAGTGCCTTGACTAAGGACACAATGCAATGATCCCTGGCTGGAGTTGGATCGTGGGCATTTTGGTTTGAAGTCCAATGCCCTAACCACTGAGCCGCTGCGTTCCTCTGAAAAGTTCTAAATATGTTAAAATACTTTGTCCCTATATCCCGATAAATTTGGTCTTTTGATTGGTCAGAATGCCTTGGACAAATAGCCATGGCAAAGGTTGCACCCAACATCCAGGGTATACGAGAGTGTGCAACATCCAGGCTATACGCGCACGCGAAACATCAGGGTATATGGTTTAAATGAAAGCTTTCCGAGTTTGCTCGAAATAAAAATCGAACCAAAAACACGAAAATAATCACAAATATCATAAGATTTCCGACAATTCAATCATAAAAATAAAATAAGAACAAATAATTCGTCCCCAGAGTTCCAATGTGTTCTATGTGCCAGTAGGCACATAACACACATTGGAACTCAGGGGATGATATGTCAACAAAATACTGTTTACTCGTTTCCTTAACGACCCAAGGGATGTAACTCTATCTGTTGTCTTTTGCGATTACAAAAACAAAATAATTATCACGAATTTGGTCCAAATGATTGTGGAGCTGCGAAATACGTCCACAAATTTATTTCCACTATGCTTGTATTGTGTTTCAAAAGGGACAAAAACGTTATTTCCGCCAACGTGTATGGTATATGGAGATTTAATACTTGGATGTCTCATTTAAACACCTCGTCTGCGGCTCGGTGTTTAAAAACCGACATCCAGGTATTAAATCTCCATATATCACGCATGTTGGCGAATATAACTTATAAGACCAGTGTACATGCTTACAAGACTGCCAGTTGGGACTTTGAAATGCTTCTAGCGTTTTCAAACCAGCAAGGTAGTGGTCTCTAGGATGAGGCACAGGCCAGGGAATAAAATCTATCTCGTGCAAATTAAATGTGGTAACGTTTTTTTACTGGGATTTTGACTGCCAGGATCTCCTCAGTTGTGTCGAACAGTTTTATGGGTGGAGGAAACTGAGCAACTGTTAAACTCCCCCAATGAACTAACGCTGCATAATCAGAGTTAGCATTGGTTGAAGACAGGTGCACCGCCGCGCTACCGTTCCCCCACATATGCAATCGAGATTAAGTGCCCTGCCCAAGAACACAGCGCAGTTACCCCTGGAGGAGGACTTTAAATCCTAATCTTCGTTTTTTTCAGTTGGGTTAGGCACTTCAGTGCATGAGCGAACCCAATGAAGCGTGCTCACACCGTCATTTTTTTTGTAAAGCATTTTGTATTTACAAGCACCACGACGGGTCTCCTATGGAACTCTTTAAACCAGCTTGTCTGTTTTTAAAATTTGGAGGAGACTCCACAAACTTGCGGAAATATGTTGGCTGTAAGACACTGTGGTAAAAGCCACAAGCTGACCACACTGACCTCCCACTTTTTTACCTGGAAGCCCCATGCCCTGCTAACGAGAGCAGGATATCCCCAGCCGTGTTGGCCCACAATCGCAGCATCACGCGTTGGACGGTGCTTCGCATCGTGACCCAACAATCAAATGTGACGCCCACAAAGTAGAGTTCTGGGTCCACCTCTGTTAAGTGACGAAAAAATATACAAATATAGATAACAGTCATTTCAGGAAAAATACATTTAGACCAGGTGCCAATACTATGACACTTTTACAGTTGTATTTTTCAGAATTGTATTTTCTATTTAGAGAAATAACTGATTGAAATGAACCATTAGTATTTTCGAAGGTGTGGCAATTTACCAGTTGGTAAAGGGTGCTGGTCAAAATGTCCCCAAACCAAAACAACCCCTAATTATTTTGTTTAAATATGAATTGAGGACTCGGACTCAAAACACATACTGAATCAAGGAATCGGACTCGGACTCAAGTTAAGTGCTTAGTTTTTTGTTGAATTACCAGTGATTTACCATGTTATAGCGATCTTTTTTTATTATTGTGCCGAAAATAAAAATTAACCATCCCTGTGAGGTCAGTCCAGAGTGTTAACACGTCAAACTGCCGTGACATTTTGCCGGTGGTTGCCGTACTTGGGGGAGTGCCCTAGACTTTGTTAAGTAATTATAAAGTTAGAATTAATAGATTTCATAAGAACTATTTATCGACGCCTTTATCCACGTTGTTTCATTTTGTCAGGGACACCTGAGGCCCCGTAAGGCCTGGGCTGACGTGGGGTTATTTAGTCCCGCTGATGAAGTTGCGGGAAAATTAGACCAACGTGGAGGGTCGGAATCCAAGTGTCGCGAACTCGGCGCAGGGAGCTGAGTTAGACCGACGCCGTGATTCCTTCTCTGCCAAATTGGCCTGAAATAGGTTCGATTTCCGTTAGGTGTGATTCCTAATCACTTCAGGCTGTATAATGGAAAGAATGATTTAAAGTAACAACGATTCTTTTATTTACACATAAAAATAAATCCGTTTCAATATTTCAACAATCAACAATTCGATTCTTTTCACAGAAAATGGGTCGCTACGGTTAAATAATTCTAAACAATCATATAGTCATTCTATAGCCCTGTACTGGCACTATAGTCTACACACTGGAAATGTTACTACCGTGAGCTCGCCATAAGAGCTTCACAAATCTGAAATGTTATTACTGTGAGCTCGCCATAAGAGCTTCACCCGCTTAGGCTCAAATATCAACGTCTGCGCGTAACTGTGCCTCTAGCTGTCGGAGGGTTCCGACCAGCAATGTTCGTCATCTATAAGGACACCGTACTTCTGATTTGGGTCAGATATTGTCTACTCATACCTTATGTGCCTTTGAAAGTCCTCCGTGAAAGTCCTATTGAAATATTCACCGTTCCTGGTTGAATTCACGATTCACAAATGCCCTTTTTGTGCTAGGGCGAAATTGTCACTCACGCCGATCTCCAGTCGGTATTACGATGCTTCGACAGCAAAACAAACTACTCAGAACGCAATCAGTCTGACGCTTCAAAGGGTTAATACGCACAATACAATTAACCTACACTTCTGACTATTGCAGGCCGATACCTGCTACTCGACAATCTAAACTTTAACGTTCCACCTGGGGTGTTCCTTCTCACGAATTCGGCCCCGTAGCCGCCTATCAACGTTAAGCTAAATCAATCATGGAATGCCCTCTCTGGCGATTCCAGCCGTTTCAGGGTCCTGTGATCGAAGGTACCCTTATGCCAGGAAACAGAGTCCGCCTGTCCTGGACTTCACCAACGTGTGTGTGACCCCAAGTGTGTGTCTAATGCTCTGCTCTTCCAGGTATATATACTTTTTACCCTAAACTGTCAGGTGAACGGACGCTCATCCATCCATCTGTCAAAACGGTGGGAGATGGCGTATATCGAGACAGAATCAATACAAGTCATCTCGCGCGTGACTTAACGGTGACTTCACTTGTCGAGAAAACCGATTCGTTATTGCTACCTAATGATCAGGTGACGATACGATAGACATTTCTATCGTTTTAGAATCTCGTTTCTTAATTGGCCGTGACGATATCTTGACACCAACCGATTACGTCTCGTAAGACTCCGACTACTGTATAAATTAAATGAGATTAGACCTTATCTAACATACCGTTTCTCCCCTGGGTCCCTGCGCTAAAGCTGGATATACACCACGTGTGTTTTTCCAGCTTTACAGAGAAGTGAAATTCATGTGGGTTTTTCGCCTTGATGCGGAATATATTTTGAACTTACAATATCTTTAAATATGAGGCCCCTTGCCCCTATATTTAGGCTGGCTTTGCCCTGACACATTTAACCATTTGCGGTTAAATTGCCTAGCACTTGGGGCCTCCGATTTCTATTTTTGTAGCAGGTTAAGGTATCTTAGTTTATTTAGTCCATAAATAGTGTGTGCTGACGGGGGTTGGTGGGGGGGGGGGGGGGGGCAGAGGGCACCAAAAATTTGCAAGACGTGACGTGGGGGTGGGTGGGTCTCTTGAGTGCGCCAAAAATGTGCATTTCCAACTTGAGCAATTTTTTTAATTTTTTAAAAATATATCAATATATCAGCTAATATATACCATCATTTGTGTTTCAAACCTTAAAGGTGATGTTGTACATCACACTCTTAACATAAATACAACATCAGGAAGCTTTATATGTGGGAATATTGGGCTTAATCTGGGAAAATGTCACACGTTAGTAGGGGGTGGGTGTCTTGTTCGAAATGTAGAAAATGTGCAGACAGTATTTTTGGGAAAATTCTCTCTGATGCACTAAATTCAACCCAAGTTATTTATTTATTAATAGAATTTGTATGGATAGAAGAGGAAAGTAGCAAACACCTGAGAATACTGACAGAACAATTCAAATGAAAATTTGTTCCCGTATATGTACACCTGATCTGGCCAAGCCTGATAATGAACAGCTTGTTATTTGTAGATTGGGGCCCACAGCAGCCCACAGAGGTTTAAATTGGTGGTACCAGTTTAAGAACATTATGAAACCCCCCCTAAAGACAGCTGCGCCTACTAAGTTTATAAGTTTATTTTGGATTTTAATGGGAGAGTGGGGGTGGGTTCTGAGAACGGTAGTAGAAAATTTGCACGTAGGGGTGGGTGGGCGTAAAAAGGAGCTGAATAAAAAATAGGACGTCACGTCTTGCAAACTTTTAGTGCCCCCCCCCCCCCGCCTGGTGCTGATTCCAAAAACGCAATTGGGATACATAAGAACCCTGTGTATCTCTTAAAACACAAGGGGCAAAGCCACGCACGCTCGCCTCTCACACCTTTTTACGATCTACCATCATGTTCAAGACTACAAAACTGTACCCTAGTGGTCGTGGGGTTCATGACCGGGCTCATGCATCGGCCATACCGATTCCCACGACACACACGCTACCACATGCTCCCGTCTTGCGGGTTTACATATGGAGAGTAGCCTTATTCTTAGATTTGCAGCACTCTCTCTCCCTGTAATACTATATATTTACACCTAAACATACACATTTTTATACACATTCGCCCATTTTGCAACCAGTTCACTTGGCACTCACTCCGACGAGTAACACCGTCCGCGCCTTTGCGTCAGATGGGTTAATTCCAACGGAGTGTAACTTCGCCTCCCATTCCCCTATGTCTTGTGAAGGGGCAAACGACCCCTGCATTATGTTGAGCCTCACCCTCGCAAAGCTCAACCAGGGGATTAAAATTGTGCCTCACACACTCACACATTCAACACACAGATTTCCCGACCGCGCCTTTGCGACAGACGGGGTTAGTGTGCCTCACACTCACAACAAACTCTCGTCAATAAAAAACAAGCGCGGTTTCCCCCGGGCCTTAACACCGGGTTTGTGCATCCCATACTTACAAAACTCGACACACAGGTTCCCCGTCCACGCACACGCGACGGACGGGGCAGTGTATCTCACATTCGCACTCACAACCAACTCTAGTCAGCAGTCAGAGCAATAATAATACTAAAATAAGAAAATTTCTTCCGGGCCTTAACACCGGGTTTACGAAACTCATCACCTCACCCACAAAAATATTTGCGACTGGAGCCCCCGTCCCAGACACCAGGCCCACAGCCACCCAACTATTGCTTCTTTATAACCACCGACCATTGGTAGGGGCCCGGTTCCCAGTATCCCCTTGGGTAACCCTTGACACACCCCTACTTCTCGCCCCGCCATTTCTACGGGTATTCCACCAGGGTCCCCATACCCTGTCGTTGTCGCATTCCCAAGAGCTTCCCTTGGCGCTATATCCCCCAGGCTCACTCGTCCCGGCGATTACCGTCGTTCGAACGACACTGGCCGTCCTTGGCCCTTGTGCCGTCGACCCCCCGGTCCATTGCGACGACTTCTTGCGCACATTGGGCGCTGTGCGCCCCCGGCACTCTCTACGTGGTCTCCGCCACCTAGGATGCCTCTTCTTTGATTTGTGGACCCTTTTCTCGGTCCCCTGGGCGCCCACCTTAGCGGTCCCATCCACTTTAACACACTCAACTTGTGTTGACCCGTGCCCTCTCAATTCTGGGGAAGTTTGCCCAGCCATTTGCGTGGGTCTGGCCTCCCCTCTCCACACGGGTGACACCGACTTCTTGGGGCGCTCAACTCCCCCACATATATTTGCTTGAGGGTCTTTCCCCAGTGATCCCATTGGGTTCCCTCGCTGTTTGGCGTTTCGCCTGGACCGCCTGCGGCCCCTTCTCCCTAATAGGACAGGAGTCGTCCCTCCAGAAACTTCCCGACATTTCGTTGTGTAGGGGCCATCCCCTGGACCATCGGATTGGTTCCCCCTGGGAACCTTCCCTTCATTACTCGTTGGGCCCTCACTTGGCCCCCTATCCCTGGACCATAACTCATCAGGGCTTGCCCTCACCCCTGGGATATTACCCATGACCAGGTCATACACAGGTGATTCAATGCACATGGCTTCCACTTCGCCACAATAAAATGGGGTATCCACAGTTATCCTCGCGATGGGGAACCTTCTAACGGTCCCATCTATCATTAATGAACAGCTTGTTAAAGGTAGATTGGGGCCCACAGCAGCCCACAGAGGTTTAAATTGGTGGTACCAGTTTAAGAACATTATGAAACCCCCCCCTAAAGACAGCTGCGCCTACTAAGTTTATAAGTTTATTTTGGATTTTAATGGGAGAGTGGGGGTGGGTTCTGAGAACGGTAGTAGAAAATTTGCACGTAGGGGTGGGTGGGCGTAAAAAGGAGCTGAATAAAAAATAGGACGTCACGTCTTGCAAACTTTTAGTGCCCCCCCCCCCCCCCCCCCGGTGCTGATTCCAAAAACGCAATTGGGATACAGAAGAACCCTGTTAATTGAATAGAACCCCCCCCCCCCCCCCCCAAAAAAAAAAAATCAATTAACAAGAGTATTCAATTAACAGGGATTTGGTAATTTTCCTGTATTTTAGAGATAAACCGAGCGGTTTTTTTTCTGTTTTAAAATGGGTTTTTTTGGTTTTAGAATTTCTATTATTTTTTTCACTGCCATATATCATCTGTGTATATATGCCGAAACGAAAAAAGAAGGGAAAATAATTTGGTTTCAAATCATCATTTATGAACACATAGTACGTTTATATTTTATGTAAAGAGAAAATAAATTGTTTTTAGACTGAATTTTGGATAATGAATCCCGTATGAATGCCGAAACGCAAGAAAATCGGTTGCCGAAATATGTCAGTAAAGTGGGAGTGGCCTATTCCATGCAATTACTTCATTGGTTAAACGCAAAAAGCTTGAACCATTTAGTTAGAAAAACTCAACTGATAATTTATTTAGAGCGAAATTAATAAAATACACCCTTTAATATGTATCAAATCAATTATTAAGGACATCAGACAAATTAACCTCGCAACACTTCGTTTTTGTACAAAGTATTCTAATTATTCTAACTCTTTGATTTTGGGTATTTTGAATATTTTATTAAAACATGAAAAATGTTGCAAATTTAACTTGTCTGATGTCCTGGCTTTGTTTTGGGACATCCAACACATCTTTAGCCGCAGATAGTTTTTATATAACTTCTCAACATGTTCAGTAATGAACTTATGATGGAAGCACAGTAGCCGATTTTCAGGAACCACTGGAACCCGTTTCTGCCAGTGTAGTCGTGATATACATTTATTCATGTTCTATGCAACACAACCTTAATTTTGATGTATGGTATGCCTATGTTCAGATACTAGTCGATTTTTTATGACAAGACGTTTTGCCAACAATATACTGGATATAGCAGCTGGGTGTAGCCTTTAGTGAAGTCGCAAGTGTTTCAGATGGACGACCGACCATTTGCTAGTCTTTTAAACTATTAATTGTGTGAGTACTATGGTCTAACATACATTTTTGATAAAAATCACTTGCTGTCTGTTTGCGTCCAGTGGTCTGGGGCGGGGGGAGCTGAAAGATTTTGCTCGAAAAGTGATTCCGCGGGCATCATCGAGGCACGTAATGTCGCGGTGGGTGTGGGAGAATGTGACGCCCCCCCCCCCTCCCCCGCACTGGTGGGAAAAGTTTGAAAAAATTTTTTATGACCAATCTGTATAGAGTCCCACACGCCAGCTGCCTTTCCAACCTTGTAATTGAGGAGGAAATTGGTTCACGTTTCGGGTGTACCCGGCTGAATGGATGGGCGCGTTTGCGACAGGGAGGAGGCAAAGTCTACGCTTATGGGGTAAAATGTCACCACCCCCCCCCCATCCCCGCCCACGAAGCGCCGCCAATTTGGACCCAAAGATCGTAATATCTTCTCTTTCTGCGTGACAAACCCCACTGCTTCTGACGTACACCATGTCGATTTTATGTTGAAAATGTGTTACCAATTCATACGTTGCCTCCCCAGAACAATACATCATATCCCGATGATAAAAAGAGGTATACTTCTAGTTCTCAACTCTCACATTTTGGTAGATGTAAAGCATTAACTGTCATCGAAGATGAAAATCTGCCACCCGTGGATCACGGAATACCGTACCGCCCTACCGAATACACCAGGATATACACGTTTTAAATTGGAAACACATTTTCAACACTAAATCCATATGGCATGTACTGGGCTCACAGGATATTCCACACCAAAATAATATTAGGCCCTTGGTTCCAAGTTTGGAAAAGCATTGAACGGATATTTTGAGTATTGACGTGGTCGAGTTTGGTAGTTAGTCGCCGAAAAATGGTTAAATGAAGCCATGGAGATGGAAGGGAGTCGATCGATAGTTCACAAAAAGTCAGCATATCACAACTAAATAAATGAAGGATAATCTTTATATAAAAATATAGGGACATTCCATAAAGTACGATGGCTATTGGGAATATGTTACGGCAGCTTAACAGTTAAGCGAGTTTTGCTAATCATCACAATGACAAGATCGCTGTTGCGTGTGGTTAATCACTGGTAATTCAACCAAAAATCTGAACACTAAATTTGAGTCCGAGTCCGAGTCCGAGTCCTCGATTCAGTATGTGTTTTGAGTCCGAGTCCTCAATTTAGTGTCCATCAATTATTTTTGGTCAAAACGTCCCCAACAGTTGGTCAAACCATCCACAAAAGTTGGTCAAAACGCCCCAACAACTGGTCAAAACGTCCCTAAGAGTTGGTCAAAACGTCCTCAACAACTAGTCAAAACATCCCCAACAGTTGGTCAAAACGTCCCCAAGATTTGGTCAAAACGTCCCCAACTCCTTTTGGAGGCCGTTTGACCAAACCATTAGAGGATGTTTTGGTCTGAGGACGTTTTGATTATGATTCTTCTTATATTCATATCTTTGAAATACTTATGACCATTCCCGTCATGTATATTCCCTTGTAGAACATACAATTCGGGAAAATTCAGTTGTGAAGGTTTTATAGTATTGGCCCCAGGTTGTACTTCAATCCCTGCATGCCTCGTTTACCTACACACAATGCGCGTTCAGTGTAACAAATATATTACATAGTTTATTTTTAATTTTATTTTCATACTTCTCACCTATAAACTTTAAAAACAAAACAAGCCTCTTCTGTTGAAATCTTAGTTATACCTCTCATATTGTGAATTTTGGCTTTTTTCTATTTTTCAATATAACAAAAACATGACCTTGGAGGGCATTGTGGTTTATTAATGGCCCAACAGGTGTGAATACCAGCCCAACAGCGTATAAAAGGCTCGAGACGAAGAGTGCGAGCATCCTAATTAGAATCTCAATTTCGGAAACACTGGAACTACCAGCGCGACTGAAGAAAACCATAGCAGCTCTGGGTGCCTCTTGCTCTATCACCTGGACTATCCAGGAGACAGGGAAGAGCGTCCATCTGTCTCTTGAGTTCAAGATCGAGGAAGGCAAGAAATCACTACCCTACTCGGGGAGAGGTAGTCCCTTTGATGAGAGGATCCCCTCTCACACTGGTCCTCACCCGAGTAGGTCAGGAGGCCCTGAAAAGAGAAAGAGAAGAAAGAAGAGCCCGTCCACCAAGCGGAGGAATTCCCGACGCTTGGAGGCATTCTTGGAGATGAAGAAAGAGAACGGTGAGGAAAAGAAAGAGTCAGAGGCGGCCACCACTTCCCCTCCCACTCCCACAGACAGCCCCATCCAAATGCCGGTATTGTCGGATGTGGAAGAGTCTGTAGAGACTGAGGTGGAAATGGAAGCTGCCCTCTCGCCTCTTCCTGATCCCCACTCACCTCTTCCTTCTAAACCAGAATGCCAGGACGCGGACGACAGGATAGAGAACATCTTACGGGAAAACAAAGTACAAGGGGACCTTCACAGGCAAGAGATGGACAGGAAATACCAAGTATTCCTCCAACAAATCGAAGAAGCCAAAAAACTAACAGACGCCAGAAACCTACAACAACAAAAGACTCAGCAATCACCACAACCACTCCAGACTCGGCTAGGACCAGACCCTACAAAACTCACCAGCCAGGATCAGGCAGCTCACCAACAACACCAACTACCACTGTCTCTCCTTCCAAACCTCCGCCTCTGAAAAAGAAGCAGAAAAGACACAAGCGCCGCTAACAACCCACAACTTCTCCTCCTTTACCACGGTCTGACACTTCAAAATTCTACAGTTAATGAGGGTCGAAAGGGGCTTGCTCCCCAAATCGTCCCTGCGCGCCTTCGGCGCGCGAAACCATTTGATTCGAGGGCCATTAGTAGTAGTGTATGTTCCCTTTCACCCCACATTTGGATGATCTCATGGATGATCTCATGTGACGTCATAGTCACGTGACCCAGTGGCGCCGTGTTGTGTTGTCATGGTAACCCGAGTGGGCGGCCATCTTGTGACGTCATCTCCATAGTGATACATGGTGTGACTGCGCATGCGCAGCGCGTGTTGTTAGGGTGATACGTGTTTCCGTCGTCCATTTTCCGCCATCTTGGTTTCTATGGTAGCTCGTGATTGCTATGTCACCTAAGGCCTACAATAGGACAGGGGTATGTTCGGAGGGTATGTTCGATTGAATCGGAGTATTTTCTGGAACGACTTCCCTGGATAATTACCACAAACAACCCGACTTGTATTATTTCGAATTCTTCCAGAATTTTCTGCTTCTATCTATATATGCAATAGTTATCGTTTATCTGGCCATGTTCCTTTATTCTACAGTATACTCCAGTAGCGTAGAAGAGCCTATCAACTGGAACAGTTTACCTTATTATTGCTATATTTAGCAATTTCTGGTCTATTCTTGTTAGTTCTGACCCTATTCTAAGTACTCTTGTTGTTTCATTTATCTAGATTATAACTAACCAATCAGATTGCTTGATTTCCCATAATCTGTATGCAGGGTTATCTCCCTTGTGTATAACAAAAGACTATATCCAATCGCCATATCCCATGGAATCCCATAATTTTGCAAAACACCTGTGGCTATGGAATCCCTTTTTGTGGTATGAGGCCATGAGGGCTATGTGAAAGCCCTCAATGAGTCCTCATTTATTATCCTTCATAGCCTCATTGAATTTTGAGGTTATAAGGACCTTGAAAAATCCCTCAATGAGGTATAATTTTCTACGACTCTTAGCCTCATTTCAGTATTTAACAGGTATATCCTATGGAATCCCATTTTGGAAAACGCCTGTGACTGTGGAATCCCTTTTTTGTCGTATGGGGCCATGAGGGCTATGTAAAAGCCCTCAATGAGTCCTCATTTATTATCCCTCATAGCCTCATTGGATTTTGAGGTTATGAGGACCATTAAAAATCCCTCAATGAGGCATAATTTACTGCGACTCTTAGCCTCATCTCGGTATTTGAGGATACCCATTGCCTGGTATTGTATTATTCGAGGATACCTATCGAGGATACCTTTTATGGGATACTTATCTGAGGATACTTTTTAGGCTGTACATATCCATATAGGTCTCTTGCTGGCCCTTAGTACTATTAATCCACCTGATGCTTTATGTTATCCTATGACTGGTATAGGTAGTACACAATGCGAGGCATAGGGGTATTGTGGGTAGGGGTACTGCCTGGTAGTTTAGAACGGTACTATACTATGGCGGTATATACACCTATAGGCCCCTGTTAGTGCTTGGTACTATTAACCAACCGATTGCTTTGTTTTATTATATGGCTGGTATATGTAGTACGTTATGGTAGACCTAGTGATTTTGTGGGGGTGGGGGTAATGCTTGGTAGTTTAGAACGGTAGTATAGCATAGGCTCTACATATCCTTGTAGGTCTCTTGCTGGCCCTTGGTACTACTGATCCACCAGATGCTTCATATTATTGAGCGGTATTCTGGGGTGGGGTGAATGCCTGGTAATACAGAACGGCAGCAGAGTATGGATGGTATATTCCCCTATAGGTCCCATCCTAACCGTTCATAGTATTAACCTACCAAATGCTTTGTATCATCCTGTTACTGGTAAGGTGGTACGTAATACCAGTAGTTCCTACCTTATTCCGAGTACTCTTGTTGTTTCATTTATCTAGATCATTTATATAAATTATAATTAACCGATTAGATTGCTTGATTTCCCATAACCTGTATGCAGGGTTATCTCCCTTCTGCATAATAAAAACCTATATCTATGGCAATATCCCGGCACCCCAATTTCGGCACCCCTTTTTTGAAAAGCATATGGCCTTTGGCACCCCTTTTTCTGAAATGAGGATAAGAGTCGTATTAAAAATCCCTCAATGAGGGATTTTTAATACGACTCTTATCCTCATTTCAGAAAAAAGGGGTCCCGAAGGCCATATGAGGATAAGAGTCATATTAAAAATCCCTCAATGAGGGATATTTAATACGACTCTTATCCTCATTTCAGAAAAAAGGGGTGCCGAAAGCCATATGTTTTTCAAAAAAGGGGTGCCGAAATTGGGGTGCCTTCTGGAGAATCCCTTTTTTGTCAAATGAGGATAAGAGTCGTATTAAAAATCCCTCAATGGGGTCTAATTTACTACGACTCTTATCCTCATTAGACAAAAAAGGGATTCTCCAGAAGGCACCCCAATTTCGGCACCCCTTTTTTGAAAAACATATGGCCTTCGGCACCCCTTTTTTCTGAAATGAGGATAAGAGTCGTAGTAAATTATGCCTCATTGAGGGATTTTTAATGGTCCTCAGAACCTCAAAATTCAATGAGGCTATGAGGGATAATAAATGAGGACTCATTGAGGGCTTTTACATAGCCCTCATGGCCTCATACGACAAAAAAGGGATTCCACAGTCACGGGCGTTTTCCAAAATGGGATTCCATAGGATATATCTGTTAAATACTGAAATGAGGCTAAGAGTCGTAGAAAATTATACCTCATTGAGGGATTTTCCAAGGTCCTCATAACCTCAAAATTCAATGAGGCTATGAGGGATAATAAATGAGGACTCATTGAGGGCTTTTACATAGCCCTCAGGGCCTCATACGACAAAAAAGGGATTCCATAGCCACAGGTGTTTTGCAAAATTATGGGATTCCATGGGATATGGCGATTGGATATAGTCTTTTGTACACAAGGGAGATAACCCTGCATACAGATTATGGGAAATCAAGCAATCTGATTGGTTAGTTATAATCTAGATAAATGAAACAACAAGAGTACTTAAAATAGGGTCAGAACTAACAAGAATAGACCAGAAATTGCTAAATATAGCAATAATAAGGTAAACTGTTCCAGTTGATAGGCTCTTCTACGCTACTGGAGTATACTCTAGAATAAAGGAACATGGCCAGATAAACGATAACTATTGCATATATAGACAGAAGCAGAGAATTCTGGAAGAATTCGAAATAATACAAGTTGTCGGGTTGTTTGTGGTAATTATCCAGGGAAGTCGTTCCAGAAAATACTCCGATTCAATCGAACATACCCTCCGAACATACCCCTGTCCTATTGTAGGCCTTAGGTAACATAGCAATCACGTGCCACCATAGAAACCAATATGGCGGCCTCCAGTATACAAAATGGATGACGGAAACACGTATCACCCTAACAACACGCGCTGCGCATGCGCAGTCACACCACGTATCACTATGGGGATGACGTCACAAGATGGCCGCCCACGCGGGTTACCATAACAACACAACATGGCGCCACTGGGTCACGTGACTATGACGTCACATGAGATCATTCATGAGATCATCCAAATGTGGGGTGAAGGGGAACATACACTCCTACTGCCATTGATAAGCCGAAGGGATGTTAATAACATCTGTTGGGCCGTTAATAAACCACAAGGTCCGACAAAGTCATGTTATTACTATTATTACCACTGCCATTCTGAGAAAGTTTTGGCTCTGTACCTTACATGGCAGCTGCAAACAGCCAATTGGTCTTCATTCAACTCACATGATTGAGACATTTCTTACGTTTTCAATTTTGGCAAATGTTATTATCGTCTGTTCTCAAACAAACTGGTGTCACATGATTGGTTTTCAGGTGACTGGCACCGGTACTCTTTCAATTGCAACGAAGCTTGAAAAGTTAAAAACAGACCCGATATTTACCACTTTTACGTCAGGAATAAAGGCTTAAAATGTCTGCAGACTTACTTACTATATACAGCTGCTTGTTCTTATGGGACTACCTTTGCTGGACATTCTACATATTTAATAATTTAAATAAAAATTTACTAGTTGAATTCACTTCTGGAAACTGTTCCGAGTGTACGACAGCGAGGAACAAAAGTCACTTGACGTGTTGGGCTGTTAATGAGATGTTTAAGTCAATAACGGCTCGACACATCACGTGACTTTTTAAGTTGAGGGTTACGTTCTTGTAATGCCCTGTTAAACTTTGTTATTGTACTGGGGAATGCCATATAAAGTGGTAATAACTGAAACCATTTCTGGAAAATGTTTCCATTTTCGAGGGTAAGACAGCGAGGAACAAAAGCCACTTGACGTGTCGGGCTGTTTATGAGATGTTTAACCCATTAACGGCCCGACACATCACGTGACTTTTTACGTTGAGCATTACGTTCTTGTAATGCCCTGTTAAACTTTGTTAATGTACCAGGGAACGCCCTATAAAGTGACAATAATATTTTAAAAAAACATCTCCTAGATGCAGTAATGATGTTTTCTGCTGCTGATTGAACACTTATTTTGTAATACCTATTTTAACAAAAGGTGTTTTGTGTCTGTCTGTTCACCATGTTTATTCAGCCCTGGTAATTTACCCTCAGCAATCAGGAGTGCCGAGAAAAATGCCGAGCAAACAAAAATATTCACAGCAAAAATACTGCCGATGATGGCTTCTTCAGAAAGCCTTGTGGTGGCATAAATTGTACAACTTCCGGTTTACTCAAAGAATCAAATCATATGGATTGCATGCACTACGCTGTATTGCTAATCTTACAATTTACAGTACAAGTTGCAGCATTGCCACTAGAAACTATGTGTTCTGCTTCTTTTATGTTGATAACACCAGAATCTGACATCAGATTCTGCAAAGCTCTTACAGGGCTTTCCTGAGAAACTGATGTCAGATTCTGGTGTTATCAACATTATTGAAAATAAGATGCAACATAACCACAAACTAAGTATCTCACTACTTCTATGTAACATAGAATCAGCGAGATACTTAGTTTGTGGTTATGTTGCATCTTATTTTCACTCATAATATATACTCTCCCAAAAAAGAAAGTGTGCATGCTAAACAATAACACTAAAAAAGATATATATCATTTTCATTCATGGAAATTTTATCCAATCACAGATGAATCAATTTGTGATCAACACGAGAAATTTCATTACGCTACGACGAATACTCTTGATGCCATGGGGAGTCAAAGACACTAAAGGTCAAACACAAAAGTCACACACTCAATATCTGGTATGACCTCCGTCTGCATCGCCTACTGCTGTGCATCTACGCCTCATGGAAGCGAACAAGCTAGCATGGAAGTGTTGTGGGATGCTGTTCCATATTCTGATAAGCTGTCTTTGGAGTTCCACAAGCGTTGACGGTGCATGGGGAAGCCGGCGTAGCTGACGTTTCATTTCGTCCCATACGTGCTCAATGGGTGAGATATCGGGCGAATTTGCGGGCCAGGGAAGAACATCCACTTGTTGTTGCTGCAGACACTGTTGAACAACACGAGCTGCGTGGGGTCGGGCGTTGTCCTGCTGTAGAATGACGCCGGGGCCGTGACGTTGCTGAAATGGGACAACAACAGGTGTAAGCACTTCATCACGATATCTGGCTGCATTGAGATTGCCATCAATAATGACCAGCTCAGTTCTGTTACGGGCAGTGATGCCACCCCACACCATGAGAGACCCTCCCCCATAACGGTTTCGCTCCACGACACATGGATCTGCGTAGCGTTCGTTTCGACGTCTGTACACTCTCTGGCGGTCATCTGGTGATGAAAGATGGAAACGACATTCATCTGTGAATAAAATACGTCGCCACCAGTGTAAGGGATGCCTGAGATGTTGTCTACACCACTGCAGTCGAGCACGACGATGACGTAACGTCAAAATCGGACGAATTGCAGGTCTTCGAGGACGTAAGCCGTATTCTCTCAGTCGGTTGATTACTGTTTGAGGATGTATCCGTCTCAGGTTAGGGATGTTCCTGGCTGTCGTTGTTGCCGTTTATTGCTGGTTCCGGAGATGTACGACACGGATATACCGATCTTGTGCAGGGGTGGTAACTCGGGGTCTCCCGGAGCGGGGTCGGTCTCGAACGTCATCATGTTGTGCATGTCGATGGACTAGCCTGTCTACAGTGTTACGGTGCCAGTTGAAATGCTGGGCAACCTCTCTGTGTGTTCTGCCAGCTCTAATCATACCCAGGGCAAGGAGACGTTGATTCATTGTCAATCTTGGCATGCTAATGTGGAGTCGTTTTAACAGCAGCGCAAGTTTGAATGTGAACGATAGGAAGGCCTTACTTTAGTGTTTAAATACCCAGGGATTCACACTGCTGCATGAATTTTCAGACTCTCCACGTGCAAAACATGCCTTTTCACAAACGTGCAGCACGTCATTTAACGTTAATGCAATTTTAACGGGGAAAGCTGTTTTTGTGTTCAATATAACTTATTCATGAACATGTTAACACTCTTTACACCTACGAAATTATTTTTTTGGAGTTTGATCAATTTCTGCAGTGCACACTTTCTTTTTTGGGCGAGTATACATATTGAGCAAGTCGCCTGCTTACTTTCAAGATTTTTGGTTCATGATTGAGTGAAAGATTCTGCACATTGACTGTGATTATATACATGGAAAACTGCCGTAGAAGCACCAGTTTTCCAAAGCAATTTTTTGCCGAGGAAACAAGGATGAATTACCATGACTGTTTATTGATAAAAATATTGCGACCATCTGTTTTAACTTTTTCCCTCCCCTCTTTGTGTTTTTCAGAGACCGCATTTGGGTAAGGATGGGGTATGTAGGGAGAAGTTCAACATTCTACTGAACATGAATATTTCTTGGCATCCTATAGCCCATTGGCTTGAGAATTGGTCTTCAAAAAGATAGGTCGCAGAATCGATCCTGACAATCGGCATCTACGCTGTGACAATGGGCAAGACACTTAATCCCCAAATGCATAAGTGGGAGCATGGTGACATAGTGTACTAATACATATCACACGTCGATGATACGCGTCTTCAAGCATGCAAGCCCTGCTTGTGCACAATGATTGAGTGGGAGAGTCTGACAGTTACTCGCCTCTGCCCAGTTGTCCTCTCCTGGTACCCCGGCTTCTTCCATCCGTAAAACAGACCGAGATGATATTGTTGCAGAATAAGGGTTGTTAAATATACCTTTCGGAAGGCGGGAGACCTTCGTTTTCGTTAGAAGCACAGTCGACACCCAGAGGCTGTCGTCTAGATCCCAGTTCGAACGTATGTCTAGCCACCTTCTCAATGCCCTATCTGTTTGGGACTATTCGTGCTCCTGAAGGAGCCAATGGCTTGAAAATTTTAAGGTTATCGACGATAACGCATTGAAAAGAGTTTATGCGCAATTACAGTTAGCCTAAAAAGGGCCCTCGTCTCTCACAGCTAGCTGTGTCCCCTGGTTCAAACATTTATTTATTTATTTATTTATTTATTTATTTATTTGTTTATTTGTTTATTTATTTATTTATTTATTTATTTATTTATTTATTTATTTATTTATTTGCGTTTAACGACCCTTCCGTTACACAGTCCACATGGTCACCTCGTGTCGGTTAATTGTACGGGAGGGGGAAGCCGAAGTATCTGGAGAGCTCCACCTAGCAACTGCCCAATGTACTAACTCCGCACAAGCAGGGTTAGCATTGGTTGAAGACATGTGTACCATTGACATGCAGTACGCCTTAGTATACAACGCTACCGTGGCCCCATGTGGGAAACTAGGACTAAGTGCCTTGCCCAAGGAGCGGTGCAAACATACGTTTCTGGTGTCGGTCTCTGTTCCCACATGGTTTTGGTCCCTGTTCCCACACGGTTTGAGTCCAAGTATTTATTATGGTGCCTATGTTCGTTTCCCGCGATACCTATTTCACGGGGTTAAGCTCTCCACAACTGTTGACTATTTCAGATTGATTCAGATTCTTTATCCACGGTATAATATCAGTAAAGTGGTTACAAATAAACATATTACACAAATACAATAAGTAGTATACCATGGGAAGTGACATAGCCAGATTGGCAGTCTAGATGCCATCCCCTGGAAGATTGAGTAATTGCAAACAGACTGTGACCAAATGAATGAACGTAGAACAATATATGCTACACACATTTGGGGAATGGGGATATATATAGAATCATTTCGTTTTCGGGGCTAGATTTATGATCCATCATGTACGCCAGTTGAAAGTTGGAGCTTCAAGGTTGGCAGCCAGCAACCTGCTTATTGGACTCCCTCCATTACTCATTACCCATCATAATACCTGAGAGCGGCAACAAGTCCCATCGTGAAGTTCGTGTCGTTTAGACTGCGAAAAAGAGGTAGGTCATTATGTTTGGGCGTGGGGTCTACGTCAGCTGGAACGCCATAGGGTGTCGAATGTAATGACTTAAGCCATAACAATAAGGGCGAATCCTCTTGTGACAGATCATCCACCCAAAGGTGCGCGACAGATTATCTATTTGTTCAACCCTTTGAATTCCGGGGGTCGCTTTTCCGGCCTAGTAACATGATACTTCATAATTTCATTAAGGAGGGTGACTTTTCAGAAACGATGTGGTGTAGACCAATCAATATTTTCAACGTGCAGCCTTTGGGCTGCACGTTGAAAATATTAATTGGTCTACCGTCAAATAATGAATATGGACTCTTCCCGCTGCTGCCATTGAATTGATATTGAAGAAACCACTAGGGTTCAAAGGGTTAACTTATTGTTAACAGTTTCTTAATTGCGACAGATAGCATTTAACATACGCGATGTTAGCAGGACAACCGTACGGGAGAAGCACAGCAGATTGCACATCACGAGGACTCCAGATAAAGACACAGTCGAGGATTCCAGATTAAGATACACACGAGGATTCCAGATTAAGATACATACGAGGATTCCACATAAGACACAGACGAGGATTCCAGATTAAGATACAGACGAGGATCCCAGATTAAGACACATACGAGGTTTCCAGATTAAGATACATACGAGGATTCCAGATTTAGACACATACGAGGTTTCCAGATTAAGATACATACGAGGATTCCACATAAGACACAGACGAGGATTCCAGATTAAGATACAGACGAGGATCCCAGATTAAGACACATACGATGTTTCCAGATAAAGATACATACGAGGATTCCAGATTAAGACAAATACGAGGTTTCCAGATTAAGATACATACGAGGATTCCACATAAGACACAGACGAGGATTCCAGATTAAGATACAGACGAGGATTCCAGATTAAGACACATACGAGGTTTCCAGATTAAGATACATACGAGGATTCCAGATTAAGACGCATACGAGGTTTCCAGATTAAGATACATACGAGGATTCCAGATTAAGACACATACGAGGTTTCCAGATTAAGATACATACGAGGATTCCACATAAGACACAGACGAGGATTCCAGATTAAGACACAGCATTTATTTAGCAATTTAACTAATGCTCATGAACCCTCCGCGGTTCATGGCTGTCTCCTTTCACGACTTTGCAGACCATTACCGAATCTCAGATCGGAGCCCTCCACCACGCCCCCTGAGCGGTCGGTCTCTTTACAGTAAGTTCCTGAATTGCAGTAAGTTCCTGAATTGCAGTAAGTTCCGGAATTGCAGTAAATAACTTTGCGTAAGTTCCTCGGTGTGTGCGAAGGTGGTCCTGTTGATATTTAATTGGATTACAGTGTTGTCACCTAATTAGTCTATTGTTAATAACTGATTTTTTATTAATTACATCCATTAATTTTATGTGGAGTTTTCCTTGCGACATGATAATTTATTTGTATTAATTCTTACAGGGGGTTTTCTCTAGCGACTCGAATAATTGTATTTGCTAATGAATCCACGAGGGTCGGAAGCGCGGGTCAAAAATCTTATTTGAATGAATGAAAAGTTTCAGGATTGAAATCCCTTGTGACTCTAATAACTTTATTTGCTTTTGAATCTGGGACTAACGAGAGTCGGAAGCGAATATGAATGAATGAAGTTTCAGCGTGCCGAAGGCGTTCAGAGACGTTGTGGGATTTGAGATCCTTTCCGACCCGAATAACTTTATTTGCTTATGGATCCACGAGAGTTGGAAGAGAGGGCCATTAATCTTATTTGGTTCGAGTGTGCGCACTGGCAGAAGGGTACTGGAACATCAAACTGGAAGGGGACTAGGAATTGTGCAAAGCTCACAAAAATTATTGCACACTGGTCACAGCCAGACAAGCTTGTTTCAATCCTTGCTTGGTGTTTGGTTTTACTCTGTATGTTTAACAAAACATATTGTTCCAATCCCTTCTGTGTTTCGACTCATCTGGCCCCTATGCCACCCTACACTACTAACGTTTGTATCAGAGGAAGCCCACCCCCCCCCCCCCCCTCCCCACTGTTCCGATTTCGATTTAAATCCAATGGGCTTATGTAATGGGCAGTGTTGGGTTAATTGACGCACCTTTGGATGACCGCCCACCAAGCAAAAAGGATAAATACACAAAATGAAATATTTCACCAAAAAACTGAAATACTGCACAAATGTATCTTTAGATATAATTCTATTTCGACTTTCCAGCTTGTGCCGAGTACCTGTGGGTGGCAAAGGAAATCCCACATCATTCCTGTGCGCCTTCGACGCGCTAAACTTTTCATAAAAAAATTAATGGAAGTAATCAATAAATAATCAATTATTAACAAGAGACTAATTAATGACAATACTGTTATCTAATTAACTACCAAAAAGACAAAGGATTGATAACACCTTCGCGCACACCGAGGAACTTCCGCAAAGTTACTTAAAGCAATTCAGGAACTTACTGCAAATAGACTGAGCCCCTACTGAGTTCTCTTGGACTTCTGAGACTGACTATCCCAAAGGGTGGGGGCGTGTTACAGGGGGGGGGGGGCAGGTGGGGCAGAGGGTCCCCCAATCTTGACCAAAATTTCTTATAGTTGGAAAATCGGAGGGTATGTCGAGAGTACTGAGTTGGAAATTCCATCTACAGTAGAACCTGTCTTGAAAGACCGCCCTTTGGGCCACACAAGAGTGGTCTCTCAAGACAGGTGGTCTCTCATAACAGGTTTCAGGTTTTCTCAAGTCAGTGAATAACCAACCACAAAATTCAGAAATGGAGAAGAATGGATTTTTGTAATTACTTTGTAGTTGTTTTTTTTCATGAAGTTTTTGTAACAAATTGAAATGGACAGTTATAAAAATTATTGAAGATTTTCAACACAAATTTATTTTTATAATCCTATCTGTCACATTTCAGATATGTATGGAATTGTGTATTCAGCAATAATCCTAATCTTCTACGGGGGGTCTTATAAAAACAACTCAATCTTTAATGAGTTATGTAACTGAATAGCAATTGAAACCCATGCAATTAAGAGTTTTTAATACTTTTAATTACACGGGGGGGGGGGGGGGGGGGTGGGGGGGGGGGGACTGTTTCATGAAAGAGACTCCTGCTCCGACTTTACGGACGGTTCGCTTGCGATTAAATCTCCAGTTCGTTACCGACTTTGGCCGTTTTTCATCAATAGATGAAGAAAATATGGTGAGTATTCTATAGATATAATGTTTCTTGAATGGAAGGTCGTTTCTCCGGCAGGTAAAAAGGTACACCATGTCACGCTATAGATCATTATCTAAGTTTAGTCAGTAAAAATGTCCACGATCACTACACTGAAAAAAAATTAAAGACTGGTAATACGCCGACATTTTAGAGACCACTTGAGGTTACAGAGGTGAACAGTTTCACTTTGCTGTACAAAAATACCTTGTTTTAATATTGTATGCAAATTTAGAATGAACAGTCGAAATCCAAATTTTACGGACTCGGCTGAGAATCTCAATTACGGAATGCTTTATATGTATACAGGGAAAATCTGATTCAACCTTGATCAATGTTATAGTCGAGACTGAGATAGGTATAGCTAGGAAGTAATGGATGAGATATGGGGCAGAATAACAGAAGCCAATAGTACTGGTACAATGCCGCAATGGAACAAGACTACAACAAGTTGTAGAAGCTAATGATAGGACAGATAGACCATAGACCTGTAGTGGGCTTGGAGCTTTGGCGACAAGATGGAAACGGAATCCCGTTTGTGGAATCCCTTTTTTGGAATCCCATTTGTGGAATCACTTTTTCGAAAACGCCTGTGGCTATGGAATCCCTTTTTTCTGAAATGAGTCGTCGAGTCGTTCGAGGAGTCACTCGATCGAGCAATTGCTCGTTGGCTCATTTGCTCGATGGGATTCGAGTCATTCGAGCAATAGTCACTCGACATAAGACGGAATCCCACTTTTGGAATCCCTTTTTGGAATCTCATTTGTGGAATCCCTTTTTTGAAAACGCCTATGGCTATGGAATCCCTTTTTTCTGAAATGAGTCTAAGAGTCGTTCGAGGAGTCACTCGAACAAGCAATTACTCGATAGCTCATTTGCTCGATGAGCTTCGAGTCGTTCGAGCAATTGCTCATGGAGCAATTGCTCTTAGGCTCATTTGCTCGATGAGCTTCGAGTCGATCGAGCAATTGCTCATGGAGCAATTACTCTCTTGCTCTTTAGCTTATAAGGGATATTTGGGATAGGTATGCCTTGTGATATAGGTAATAGTATCCTCAGATAAGTATCCTATAAAAGGTATCCTCGATAGGTATCCTCAAATAATACAATGCCGGGCCATAGGTATCCTCAAATACTAAAATTAGTCGAAGAGTCGTTCGAGGAGTCACTCGAACGAGCAATTACTCGATAGCTCATTTGCTCGACGGACTTCGAGTCATTCGAGCAATATGCCGAGTCACTCGATCGAGCAATTGCTCTAAGGCTCTAAGGCTCATTTGCTCGATGAGCTTCGAGTCGTTCGAGCAATGACTTTTCAGTAACTGCTCGATAGCTTATTGGCTTTGGGAATGATATTGGCTTTGGGAATGATATTGGCTTTTGTTGTACAGAAGGGAGATAACTCTGCATACAGGTTATGGGAAATCAAGCAATCTAATTGGTTAGTTATAATTTATATAAATGATCTAGATAAATGAAACAACAAGAGTACTTGGAATAGGGTCAGAACTAACAAGAATAGACTAGAATAGCTAAATATAGTAATAATAAGCAAAGCTGTTCCAGTTAATAGGCTCTTCTACGCTATTGGAGTATACTCCAGGATAAAGGAACATTGTCAGGTAGACGAAAAGTATTGCATATATAGATAGAAGCAGAGAATTCTGGGTAAATTTGTCCTATAGCACTACGTGTTATTCTTATTGGAAAATAACACGTCATGGGATAGGGATCCAAAAAGGGATTCTGGGAGAATTCTAATTCAGAACATTACTCCTGTTCAATCGAATGCACCCCCTTGTACCCCTTAGTACTATAGCACTACGTGCTAAGCCGATAAATTGGGGAAATAAAGTCAATTTCGGTGAATTCGGATAGATTTTGGTGATTTGGGGAGATTGTCGGGTTGTTTGTGGTAATCAGATTTACTCGTCTACAAAGGAACACACCCCCGAACATACCCCTGTCTTGTTAGAAGCCATTGGTAACATAGCAATCACGTGCCACTATAGAAACCAAGATGGTAGCCTCCAGTGTACAAATTGGACGACGGAAACACGTATCACCCTAACAACACGCGCTGCGCATGCGCACTCACACCACGTATCACTATGACGTCACAAGATGGCCGCTCACGCGGGTTACCAGGACAACACAACATGGCGCCACTAGGTCACGTGACATGACGTCACTTCCGAGGTCATCCACCGAGGTCATCCAGAATAGGGGTGAAAGGTACATGACATACTACTAAGATATTTAGATGCCTGGCGTTTGCCAAAGGAAAAATGTTTTAATTCTTTTCCTCACTCATGAAATAATTTCTCAATCCACACCAAAGAGTCTGCATCTTACGTTTCCAGTGATAGCTGTTCTCACCTCTATTTAGGACACACTCTAAAACCAGTTGGGTTAAAAATCAACCCAAATCTACTTGGTTCATTATTCAATGAACCCAGTTAATTTGGGGTGATTTTTAACCCAACTGATTTTAGAGTGCACCTTTCGAAACTTGCCAACGGATTGGCTGACCTTTCTGCGTTTGAAAGCAAATTTATTTTTACTGAGGTAAAGATGAAATATTTTGTACGCAACTAACAATTCTATTATAAAATGATTATATTTTTATGGAGCTAACTTACTTGAGATGCAAGCTTTCTGCCAAATCCCTCCATCACTCAGCAATTTGTATATTGTTAACCCTTTACCTAACGAATCACCCGCATCCGCCCGCGTAATATGCAAATTCAGCAGTTAAAAATATTATATTTCAAAAAATTTCAACAAAACCATATCATGTGACCCCTCGTTGGAACGAGCTCAACGAGGGGTCACATGATATGGTTGTGTTGAAATATTTTGAAAAATTTAAAAAAATAATATTTAAAATAATAAATTTTGATATCGTCTGCGTTGGGTAAAGGGTTAAAATTATGCTATATTGTGAGCTGCTGTGCTTTGCGCTGTTACTTCTTCTGGTGTTAAATTCAGTAATGAATAAAATATTGTTTAAACTAAATGATACTCGCCTTCACATGTTGGTCCACTCCAGTTTTCAGAACACCCAAAAGCACACTCAGCAGTCTGTTGATCACACACGTTCCTGTTACATGTCTGGCTACACGTGTGCTCACACGTTTTCCCATGGAATCCTGATATACAGCCCAGTAAACAAGTGCCAGAATTTTGATCGCACTTACCTTTCTCTGTATGATTTGATGCACACGTTTTGTTACAAAATTTATCACATAATAAGCCATACCTTCCAGCCATACACTCCAGACAATTTCCTGTCTGCCTTTCACAGTTAATTGTGTTTTCTGTGGTGCATTCGCCAGAACAGGATTTATTACAATAGACTCCATATTTACCATCAATACAGGCAACGGAGCATACACCAGACGACTGACTGCACATATCGTGTTTGCAATTTACACATTGTTCGCTGCAATTATCACCAAAAAACCCCACATCACATCCCACAATACATTTGCCGTCTTTTTGGTTGCATGTATTGTTAAGGCAATTCGATGGGCATTCGTCGTTACAATCATTACCAGTGTAACCAGATATACATCCATCAGAACAGACACCAGTGTCTTTATCACACAGTGGTTTTGTATTATTGTTGATAAATCTGCAGTTTGTACTACACTGGTGCTGACAATATTTGCCATAATTGCCTGCAGTACAACTGGTACAGTCATATGTCCCATCGCAAGACGTGCAAGTTGGTAGGCATGACTTACAAGATCGCCAACTTGGATAATAGGCCCCATTACACTTGGTACATTCAGACTCCGAACACTCTATACATTGTTCATCCATGTTAAGTGACTGGCAGGAAAATGCACATCCTGTTCCCGAATAACCGTCTTCACAGCCCGAATAACATTTACCATCTATTGGGCACAGATCATTCTTATTGAGGCAATGTCTGTGTTCACAGTGAAGATGACAGTCAGTACCATATTTTCCCTCATCACATTCTGTACATTCACCCGAAGTTATATTACACTTTTTACATTTGCTACAAGGCTTTGTGCAGTCGGTTTTATACCACCCATTTGTACATCCCCCAATGCATTTTCCGGAGAAATCACACAACTCCATATTGGCACAGTTTCTATCAGAACATGAGGTGTCACAATGCTGACCATACAGTCCTTCTGTACACTGAGTGCACTGTCCGTTCATTCTTTCACAAACAGCACAACTTTGGACTTGGCAACGCTTTGAACAATCCAGTTTGAACCATCCATCTTTACAACCATCTTCACATGTTCCTGATTTGTTACAAAATGTAGACTTACTACAAGCACGCTTACTACAGTCGTATCCACATGATGTCCCGTATTTACCAGTCTTGCATTTGATACATTCCCCATACATTTGTTTACATTTTGCACAATTTACTGGTGTACATTTCCTACTGCAGTCATTGTCATACCATCCATCCAGACATCCATTGGAGCAATATCCGTTAGCTTGACATATATCAGATTTGTTCTTACATTTCCTTTCACTGCATTGTTTGGAACACTCAGATGAAATATCATACCACGAATGTTTACATGCAGTACAATCTCCAGTTGTTTGGTCACATTCCTCGCAGTTCTGAGGACATATATACATGCAGTCTGTTCCATAGTAACCGGACATGCACCCAGAAGTACATTTCCCGTTTTCATCGTTACATACCGATGAGCGATATTTACAGTTTCTATCAATACATTTCTTATTGCATTGAAACCTAAAATTATATCTCCCTGAATGGCATGTTTGGCATTGGCCATTGCTACAGGTTTTACAGTTATTAGGACATTCTCTTTTGCAAGAGCGACCCCAATAGCCGTCTTTACATTGCTCACAGGTCCCACGTCGCTTTTCACATTTTCTACAGTTAGTATCCGGACATCTAGCTGTACAATCAGTTCTATACCAGCCCTCTTGGCACTCACCTGTGCACTTACCATTTAGGGGACAAGAGCTTTGATTTTCTAAACAATTCCTATCAGAACAAGATTTTGTACAATTAGTATTTTTTTCATAGAAACCGGCTTTACATGAAAGGCATTTACCATTGTTCTGCCTGCAGTTATCACATTTATCAGGACAAGGTTTTGTACAGTCTGTTCCGTAATACCCATTTTGGCACTTGTAGCAATACCCATCCATACGACACAACGATGCCGTTGTCAAACATTTTCGATCTTCACACTTGCTAATGCACTGAGGACCATACCAACCACTTTCACATTTCTTGCATGTCTGCATTTTGCTTTCACATTCTCCAGGCTTACATTTTGCTGGGCAGGTACATTCTGGTTCTTTCCAACCATTTTCACACAAGTTATGAAAACATGCACCAGATATAGGACATGTAGAACTTCCATGAAAACAGTGGCGTTTTCTGCAATCCATGTCACATTGAGATCCGTACCAGTCAGCTTGGCACGTATCGCACGAGGTGTTTTGTCTATTACAGTAACCAGACTTGCAGTTTATTGGGCACGTGCAATCTTTCTCGGTCCATCCCTGTTTGCAGGCAGATTGACGACAGTCTCCTTCTAGAGGGCATCGGGAACTGTGTATACACCGTCTGTCACTGCACAACATATTGCACCTGGTACCATACCAACCAGAAAGACACTGCCTACAGCTCTGTAAACGAGAGTCGCATTCGTTGGGGTTGCAATTTTTGGGACATGTACAATCATATGCTTTCCACCCTTCCGCGCAATCTTGTTGGCCACACCTCCCATTAGCTATATCACATACTGAAGTTGTATTTTTACAGTGTCGTTTGGTACACTCTTTGTCGCATTTGTCTCCATACCAACCAGTACCACAGCCTGTAATAAACAACAAATATGAATCTACATGGATTCAGGAAACTGAATAAAATTCAGTATAAGATGGCCGCGTGTGGGGGAGTCCCGACAGTTTATTATCTACAATATCTTGGTAACAACAAAAGAAGGACAAGCATACTTCCATCTGCCTGAAACGCATATCAGTTTACTTGAAGGCAGGGTGTTTTTTTTTTTTTTTTGGGGGGGGGGGGGGGGGGTTCGGTTTAATTCCGGTTTTTGTTGCAAACCGGAAAACCGAACCATAGGATGCAGTTAAATCTAGCAGAGCAGTTTAGCTGACTTTGACCCTTTGTTTATAATTAAGCAAACTACTTTACTGAGAGGGAACTGGACTAGTCGCTCATATGAATTCTCATCACTTAGATTATCCGGTAAAGGGGCGAATAGCTCGTGGTCGTATTCCAAGTTAAGCAGTCTGGAGCCATTACTATAACACTTTTACAATAGTATTTCCTAGAATTGAATTTTCTACCTATTAATATAACTGACTAAAATGAATCATTAGCATTTTAAAAGATATGGCAATTTGCCAATTGGCAAATTGGCACATCTTTGAAAATGCTAATGGTTTATTTCAGCCCATTTGAGGCCATAACTAGAAAATACAATTCCAGAATATTCATGTGTAAACGTTTTACAGTATTGGCTACAGGTTGATGTGTTATTTACTATTTGATTTAAAACATGGGGAAACTGCGCCAAAACCGATGTTTTATTTTCCCTGAAAGCGAACCCAAACCGAATAAAAACCTCCTAAATGCAGTTCGCTCTTATCGCATTCTAAACAGTAATTTTAAAAACTAGAGAAACAGAATTTACTGCACCCAGTAAAATCAGGTCTATGTGAACGGGGTTAAAGCATCAGGAATAAACAAAATAGAAAGAGCATTTATGGAGGCTTATTTTTGGGAGTAAAATATTTTTAAAGAAATCAGAAATAGGTTTTCGTTAATAGTATTTAAAGGTATCCATACAAGAATCTGATAAATTTTTCCAAGAAACCCCAAAACACATGTGCACAGTATCAAAAGGGTTCGATCAAGGAAACGGGAATGAACATTTTTTGCACTGCCACTTATTTAAATGATGTTTAGAGCAGTAATGTGTGTATGGAAAGAGTTAACATTAATCCCACTGAAATAAAATCTTTGGAATCCAGGCTGGTTGGTAAATGGCCTTTATACCTCGACCGCTACACAAATAATAATAAACAATTATTCTAATCAGAGTAATTTCACCAAGACGTTCACTCCAGTTCCACTTCAATTGAAATTTGTATCCCAAATGCTGTTGACAAAGAGCATTGAACGTTCCCCGATGTTGCAGAATGAAGAATTTCAATCCTTAAATGAAGATCCAGTTAAGGTCCATAGGAACCGGTGAATTTCCCCAAAGGTCAAAAATAAAAGAGTTCTAAAACAAGTAAATTAAACGATTTTCGTACAAACGGTGACACGCAGTGGAACTGCTTTGATCTAAAGAATATTTTGTTTGCTGAAGTTTTAAACTAAAAAGTAATTTTATTGTTGAACATCAACTTTTAAAATGTAGTTAATCCTTTGCCCGATGTAACGGTCATTGTCATCCATGAAAATCGCTATTTAAATCCTTTTATATTTTCAATTCTTGTCTCGGAAAAATGGCTTATGACCCCTCATTGGAACGAGTTCGATAAGCTCGTTTCGGTGGAGTGTCATGAGGTGTGATTCTGGGACGGACATTGGAAATTTCCAGTTATTCAATAATTTATTCTTCAAGTGTCGTCAGATACATTTGTTGGGTAAGGGGTTAAGTTCCTTTTCCCATCTCATTCTCCTGTTCTCTCTATTGCTCTCCTTAAACTCTTTGGTTCTCATGTTTAAACAATATTTTACTTAGTGCCTGCTGCTACCATTAAATTTTGTCAGTAGTCCAAAGGAGACGGCGTATACAAGCTAAAAGCTTACTGCTGAATCCTTTCAAAGAATCTCGTCCTTGCCTCACTACTTTAATGCATACCATTGTATTGTGCACTCTGTATGACAATCATCTTGTTTTTTATTTTATGTATGCATCATATTTTCTCATGAATAAAATATTATTTAAACTAAAATGTAGATCGCACTAACAACAGAACGGAAAATTCACACACAGCACTCTTAAATTAATGAAACCAAAATTAATCCAAAACATATATCTAAAGCGCTTTACAGAGAAAAGAACTCTGAGGTGATTTTAAAATTAATTAAAACATGTTTTTAATGTCTATTCCAAAATATTTTCCAGTGATGACACCAAGACATGACACCTTAAGGGCCTATATAAGTAATGAAATTTTGTTTATTTTGAAAATTCACACCTCTCATATTCCTTCAATTCAAATTAAAAAAACACAAATTATACATCAAAATGAAGGTTGGGATGTATAGAACACGAACCATATATGTAATCAACCCATAGAGTCGACAGAAGGTACCACTGGTTCCTGGAAGTCTGCTACCGTATTCGCAACAGAACAACTTGTTTCCAAATGTGCTTCATATATCCAAGAAGAAAGCTAGGCATTCAAAACACTTTCGAATACAACGATAGGACTGCATTTGGGAAAAGGACAATGGAAAAGGGCCCATATAAGTAATGAAATTTTGTTTATTTTGAAAATTCACATCTCTGATATTCCTTCAATTCAAATTAAATATACACAAATTATACATCAAAATCTAGAATGAGATGTATAGAACACGAAACACATATGGAATCAAATCATAGAGTCGACTGTAGGCACCACTTGTTTCTGGAAGTCTGCTACCGTATTCGCACCAGAACTGATCATTTAATAATATTTCACGAAAACAACTCATGGCCAAATGCGCTTTACATATCCAAGAACAAAGCTGGGGGGTCAAAATTCTTCAAAACACGGCGACAGATCTACGTTGGGGAAAATTCCAAAGCCTTTGCTTTTGTTTACGTATGAGTATACTTTCGATTTCCGGTCGACGTCATCGGACAGAAAAAGCATGTAAAAACAACGCCGTCTAAAATCAAATAATGAAAAAGATCGCCTTCGTACAGTATACTGTTATTAGATAGAGATTGCACAGTTGCCATATTCAATGCAAGGTATCATGATACCTGTTGAAATTTCTTAGAATTACGATTTTCTTTTTCGATGGAAATTCGTGGTAACGAGTGATTTGCGCATGTCTGTGGAGCATGGAAACCATCTTCAATAAAAAATGGAGAGAGTGTTGTCCTTTTCCAAAATGCAGACTTAGCGCTGTATTCGAAAGTGTTTTGAATGCCTAGCTTTGTTCTTGGATATATGAAGCACATTTGGCCACAAGTCGTTCTGATAAAATATTATTTTATTATCAGTTCTGGTACGAATACGGTAGCAGAATTCCAGGAACCAGTGGTGCCTACTGTCGACTCGATAAGTTGATTACATATGTGTTTCGTGTTCTATACATCCCAACCTTCATTTTGATGTATAATTTGTGTATATTTAATCTGAATTTAAGGAATATGAGAGATGAGAATTTCAAAATAAACAAAATTCCATTACTTATATAGGCCCTTAAGGGGCTGCCTACCCGAAACAATTTGAAACGAGACTCCTGCCAAAGAAAAGGAAAATAAATAAAATTATATAGCAATGTTATACATCAAAATGTTCATTATAATGCACTGCATATGCATATACACGTTTGAAATGGAAAAAAATCAGTAGAAACGAAAAATGTGGTTTTTGAAATGAAGGCTGTATTAGCAACAGAACAAATCATGGCAACGATAATCTGAAGTAATTTATCAACCAATATCAATGGCCAGTAGTTACCAACTGCATGCGGGGTAATTTTCATGTAAGTACTTTTAGTAGCGATGATCTTGGCAGTTTCTTCGACATTTGCTTCCTGATGGAGAACGCTATTTGTAATTATACCACGTGACGAAAACAACATTTCGGTAATTCAGAAAGGTATCATATTTTGCGTTGTAGCACTGCTTTTCAATTTCCAGAACAGCACATAACGTTAACAACTTTATCTATAATGCTCCTGAACTTGTGCTTGTTTAATAATTTGGTGCGAAATGTTTTTAAATTAGCGTTGTTTTTGAACAACAAAGATGAATTTTGTAGCACCGCCTTCTCCAACCACCCAATCTAACAGAAATTGGTACACATTTTGATGTCGTTTGGTAAAATATCATTTTTTATGAAATGCAATGACTGAGAGTCGAATAAATACATTTGGCACAACAAAATTAAAAGAATTTAGTGGATTTGAGAAATGGTAATCGGAATGTTAGGAATTATTTTGTGACGTTTTATGTCGTAACGCCTTTGTTACGAATGGGCGGAACAGTTTTTGTCTTTTAGGAATCACCGCGAATCTATGTCCAGACCGATTCTGTGACAGAGAACCTTTTTTCCAAGAATATTTGGTAAGCATTGGGTGATGAACGACAACTAGCACGCCTTGATACTACGAAAATCATCATCGGTGAAAAAGAGGCCTTTCGATATGCTTTTCATGTTGAAAGTATAATGTTTACATCTATCTTCCCAGTAAACAGCACCGCATGTTGTCAGCATGAATGTCAGGTTCTGTTGATAGTGAAATCTGTTGTGTGTTTTGGCGACTTGTGTATGGAAACCTGATTGCACAATAATCTGAGAAAATTCTTTTTTAATATATTACTGTGGTATCATTCCTACAAATCTCATCGGTCATGTGTAAATAATTCTCGTATAAAAATTATTAGTGCCATTGGTAAAATAGGAATTCCCATGTAAGAAAACATGTTAGCAGAATAAACTTTAACAATTCTTTGGATCCTCTCGGTATTCCATACAATTGTTTGTCAGATGTAGTGCAGTGACCTTTGACATTTACAGTACAAATAGCCAAGCCATGTGCTTTCATTTGTTTTTTCTTCAACTTCAACACATTTTTTTCAAAAGCAAATTTGGAAGTGATGTGAACTTTTTAACACACTTTAACCCTCTGCATGCTATTTTCTATTATTGAAATTTAATGGGGAGATAGTGAAAATATCCTAAAGGGTTTTTTATCAGTTTCTTTAATTCCAATTCACATGCTCTATTATGCAATCAACATGCATCCTGTGCAAGGCAGGATGGGCAAAATAGACTACAAAAATCTTCTATGTGCCAAACCAAACATTTTGATGTATAACACATGCCTATTTGAAGGTCATTGAAGTAACATTTCATTCAGGAAAAAACACATCATTTGATTGAAAGTTTGGGATTGGCAGCCCCTTAAGGTTACACATCTTAATATTGATACTTAAAAAAATCTTTCAGAGTGGAGATTGAAAATGTGTTTTCAATAATTCAAAAAGCACCTCCAGGTTCATTTGTCGGTAAAGTGCTGTAGATACATGGTTCAGATTAATTTTGGTTTCAGAAATTTAAGTGTTCCAAATGTGAATTTTTAGTTCTGTTGTTAGTGCAATTTGCGATTTAAAAGTTGATTTTCTACAATAACATCACTTTTTAGTTTGAAACTTCAGCACTCCAAATATTCTTTAGATCAAAACAGTACCATTGCCTGTCATTGCTTGTATGAAAATTGTTCAATTATCGTGTTTTGGAACCATTTGTTTTTATCTATTTGGGAAAATTCGCCAGTTCCTATAGACCTTAAGGGCCTATATAAGTAATGAAATTTTGTTTATTTTGAAAATTCTCACCTCTGATATTCCTTCAATTCAAATTAAATATACACAAAATGTACAGCAAAATGAAGGTTTTGATGAAAAGAACACGAAATACATGTGTAATCAACTCATAGAGTCGACTGTAGGCACCACAGGTTCCTGGAAGTCGGCTGCCGTATTCGCACCAGAACTGATAATTTAATAATATTTCACAAAAACAACTTGTGGCCAAATGTGCTTTACATATCCAAGAACAAAGCTAGGGGATACAAATTCTTCAAAACACGGCGACAGAGCTGCATGGGGGAAAATTCCAAAGCCTTTGCTTTTGTTTACGTATGAGTATACTTTCGATTTCCGGTCGACGTCATCGGACAGAAAAAAAACATGTGAAAACAACGCCGTCTGAAATCAAATAATGAAAAAGATCGCCTTCATACAGTATACTGTTATTAGATAGAGATTGCACAGTTGCCATATTCAATACAAGGTATGATACCTGTTGAAATTTCTTAGAATTACGATTTTGTTTTTTGATGGAAATTCGTGGTAACGAGTGATTTGCGCATGTCTGTCGAGCATGGAAACCATCTTCAATAAAAATGCAGAGAGTGTTGTCCTTTTCCAAAATGCAGACTTAGCGCTGTATTCGAAAGTGTTTTGAATGCCTAGCTTTGTTCTTGGATATATGAAGCACATTTGGCCACAAGTTGTTCTGATGAAATATTATTTTATTATCAATTCTGGTGCGAATACGATAGCAGACTTCCAGGAACCAGTGGTGCCTGCAGTCGACTCTATGAGTTGATTACATATGTGTTTCGTGTTCTATACATCCCAACCTTCATTTTGATGCATAATTTGTGTATATTTCATCTGAATTTAAGGAATATGAGAGGTGAGAATTTCAAAATAAACAAAATTCCATTACTTATATAGGCCCTTAACTCACGCAGAAATTCGTTGTTAATTTGATACATTACATTTGCTCATTTGAACATTAAATTTGCTCATCTGAACAATCCCTACAAAAACTATTACCTCAGTGGCCGAATTTATGAACGAACAGTGACGTCATTTGTCCCAATTCTTTTTGTATCACTGCGCGCACGTGCAAGTGTTCTTCAGGTCGGATCAGTGGGAAGACATGTTTTGAAATCATTTAAAAAGGGATGTTTTGGGAAACAAATAAGGAGAAAATAAAATAAAAACAAAAGTTCACTGCTGAGATTCGAGTACGGTTTTATCCTCTCGTGGGCGAATTATTTTTACACGACAGGGTGTTAATTGTAAACAGTGAAATGTTGTGAATGAATATATACCTATTCTGTCTACTGAATAAATACAATCTGTAATTAAAACTGTTCTCATTGTCTCTTTATTTGATTACTTATGAGTGTGTTAAACATAATTTGATGTCATTCAAGCCATTTATTTATTTTTACTATCTTTCGTTTATTCCCTGAAAGCTACATTATGCTCAGGAGATGGTGATCTATTAAATATTGGAAACGCACAATAATCATGCTGTACATCATGAATACCAATTCCACAAATCTTTTAAGAAGCACTTTTCAATATCAGCGGCAGTGTAGATGAAGAATTGTATTTTTCGCATTTTGCTAGAATAGCGGAAAATATTGTTTTGTTGTTACTATTACTTTTAACGACAGGCCTTAAAATAAGCAATCTGACATTTGCATCATGAGGTCCCCAGAGTGAGAATTTGATAATGCAATCCCATACAGTGGATCAATTTATCCTCTAGGTACCTCTTTCTGTTTAGTTTTGAGATCCAGATTCAGATTGAGGTTCACAGAGGGCTAATTTAGTGATGCTACCCTGCTGTGCAGGGTAGCATCACTAAATTCACCTCCTGGTGACCTCATTTTGCAGATGACAGTCTGCTTATTTTCTGGCTTGTAATTAACGGTAAAGCGGTGGAGGAGTTTAGTAGAAAAGTCAATAGGTGAAGTAAGGTGTGATTGTCTTGACCAATGGTCAGTTCCATGATGACACACATTCGGAACACATCACTTCAATAAATTATTGTTCGATTTCTGTTGTTGGAAGCAAATTTTTATTCAACATAGTACATGTCTTCTTTTGTGATTTTAACGTAAGAATTATTTAGCTGCATTCAAAATATATACATATCTTTTTTCACAAATACTCGATATTTCGGCAACAAGATGGTAATGGATATCTTTCACTGGAGGCGGGTGTGGTACCTGCACCGATTACAGGTTTCCAGAGTTTTTCATTTGGCTTCATAACATATTTAGGCTTTTCAAAAAACAGTTTGGGAAAGACTGTTGTTATTTTTTTTCTGCCGTTAATTGTGTCTGTTGCACTACCCCAAAATAGGCCAAACGACTTCAACCAAATCTGGCATACTCATGTTATGTAATAAACTCCAAGGACATGAGGTATCGTCATATTTGTGAAAATGCTTGTTTTCAAAATATTCTACCAAAACCATCAAATTTTCACCATTTTTCAACATAGCTGAAAAACAGGCTGTGTCGTTTCAACCAAATTTGGCATACTTGTGTAATGTCATAAAATCTAAGGAAATGAGGTATCGTCATATTCGTGAAAACACTTATTTTCAAAATATTCTGCCAAAACCATCAAAAGTTCACCATTTTCAAAAGTCTCAAAATTATTTAGCTCAAATTTTCCAAACATTTAGAGTATAATATGATACACCAAAATCACCACACAAATATTTCAATATTAGCCCCTATTGGCCAAAACAAAAACAACATGAACATAGCATTTTCCTTCAAAATTGACCAACTTCAAGGGCAAATTTCTCTAATTGCAAGGTTATTGTAACAATTATTTTGGTATAGATTGATGTATTACTTTTTACGTTTTTTAACTGCAGATTTAACCCACAAGCACAATGAGGGCGAGGATAAGATTACCGTTTGAAAATAACAAAATTAGCCAACTTTGGTTGCTTTTTTTCTATCATTTTGGAAAGGGTTAATTTCAACCACTTTGCTTTTCTATATGTAGATATGCGTAATGGACAAATCCGCTGCTGTAGGTTATGTTCTGGGGCTTAACCCAACATATGCATTGGACACTTAAAAAAGACTTACTGTCCGAAAAAAATGATTTTTATGAATTTTGCAAATTTCTGTACTCATTAGACCAAAAACAAAATGGAAAAAGCTCATTGTGCTTTCTATACTGTATTCAAAAATCAATGGGGAACAAATTTGGTGTTATATGTTTTGGTGTCTCTCTTTATCCAATTGGGCTGCATAACAACTACTCTGGTCAGAAAAACTTGCAGTTTTCGGTAATCATTTTTTCAAAACAGAAAGCATGCATCCCATTTTGCTTTCTATCATTTATTCAGTACTTATAGGGTAACAGATTTTCTGTTGTGTATTTTGCTGTCACACTATATCCAATACTAGTTTTGGCCATGCAAATATGAGTACCGTCATTCAAAATTCATTTTACGACTAATTTCGTACTTTTCTGTACTCAGTTTCCCAGGGTAGGATTGGGAAAGTCTATTTTCCTTTGCATTTCTGTATTATGTGATTGATTGATTGATTGATTTTATTCAGTTTTACAACATGTATACAGTGAATAACAAAAATATATATATAGGTAGCATACTTCAGAACTACATGACTGCACCGCTGGGAGATGGCGTAGCCACTAGTGGCTGTCTTCCCGCCATTCCCGTTTAAAAAAATGAAGAAGAAAAAGGAGAAAAAAGCAGAGAAAAGAAGAGAAGAGAAAAATGAAAGAGAAATTAATACGAGAAGCAGACGTGACAATCGAGGCAATCCTGACAACAGCGTGTTTACTAATAAGAGGGAATTTTATAGCCATACTGCATATGACATATTAGACTAGTTCTTTCCGTTATGTGATAGATCTATTCTATGTTTTCTAGTATGTCATCCCCCGAGTTCCAATGTGTTCCATGTGTCAGCAGGCATAAAGAACGCATTGGACATAAGCATAAACGATTATGTGTTACAGTGAAACAAATTTCCTGTGACAAGTTTTGTTGTCACGCATAATCCAATATATGTTTTGAAAACATTATCCAGAAAAAAACCCTTAATTTCCGTGAATTTTGCTGTATTTTATACTCATTTTTTCCTGTCATTAAATCCAAACATAAACAACTTGATCTCCTCTGAAATGGCCGTTAAAGTAACTAACTGTTTGCCAAAAAATGTTTTTCACATGTTGGGGAACGTTGCTGTTCACGTTTTAGTCCAATTAAATTATGAAATTCTTTGGAGTGACTCAAAGAGCTCATCAGCAAAAAAACCCATAAAAAATGATTTTCTGCAATGTTGAGCGAATTTGAAGAGTCTTTTTTCCTGATTTTGACCCTGGTATATACACATGCAGAACCCCGCGGGAACTCCGGAAAGTGAAGCAGTGCTTGTTTACTGAGGTACAAAATTCAGTTTTATTGGTAAAATAGGACTTGGTAACCAGCGCCGCTGGGTACAATCCTCTAGTAAGTGGGAAACATAAGCATACACGATTGGCAAAACTTGACTTTATACATCTGTTGTGACATGATATATAGCTGCAAAGTGGGTAAATAAAAAGAACAAAGGACGCCAGTCACAGAGTATTAACGCAGAAGGCAGAAATACATACGATCATGACTAAATCGCACAAGAACAATACATACGATCATGACTAAATCGCACAAGAACAATACATACGATCATGACTAAATAGCACAAGAACAAGTCAAGCACTGGGAAAAAGTTAAACGATAAGTGACGGGGAATGGGGAACTCACAGGAGTGCCACAATTAGGTTGCGCAAAATTTATCGAACTTCGTGTGGTGCGAAATAAATGCCGAGGTGGAACGGGAAGAGGTCTCAAAATTAAGGAACGGAAAAGCAGGAGGGAGGGATGAAATTCCAAAAGCGTTCCTAAAATGGGGGAGAGGAACGGTCCGATTCAATTTGGCCACAGAAAAGCAAGAGCTCCCAAAAGAGAGAAAAGAAAGCACGGTTGTATTTATACACAAAGGGGAATTGGGGTCGGACGTATTGGATAACTATCGTCAGTAGCAACGTTGAGAAAGTTTTCTTTAATGTCATGTACGGGAGATTAGAGGATGTGATCGAAGAGAATGGGTTATTGGGAGAGATTTAACCCCTTCTCTTCGATTACATCGCCATCATGCCTGTGGAAGATGATAGAACTTAGCAAACAGGAATACAGTACCGCCTTATCTGCTTATGTGATCGATTCTGAACTGTTTTTACAATGTATAGCCAGCATGATGACTTTACTGAGAAGTTGTGGCGGTTGCTATAAATACATATTCAGACACCTTGTGTAAGGCTCTGCTAAGCTTCGAGATTCGATTCGATTTCGAATCTTAGGGTCCTACTAAATACCGATGAATACCGAGGTGAAGGGAAATAAGTAAGTAAGAGTTGTTTAACCCTTTACCTAACATGAAAAGCAGACGACACTTGCAAACAATATTCTTGAATAACTAATTTTTTTCATTTTTTGTCTCAAAAACATAGGTTATGACCCCTCGTTGGAACGAGCTCGACGAGCTCGTTCCAACGAGGGGTCATAACCTATGTTTTTGAGACAAAAAATGAAAATATTTTGAAAATTAATTGGCGATTTTTGAGAATAGCGCTGGTCGGTTTTGGCCGTTACGTTGGGTAAAGGGTTAAATATGTGTGCAGGCATATAGTTTAGTCCTTTGAAGCAATATATGTGATATTACCGTTGATTTATTCGAGTAAATGCAAGATATATAGACCGAGCTGTCGCCGGAAACTGTCCCTCGGTATTTGGTAGGTAGCTTTGTAATTAACAAGCTACCTCGGTGTCTGGGTGAAGCGCGTAAGTGCTAATTCGGTATCACAAGAGAGATCACTGTAATAATTGATAAAAATAAAACTCTCATCAACTTTTATCTCGCTTTGGACAGGCAGAACTTTTGCCAATTGCCATTGTTGGCTTTATGCCGTTATTAGGGGGCGCGGTGGCTCAGTAGGTAGAGGTGTAGGCTGCAAGCCGAGAGGTCCTCGGTTCGAATCCCAACTGCGGCAACCGCGTTGTGTCCTTGGGCAAGACACTTCACCTCCATTGCCCATGTGGGGGCACGATGACGCCGTGTACTAAGGCGTACTGCACGTCGATGGTACGCATGTCTTCAACCAATCTAACCCTGCCTGTGCTGCAGTGCGGAGTTACGATGTTGGGGAGCTGGCAGCTGCTCGTCGTTGCTCGGTGGTTCTCTCCGGGTACTCCGGCTTCCTCCACCTGTAAAACTGTCACGGTCATGATTAGCCATTGTGCATAAATATGTGACCTTAAACATCAATAAATAAATAAATGCCGTTATTAGGGTTTTGTGGCATACTGTGATAAGTATCGTTCTGCTGCGCTCGATACACCCAAAGCTGTAACTTGTATTAAGTATATGTGTATATACAGTATATTTGTTAGCTATTTCGTCTCATTGTCAACGGCTTTACTTTGGCCCTGGTTTTTGTTGCTGTTTTTATTTTTTTGAGACTTTTTGTTTTCAAGATATTCACCCCCTTTACCTGACCAGGCCATGTACCTGAACTGAAGATAATGCTGATGGGGTTATTTGCGGTTTCTTTGTTATGTATCTTATGAAGGTTGTGGAGCGCATTCTCCTTAAATGCCTGGTGCATAATATGTGTTTTGAGTTTGAGAAGCAGACTTTGATTGCAATTGCCGACTGCCACAAAGAGAACTAATTAACAAGTTACAATGTGATTAACAATTCCCACTGTCGCTTACCGAGATGCAGCTGCTGTGAATACTAATTACCAAGCTACCTATTAAATACCGAGGGAAGATTTTTCAGAGAACGCTCTTACTTTAGCGCCCATAATTTTCAAATATGGCATTAATACGATGCACATACTGATTATATCAATTTCTATACTCAATATACATATCCCCATACCATTTCCAAATTTTTCAACCCTATTCCCACCCCTATTTTCCTTCATCTCGGTATCCTTCTGTATACCTCGGTATCCCTCGGTATTTAGTATGACCGGAATCTAAGTATAGATATATATTGTTCGATTTGAAATCGCCTGCCCAATTCGTTTCCTCTCGAGTTTTTTTCATGGAAATATAACTTTGTGCCAGTCATCTTTATTGTCTGCCAAAACACATAGTTCAGATGGAAATCGTACATAAATAATATTGAAATAAAAGGATGAGTGTAACTTCCGCTACATTAACATAAAGAACATCGACACTTATGCCTCAAACCAAGCCAAAAAATAAGCAGACTGTCATCTGCAAAATGAGGTCTCCAGAGGGTGAATTTAGTGATGCTACCCTGCATAGCAGTGTAGCATCATTATATTTACCCTCTATGAACCTCAATCTGAACCAGGGTCTCACAACTAAACAGAAAGAGGTACCCAGAGGATAAATTGGCCCACTGTTTGGGATGGCATCATCAAATTCACCCTCTGGGGACCTCAGTCTACAAATGTCAGACTGCCTCCAACCATGCCCAATTCCAATATCTCTAGTCCCTACCACTGTTAAATGCAAACTTAAGGTTCCAAAACATCAATGATGATCTATAATACTTGCAGGGTAATATTCCAACCACATCACCAAGGCATGCCTTCGACGAAGGCATGCCTTGATGATATAGTTGGATTATTTTATCAGCCGGGACTTGTCGGAACAAATCAGGTTTATAGCACCCCCAACTCCATCTCCGTCTTCAAGACGTCACTGATTCGATTCGAGGTTCGATTCGATTTCGAATAATAGACATGATTCGACTCGAGATTCGATTAATCGAAAATGTGTGATTCGCTGGGCCCTAACCTTGTGTGAGATTATAAGTTTCCGTGACTAAACCAGGTCAATTTAATTTCAAGATAGCATTCTTCGCAAGCATCATGGTACTTTCCTGTTTATACACACACATGCGTACTAACTTGCATTTGTTCTTTTTTGAATTTGTTTTGAACAGTTGACATGACAGTATTTGCAGGTGCTTCAACATTTGTTTCACAACATGGCGGTACCATGGCTGATAGCACTAAGCAGTATGTCAACTGGGGCAATAATGTGACAAAGTCAAGATAAGTTATTGCCATCATGCGTGCGTAAGTCTGTTAGTCTATGAGTCTGTGAGTCTCTTCACATTTCCCTTTAGCACAGGCTACACCCCGTAGTTCTTATCCAATCGTCACAAAATGCAGGTTCATATGTAGGTTTGGGGTCATGTCTAGATGAGAACGTCGCGATCGGTCAACCGTGATGGCTGCACGAGCCCAAAAACCCGAAAACCTTTAGCACAGTCTACAGGTTGTATTTATGAAGGGATTTCTTGTAACTTTGTAGGATGCCTCTGTATAATATCTAGATGAGAACGTTCCCTTTTGCTCATGATCTGTCAACCGTGACGGCTGCCCAAGCCCGAAACCGAAAAACTTTTAGCACAGTCTGTAGATCATATTTAGTATGGAGGGATTTCATTGTAACTTGGTTGGATGAGTCCGTATGATGTCTAGATGAGAACTTCCCCATTTGGTCGCGATCTGTCAGCCGTGACGATTGTCCGAACCCAAAAACCTTTAGCACAGTCTACAGGTCATATTTATAGAAGGATTTCATTGTAACTTGGTAGGTTGACTCCACATTATGTCTAAATGAGAACTTCCCCTTTTGGTCGCGATTGGTCAACTGTGACGGCTGCAGGGGACCGAAGCCCGAAAACCTTTAGCACAGTCTATAGGTGCAATTTATGAAGGGATTCGATTGTAACTTGGTAGGATGACTCCAGATAATGCCTAGATGAGAACGTCCCCTTTTGTTCTCGATCATTCAACCATGATGGCTGCTCGAGCCCAAAATCGGAAAAGCTTTAGCACAATCTACAAGTTATAATTATGAAGAGATTTCACTGTAACTTGGTAGGACGACTCAGTATAATATCTAGATGAGGACGTCCCCTTTTGGTTGCGACCGGTTAACCATTATGGCTACACAGGCCCGAATCCCAAAAACCATTAGCACAGTCTACATGCCGTATTTATGAAAGGATTTCATTGTAACTTGATATTTGAGTCGTTTTGGGATAATTTCACTGCAAATTGGTACCCTTCGTTGCTATACATTCACTGTGAAGGCCACATACATTAACTGTGAGGGCCACATTAACCCACCCCTCAATTCTTTGGTACAGTCTACACCCCATATTATTTTTATTGAAAACATAGTATATAGGGAACAGAAATTAACATATTCCCAATTATCACAATTCTTGTCTTATTTCATAATCCTTTCATAAACATTGAACATTATCATCTTCATCAAACACAACTCACAGACAAGTTAAGCTGCACTGTCATTGACACTTTCATTAAATTCAGACACCAGAAACACCTATCCAATGATGAAATGTGACATGCCTTGGTTTGCATTTGCCCGTTTAATTATCACTTTAGATACAATTAGTTATCCTTGTGTTTTCCAGGGTGTATGGGAATTTACACAGGTTTGGGAACTCATACACCCTGGGGCAATGCCGAAAGGTGTATGAGTTCCCAAACCGGTGTAAATTCCCATACACCCTGGAAAACTTCAAGGAAATGGATTTATTTCCAAGAATTTTGGTGTACTTAATACTTTAACCTACATTGTGGGCAAAAACTGACAGAAAATTTGTACTTTGCAAGTTTCTTAAAAAAAAACAGACAAATATGGATGTCACTGGAACTGGCTCAATGAGCCAGTTCCAATGACATCCATATCTGTAATATTTTATTGCACATAAATATGAAATTTCCTGTATTTTTATTTTTGTTCTGACATAACCGAGCAGAAGGTATGAATTAATATTTAAAAATGGGTACTTTTTAGCCATATAGGTTGCTCTTGTTTCTTTTTGTTTTTACACCGTGGTTAAAAAAGCCACTATGGATTGCAAATTACACCGTACCTCTCAGCCAATCAAAATGCAGTACTTTTTTTTATTCGGGAAAAATTTAAGTTTATTTGTTTTACAAAGATTTACAAGCAAATTATGCAACTTGTATTGACACCTCTTATTGGACCAATGGTGCAGGTGTGCGAGATGACGTTCGTAGCAGCAACTTCGTGGCCTCGCTATTCTCGAATACTACGAAGGGTTCTTTAGCCTTCATGGAGTGTGTCTCTCTCCGTACAGAGGACAGCCAGCTTTCGTTCCCACCCGATAGGGCGGTACGTTGCGGCAGCATCAACACCACAATTGATGCTGACAGAGTGTTCACCGATGCTTGGGATGGAAGTCCTCTAAACTGGACATCAAGGGCATAAGCGATTAGTTGGACTTTATATCTATGTTGCGGTCACGATTAACCATAATGCAGAAATAACAATAACCGATAAATAAATAAAAAAAACCAAAACAAACTTGTCTTTCTATGTGGGTTGTATAATTTGGACGTTCATAAAGAATTGTTTGATTATTAATGTTCTTTTTTAATTAAAATTTCCAGGTATACCACACCGCGAGCAGTATATTAACCCTTTACCCAACGTAACGGCAAAACCGACCAGCGTTATTCACAAAATTCTCCATTCACTTTTTATTACCTTTTTATTTTTTGTCACAAAACATAGCTTATGAATAAGCTAACTTTTTGACGCAGAAAATCAGAAAAATTAGTGCTTCAAGAATTTTATTTGCAAGTGTCGTCTGCTTTTCGTGTTAGGTAATGGGTTAAATAGTTCTTTTCACGGGCAATATCCGTATCTGACACAGATTTTCGGAATCATTTTCTGCACCTGATAAATCTAGCTTCTTGGGTGTGGAGTTCGGACTGAGTTCTAGAGGGGGTGATCATTAGTTTTTAAGGATTTTCTCTGAATACCTTCAAGAGTGCGAAAACGTTTTGATGATGTCTGTTCTGTAAGGAAAAATGGTTGTTAGCTGTGAATAGCATGAAATTTAAAACCGACTGAAAACAGTTTCTTTTGTGTTATCTCCTCAGTTTCAAGGAATTAGCATATCAGGTGTGAATCTGTTTTTACAACATATTGGTCTCTTTTACTGATAGAGATATTAGGACAACAACATCTATCAACTTGCCACTGCAGTCCTATTGGGAATTAGCAGGTAGGGTTTGGCTGGCTTTTTACATTTAAGATGTGACCGAAGATTTCCTCATTTGATTTGTCCTTTCGCTGGTTTTTGAAGTCGAGAAAGGTACACATTTCTGGAAACAAATTTAACAAATTTTCCTACATTCGCTTTTTTTCCATTCAGTCAGACTGGGCTGTGATATACCTTCTCGTTTACGAGGACTGACAAGTCAGAACGCTTAAACCTGTACCTGACATAGAGGCGAAAAGGGGCTCGTTGAGCTGGTTCTAATGATATCCATATTTGTATGGTTTTATTGAAAAATTGTGAAATTTGTTTTATAAAAAGATGAAATTTAACTTATTTATTTAAATATTGTGTCAGGTAAAGGGTTAAATACGACGCCAACGGTGTCTTGTTTGATCGGGCTGACCAGTCTTTGTCAACTCGACGAAATATGTAACCCAGATCAACTGACTATTATAATATAACATGTATATCAATGGTCCGAAAGTAAACTCATGCTTTAAAAGCAAATTTTCCTACATTCGCTTTTTTTCCATTCAGTCAGACTGGGCTGTGATATACCTTCTCGTTTACGAGGACTGACAAGTCAGAACGCTTAAACCTGTACCTAACATAGAGGCGAAAAGGGGTTCGTTGAGCTGGTTCTAATGATATCCATATTTGTATGGTTTTATTGAAAAATTGTGAAATTTGTTTTATAAAAAGATGAAATTTAACTTATTTATTTAAATATTGTGTCAGGTAAAGGGTTAAATACGACGCCAACGGCGTCTTGTTTGATCGGGCTGACCAGTCTTTGTCAATTCGACGAAATATGTAACCCAGATCAACTAACTATTATAATAACATGTATATCAATGGTCCGAAAGTAAACTCATGCTTTAAAAGCGGTAAATCACGATTAGTAAATAACATTTCCGAGGTAACCCGAACTATATTCAGTCGAATTGTTGAGCGAAATAATAATTTGTTGATGGTGACTCGGTAGACGAGAAATGAAACAATAATACATCAAGTGGACCAGTGAAGCGTTGTTTCAATCAAACTATATTCATGAATCTTTCAAAATATTAATGTCTCAGAGGACAATTTGTTAGAGGTCTGCAAAACAACACATTGTTTATAACAACGTAATTCGACTCTTATAAGAAGTGCTGTTTGTTTTTCAACCATTTCATCATCTTTTATCGCCCCAAATCAGAGGTGAACTGGGCGTATGAACCAGTGACATGATAATTTTTTTTTTTGTTATCCGTGCTCAAGGATTACAAATCCATGCGCATAGTTTACTAATACGTGCATGCGGATGGATTACTAATCTGTACGAACGGATTACTAATCCGTGCGAACGAATTAAAAAATAAATTGATCACGTTACCTCTGTTCCTATACTGAAGCCCGGGACGTAGTCAACTAATGTCTTAATCAGGGTGGCGTGAGGCTGAACTTACTAAGTGTAAATCGATTATTTATCAATCATTGTGCTCAGCCTCGCATTCCTGGTAACAGGAGGTTTCTTACACAGGACCCGTAAGGTGCTCTGCTGGAAATACCCTGCCCCACCCCGTCCCTCTATACGCTGCCCCTACGTGGCAGAAAGGGGTAGCATAGAAGTTGCATGAATACATTTTCTCGCCTATTGTCATGTTAGTACGGTGACTCCATTCGGTTTGTAAATGAAATTACTTATCAGTTACGAATTTTAGGCTAACCCTTTCTGTATGTTATAGCATGTAGGGGCAATGTATGGAAGGATAGAGCGGGGAATATTCGGGGGAGCGTGTTAGGGGCCACTACACAAAAACATGGAGTATGGCCAATTGTCATTACATGTCCAACCACAGAGTTCACAACCTTAACGCTTCAAAACACGACATTGTTTGGGAAAACACGTGTCGCCTTTTTTTCTCTTTTCCGAGTATCACATCTCTGTACCTTCAGCAATAGAAAGGTGTATATCGGTAAATCTGTCAAAGAAACATACAACATTTTATTGGGCTGCGGCTATGGATCAGTTGGCCACCATCTTACCCTGAGAGTATTTGAGCTAACACGAGTTATCTTCCCTGCCCTTGAAGTAGCATACCCCAGACATCTGCCCCCCCCCCCCCCCCCCCCCCCCTGAGACAATTAACCGATTTTGTTAAAACGCTCCTAAAGGGAAGGCAGGAGGGAACAGAGTAGGGCGAGAATGGAAGGGAAGAGGAAATGGAGAAATGAAAAGAGGGATGAGTGGAGGGGTGACTCAGATTCAGATTATCCCAAGATAATCCTTGGATCAAGATGGGGTTATTATAAAGTATCAGGATCACACTAAGAACCGGAAAATCCTGGGATAAGGATTAAAGGGTCGGTAGAAGCAGCAACCGCTGCTCTGAGGGGTGACGGTGGTCGTGTGCATTGTGAGGGCTATCCCTAGCCTTGTGATTATTTTACCAACCCCAAAAGGGATCAGTCGGCTTGCGTATGCTATTCCCGGGACAGGGAGGATAGCTTATATGGGTGCAAATACTGAATGGTGTCGCACGTAACATCTCGTATCACCATTACAATGACGTCACACAATAGCAGGTCACCAGTACTACCAGGAGGTATAGTCACGGGATGAATTCCACCATATGAGTTCCACCACGGGTCGCCCTGATAAGGACAGATCGGCCTGCACATAACTATCAATCGATACTTTACCACTTCCTTCCCAAGTAGGAAATGGTGGATAAATGTTACAAACGGCATACCAACACGTTCCTAACCACTACAGGAGGGGTGTGGTATACCAGGTTCTTATTGACCCTCATTCATTAAGCCATTCCCAAACAGTCATGCTTTGATTAGTGTTGGAACCATAAAATAAACTAACACGTCCAACATAAAATAAACTAACAAATATATTGAGCGGTGTCCATGAGGTGCTAAGTGTGAAAAATCACTGTATATTAATCCGTTCGCTCAGATTAGTAAACCAGTGGCACGGATTAATAATCCGTTCGCAAGGATTAGTAATCCGATTACAAAAACAAAATTGACCATGTCAACTCACCGGGCTTCATTCATTTATATATTTATTGGTGTTTTTTAAGGTCACATATTTATGCACAATGACTAATCATGACCGTGACAGTTTTACGGGTGGAGGAAGCCGGAGTTCTCGGAGAGAACCACCGAGCAACTGTCAGCTCCCCAACATACTAACTCCACACAAGCAGGGTTAGCATTGGTTGAAGACAAGTGCACCATCGACGTGCAGTACGCCTTAGTACACAACGCCACCGTGCCCCCACGCGGGCAATGGAGATGAAGTGTCTTGGCCAAGGACACAACGCGGTTGCCGCAGGCGGGTTTCGAACCGAGGACCCCTCGGCTTGCAGCCTGCACCTCTGCCTACTGAGCCACCGCCCCCCCCCCCCCCGGGCTCCATAAGATCCACTATCCTTAATTCAATAGTTTTATTCCTTTGAGGAAGTTCCATGGCTAATAATAACGTGACAAGTTTAATTTTGTGTTTTGATCTGTCCGACCGGTGTTCCTGTAACCATCAATTTAATCCTTTAAACCTTTACCCAACGTAACGGCCAAAACCGGCCAGCGCTATTCACAAAAAACGCCAATTAATTTTCATTATTTTTCCATATTCTGTCTCAAAAACATAGGTTATGACCCCTCTTTGGAACGAGCTCGTTCCAATGAGGGGTCATAACCTATGTTTTTGAGACAAAAAATGAAAAAACTTAGTTATTCAAGAATTTTGTTTGCAAGTGTCGTCTGCTTTTCATGTTAGGTAAAGGGTTAAATCGTGTTCGCTTATTCAATTCCAGCATTTAGGAGTCCATGCTCGTTATTCCGGTCCAGATTAATTAATATGTCCAACGTGCGGCCCTAAGGTAAAAAATTGATCGCGTTGTATCGTCTGCTCATTGGCAACCATGTTAAAATTGTTAAAGTATAAACGATGTGGAAAAATGTAGTGTCAAAATGACTGAATTGGCACAACTGCTTTCTTAAATTAATAAAAAAAATGTACATGCGAGAAGGAAAAACGACAGTTTCTAGTTCATAAAAATCTCGTGAATCTGATAACATTTAGTTAGATGGCTTAGTAAACAAGCACTGCTTTACTTCCCGTGATTTCCACAGGGGGATAACATTTAGATGGCTTAGTGATTGACATATAAAGCGTCTGTATACAAGAGCTGAGAATGAGAATCACACATTTTCGATTCGAATGGAATCTTGAATCGAATCATGTCTATTATTCAAAATCGAATGGAACCTCGAATCGAATTAGTATCAGTGGCATTTTTGAAGATGAACGATGGGGGTTGGGGAGCTATAAACCTGATTTGTTCCGAGTGTGATGGCTCAAATACCGACTTATAAAATGATCCAACTGCATCACCAAGACATGCCTTCGACGAAGGCATGCCTTGATGATGTAGTTGGAATATCACCCTGTAAGGATTATGGTTCATCGTCAACGCCAGGAAATCTTGAATTCGCATTTAACAGTGGTAGGGACTTGTGATATTGGAATTAACATGGTTGGTGGCAATCTCTACACAACGGTTTCTCTCTTGCAGCGCCTTGCAGCGGATACACCTCTGCCAGAAGTTACTGAACTTTTTTACGTCTAAATTTAGATTCACGGTTTCCCCCAATCCAAAACAAAACAGGAAACGCAGACGTTCAGTTCATAAACATGGCACCACAAACACCAACAAAATCGTCGCCGGCGAAGTGTTTCTCGTGCTTGCGGACGAGTATTGCTACTATTTTCAAGTTAAGTAACCCACGGTGCAGGAAAAAAAATGTTCAAATGAAGCTCAAGTTACTTAGTTTAACAATTGCACACTACGTTGCAGTGCTTCATCAAACTCCATGCCGACTGTCGTCTGAGAACTAGATGACACGTGCCTTTATTTGTTTACAAAGATCACGTGATTGTCGGTGTATTCTTACTCGGACTATATTTATTTCACTTTCCCCAATTTCTCATTGATTCAAACAGTATTTTTGAAAATTCCTTCTCAGGTAATAAAACCTGAGTAGGTAATAAAGGCGGATTCCAACTCAAATGTACACGATTTCGTACATGTACACGTACATCGATGTACACCTCCATAGGATTTAGTGTTAAAATCGTGTACAGGTACACGATTTTCCGTTTTTTAGGGTGATTTAGAATCCGCTTGCGGATTCTAAAATCACTGGATTCTATATACATCGCTCAAGAGTGAAAAAACGTATATGAAATTTTAAGGAAAAAGAGGTGTATCGTCTGATTTAGAATCCGCAGATGGGTTTCCCCCATAGGATTCAGTGTTAAAATTGCGAGCAAAAACGTGTTGCCGTTTGTAAATCATCATCAAAAAGTGGTTTGCGGATTCTAAATCATCCGTGTCTGTACACGATTTTAACACTGAATCCCTATGGAGGCGTACACGGAAATCCATTTGCGGATTTTACGTCAGAAATCGACTCGTGTACGGTACACGGAAAAGAGGTGATTTTGAACCCGCAAACCCACTGCCACGTTTCCCGTGGAAATAAAAAAAAGTGATGATATATATAGGAGAGAAAAATTCTATAAATAAATAGTTATTTAAAAAATAAATATATCAAATTGAATAGATAATAAAAAAAATAAATACGTAAATCATGAGTGCTTCCCAGATTATTAGAGCAAGGTTTCTTTTAAAAATGCTGATGAGAGCCTACGCATTCTGCGTGAACGAACAACTAGGTCGCCTCTTGTTAGAACGATGCGTCGGATGTCGGGATCACCTAGACTTCGATCACGAGAATCATTCGTGTCTGTCAATGGAAAGGGAAGATATGGTCGTCAAGTATTTCGAACCGGCGTTCAAATCGACGAAATGATCGCGTTTTGGAAGAGATTACTCTTCTGTAAGGATCGAAGCAAGCCCACAGTTTCGGAAGAACTGAAATTGGCGCGTAAAAGTCTGACTTTAGAAGAAAAGGGATGCGTCATGAAATTATTGTTCAATGAAGCATACGTCTAAGTTTTTTCGTTGATATAAAAATAAGGGAGAATAGAAAATAAAAATAAATACACACATAAATTTTTTATCTAATATTAGAAAGAAAAAAAAAACAAAAATGAGAACCAGAAATAAATTGTATCTAACGTTAGATGACGACGAGGATGAAAAAAAACACAAAAATGAGAACTAGAAATAAATTGTATCCGACGTTAGATGACGACGAGGATGAGAAGCCGAATGGTGTTTTGCCGACGGCACCGTCGCTAGAAGAAAAAGAAGGAGGAGAGAGGTATCGCATTGATCAAATCAGTAGAATCCAAGAGTATCTAACTCGAGAGAGATTCTCGCCGTTCTCTCAAGAAGAAGTATTCGCGTTTCGTGAAATTCGTCAACGCGATCGACACGACACTCATCATGATTTCCATGGGTTTACACGCGGCTGGCATCGGATTGTTGTCGACCGCGGTTGGCATTCCGATCGTGTTGACCGTAGAAGGCGTGGCTCTCGCCACTGGATTGTTTAGCACGCTCGGAAACTTTTTGAGTAGGAAATTATATCTGAAGGCAAGGAAACACGACAAGATTCGCGTTTTGGCCGACTCCAAGATCGACACGATATCCGAAATGATCTCGATGGTGTTGAAAGACGGTAGGATATCGGACAGAGAATACTTCGCGATATTGAGCGAGAAAACGAAATACGATGCCATGAAAGAAGCCGTGAGAATCAAGACTCGTCAGATCATCAAAGAAGAGATGAAGGATTCTCTCATGGAAAAGGGGAGGAAAGAGGCCAGGGAGGAATTCAGAAAGATGATAGAACTCAAGAGCAGCGATTGAAAAAAATATATATATATAATAAGAACATAATTAATTAATTTTTAAATTTATATATAAAATAAAAAACGAAATTAATTTAAATAACTCTTAAAAATGTATTGCATAAAGTGTAAGAGGGTTACCGAGATGAGTAATTCTCGAGAAGTACGAACTAAAAACGATAGACAGATGCTTCGCGGAATTTGCGATGTGTGTGGTTCTATCAAGACTCGATTCGTCAAAAAAAAAGAATGCGAGCAAAGGTAAAGGCATCGTGAATAAAATGATCAATAATCTACCTTTCGAAATGCATCTGCCTGGTCACAGTTTCACGGGACCTGGAACGAAATTGAACAAGAGACTCAATGCCGATCTGACTCCTAAATGTTGGAGCAAACCTGTGAATAGGGTGGACGTGGCTGCGTATGATCATGATCTGTGCTACGCCGGACATCCCGACACCAAGACTCGCAACGATGTCTGCGATAAAAACATGTTGGGGAAATTGAGAGGCATATCGAATCCGACCAGGAGAGAGAAGATAGAACGTTCGCTGGTCAGCAATCTGATCGGTGCGAAACGTCGATTCGGATGGGGCATTCAAAAAAAAAAGCGCAATGGAAAAGAAGAAGCGATTATTGATGAGCGAATTGGCCGAGGAGTTACACAAACACATCATGCGTAAATTTTGAAAGAGAAGGGTGTTCGTGAAGGGTTTGGATGATATTTGGTCTGCCGACTTGGTTGACATGAGATCGTTTTCGAGGTGGAACGAGGGTGTTAAATATCTATTGACGGTCATCGACGTGTTTTCCAAATACGGTTGGATCAGAGCTTTGAAGAATAAATCGGGACCTTGCATCGCCGAGGCTCTGAAGAGCGTGTTTGACTCATCTTCTCGAAAACCGAGTAAATTGTGGGTGGATAAGGGAAAGGAATTCTACAACAAGCACGTTCATCGATTGATCGACCTCTACTCGATCGAAAATGAAGAGAAAGCCAGTGTGGTGGAACGTTGGAATCGAACGATGAAGGAAAAAATGCATAGATACTTCACGGCGAATTCGACCAAGAAATACATATACGCTCTGAACGGTCTGGTCAAAGATTACAACAACACGCGACACAGATCGATCAAGATGACTCCTGTGGAAGCTAGCGATCCTCGAAATGAAAAACGGGTCTACGCGAATCTATATCCTGAAAGATCTAAGATTAGAAAGAAGTCTAGAACTCCGAAATTTGTGGTTCGTGATCGAGTGAGAATCTACGCTTATAAGAAGCACTTCGAAAAGGGTTATACTCCTTAATGGACCTCGGAAATCTTCGTGATAATCAAAATATTTCACACCAATCTGGTGACTTACGAAATCGAAGCTTTGGATGGAGAAGAGATCATCGGAAAGTTTTACGAACAACAATTACAGAAGACAAAGTTTTGATAAGAAAACAAATTTCTTTTATTTACTCTCATTAACATTTTCTTGTTTACACATATATATATAGGAGAGAAAAAAATAATAATAAAAAAAATAATTAAAAACTATTTTTTAGATAAAAAAAGCAAGCTAATTAATAAACAAAAAAAACAAAAAATCCTTTAAAAATGGCAAATATACTAGATATAGCACAAAGTATAGTGAAAGATGAAAGTATTCAAGAATATGAGGTTCACGAATACGAACCGGTAACCGGGAGAGATAAGAATCAACGTCGAAACTCAAGATCTATTCATACATCCTAGCGAGAGTTACATAGTGGTACAGGGACGTCTCACCAAGGAAGATGAGAGTGACTACGCCGACGATGACACGGTTACTCTAGCCAATAATGGCATCATGCATCTATTCAGTAATATAAAATACATGCTATCCGGACAAGAGATAGAATCTGTGTTTCATCCCGGTGAGGCCACCACGATGTTCGGACTCTTGACGTATCCTGATGATTTTTCGAAATCCAGAGGACTTAATTAGTTGTGGGTGAAAGACACCGTCGGCCCTGCTAGCGCCGGCACCGCCTTGATATTCGACTACGTTGTCAAGACATCCAGACCTAAAGGAACGTTTTCGTTCAGGATACCTTTGAAACACATCTTCGGATTTGCAGACGATTACAACAAGATCATGTACGGAATCAAACACAATCTGACGTTGATTCGAAAAGGAGACGACGATGCAATAGTGAGACTTACTGCGACCAATGCGGGTAAGATAACTCTACACAAGATATCGTGGTTCGTTCCGCACGTGGAGCCTTCAATCCTGGAAAAAGCGCGTCTCTATAAGATCATAGAATTCAAGAGTAAATTACCCGTGGGATTTAGAATGAGACAGTGCGACACGGCTAGCATTCCTCTCTCCACGAATCACTTCGAATGGAGATTGACGGTGAAATCCGCTTCCGAGAGACCGCGTTTCATTGTGGTTGCGTTTCAGACCGATAGGGACGGGTCTCAGGAAAAGAATGCATTGCTGTTCGATCACTGCCATTTGAGAAACATGCAAGTGTTTCTGAACGCCACAAGATATCCAGGAATTGATTACAATGCGTCGTTCGACAAGAACGATTTCTGCAGACTGTACGGCGACGCCGCTGATTTTAGAAAGAAGTATCACGGTCTAGACGAATTGATGAGCAATCCCAACATATCTCCCAGCGAATACAAGTCGATGTATCCCATGTTCGTATTCGACGTCAGTAAACAGAGTGAACGACTCAAGAGTAGCGTCTTAGACATTCAGATCAAGATGCAATTCGATATGAACGTGCAGAGAAAAACCGAAGCCTTCGTCCTGGTCCTATCGGACAGAGAATTACAATTTGAATCGGATGGAAATAAGATGTCGATCATTCGATGAGAGATGAGTGTGAAAAAAAATAGAAAACAAAAAAAAAAATAAAAAAAGTAATGAGTAATTATTAAAAACAAAAAAAAAAAACAAAAAAAAATAAAGTAATGTGATCTAGAGAGATTGAACATCTTTCTAAATCTCATTACCTTTTTTTTTGTTTTTAATAAATCATACATTATTTTTTTTTTAATTCATTATTTTCCACGTGTTCACTGTTTGTTCAAAGGAACTAGTTCGATCAGTAGACTCACCACGGAAGTGGCGGCTTCGGGATTATTGGTTTTTGTAACGAAATTAATCCTGTCTCCAGCGTTCACTTTGAGAGGCGTGCTGAACGTGCTAACATTCACGTGTTGATTCTCAGTCTTTTCGACGCTGTATCTCTTATCGCTCTCTACTCCATTCACCATAAGATTGACGACCGCTCTGTTATTCAAATCCGAGGAAGCCAGACTCATTCGAAGGATTTCACCTCCCAGCGGCATGGGATATCCCACCTGACCATGTTTTGATCTGCTACCTCCATTTCCGAAAGACCACTCAGCTTTTCCCTCATCTAAGGTGCCAGCCTCCTCTGCCCACACGGTGATCAATTGTCTAGCATATTTGACTTTCTCCACCACTGAAATCAGGATGCAGGCATCCGTCATGTTCACGGGATCCGGTAGATTCGTGAGCGCGTGTCCACCCATGTCTAGTTTACCTTCCATGATGTCACTCTTTCTCCAGACTGAGTTGTCGTCCATGTACTTTCTGCTGACTGTGCTGGAATCGAATTTGGGATCATGACTGAGTCCAAATAAATTCTCACCATTCATGTCGATACCACCCTCCATGGTTCCGCCAGATTGTTTATTTAGGTAGAGATCGTCCACTTGTGATTCTAGGTATTCTTGTGATCATATCACGGCAGAATCTACGTAGCCCTTGTTGACCGCAGTTGAGTCCGCATCCGTGTCGTTGACCTTCGACAGATTCAATATCTTGTTGAATCCCGCATTCAGATCCGATTTCATTTCTCATCTGTCAGACTTTCTCTGTTCCAGATCTACGTAGTGTTTGGTCACCACGTCCTTGGGATTTGTGGGAGTGGCCACGTTTGTTATCTTGTTAGAATTGGCGTTCAATTCCGAGTGCATCGTTTTCTGAACGTATCTATTTCTCAGGTGTTCACTGAATCTCGCGTGAGAGTCGTCCGCGTACTTCATGGTTGCGGCATCAGTGGGATCTATGGGATTCGCGACGTTCACCAAACGTTTGGATTCAGATCGAGATCGTTGATCATGGTTTTATCCACGTAATTATCTAGCATGATTCGTTCGAAATTGGCGTTCCCCCTGTCGACATATTTTTTAGTCGCAGCATCTGCGAGAGCTATCAGCTCGGGAAGATTGTAGAGCTTCTTATCGTTCATGTTCAAAGGTTCCTCTCGAGGTTCGTATCTCCAAACGTAACGTTCGTCCAAGTTGGCAACGTCGTAACCATTGTCGACTTCGAACATCTTCCTGTTCTTTCTTAGGTTGACTTTTTCGTCGTCACTTCTACCAAATTTATCGACTGGCATGTTGTTTTGGGATTTTTTGTTTTTTTAAAAAAAAATATATTTCAAAACGCAGTTTATTAAAAAATGAATTATTTTATTTTTATTTTTCGTTTTTATTCGATTAAAAATTTTTAAAATAATTTTTTTATCTTTATATATACTATAAAAAATCTCTCTCTAATGTAAATCATTGAGAATGTCTTCAAACCGATCTCCTTCAGACCATCTCTTGAGAATGTAGAGACACAGGTGACTGCAAAACACTTGATCTGGTGATTGCACTCGTTCCGTATTGTAACGAACCATCGATTTGTTGAAATAGTTCTTTATTTCTTTCCACGGTGAGATTCCGTAGCTGTCGAAATAATAATTCTTCTTCCCGTTCTTGAACCACGCCACCCAGTGAGTGCCTTTACCTGATAAATCGTCTAGATTTAAAATTCCGCATTCCAATTGTCGAGGTCTTCTCTTCGGCAAGGCATCTCTGGAAAACACGCCTAGAAAATCTTTGATTTTCAAACCCTTCGCCGCATTCGACAGATCGATGTTGGATAGGGGTTCATTAGGTAAGACGACACCTTCTACGGATATCTCTATTTTCTTATTCATAAATGCGTATACAGTCGAAACCCATTAACTCGAAGTCAGTTATCTCGAATAACCCGGATAACTCGAAGTCAGTCATCGGTCCCGAAAAAATCTATGTGCAATTAGTATTAATAAAAACCTGATAAGTCGAATATGGATAACTCGAATAACTGGTATAACTCGAAGTAATTACCTGGGCCCAAATGAGAAAGTCAGTGCAAATTAGACTGGCTTAACTCGAAGTCAGTCGAGGTGTGAAGTTGCTTGCAAATCAGAAACGCCATTGTTTGGGATTGACTCCTTTTGATGAATAGGCGACAAATCAATTAGCGGAACAATAGCAGTAGTCAAACAACGGATTACCGGTGTTCTTATTTTGACTGTGTGTGATTTGAGTCATAATTAGCCTGCTAAACATTAATCACACATCTTTGTTGTTTTTGTGATCAAAGAAAAAAGACTCTGTGTGAGTTGATTTCGTTGATTAATTTTCAAAAAAAACATTCTTGATTGAGTTGTGTCCAAGCTGACGATAATGTTTAAAAGCTGTGAGGGTTTTTCCTTCAGCATTCAGTTTGAAAAATGGAAACTCTGGCAACGTCAATATTACGAGAGGAGCAATATGCATCAGGCAAAGAAGTCGACTGTGACAAAACTCCGTCTAAGAATGATAAATTGGAATTGGCAACAGGTGGAAAGGGAGTGAAAAGGAAACTCGAAACAAAAAGTATAGAGACAAAGTACGAGGCCATACTTATGGTAGAGAATGGACAGAAATCAAAAGCAGAAATTGCAAGACAATTTAACATTCCAGCCAACACTCTTTCGACTTGGATTAAAAAGAAAGACACTATCAAGGAAGGATACCTGACATTTGGTGTTAAAAGGGCACGAATGCGGCGAAGTACTTTTGAAGACGTGGAGTCGGCCCTGATTAAGTGGTTTAAGTTTGCCAGAGACCAAAATCTGCCAATTTCGGGTCCACTGTTGCAGATGAAGGCAGATGAATTTGCAAAAAAACTGGAATGTACAGATTTTTCAGCGTCTATAGGATGGCTGGGTAGATTTAAGGAGAGACATGGAATAGCCTTCAAGAAAGTTTGTGGTGAAGCAAAAGCTGTGGATATGAACTCACCACAAATGGACGACTGGTTCAGCAAACGGAAAATTATCTTGGAAAAGTATGAACCCAAAGACATTTACAATGCAGATGAAACGGGCATATTTTATCGACTGTTGCCAGATAAAACGATGGAATTTAAGCAAATTGACTGCCATGGAGGAAAGCAAAGCAAGGAAAGATTGACGGCAATGGTGTGTGCGAATATGAATGGGACTGATAAATTACCACTGTTGATTATCGGCAAATCTAAAAATCCCCGATGTTTCAAAAATGTTCGGTCTCTTCCTACAGAATACAAAGCCAACAAAAAAGCCTGGATGACTTCAGAAATTTTTAATGAATGGGTAAAGAAAGTGGATAAGAAAATGCAACGCCAGAGAAGAAAGATTGCAATGATAGTCGACAACTGTCCTGTACACCCTCACACTGAAGGACTCCGAGCAACTGAATTGATTTTTCTACCCCCTAATACGACATCCAAGACTCAGCCAATGGACCAGGGAATAATAAAAAATTTGAAGGTCCATTACAGGAAACGTGTTTTAATGCGTTACATTTGTGCCATTGATCAAAAAACTGAAATGACATTGTCTGTTTTAGACGCCCTCCATCTGATGCAACAGGCATGGAATTGCGTAATGCCAAGCACAATTGCAAATTGTTACAAACATACAGGTTTTACAATGGAGGTACAAAATTCAGATGATGATTTAGATGATGAAAGTGACCCAGAAGATGATGTCCCTTTGTCAAGACTTGTTCAACACGGACTCACGCAAGACAACATGCAAACATTCATGGATCTAGATCTAGATGATAACATTCCAATTTGTTCTGACATGACAGTTGAAAACATTATTGACGAAGTTAAAGCGTCAAAAGAGAGCGGAAATGTGGATGATGAAAATGATCGTGATGATGCCAGTGGTGATAAAGTAGAAAAATGTTATTCTGTGTGGGGTGGTGACGCAATTAGGGGTTATCTTCAGGCTACGCCAGGGTCAGAAGAGCTACTTAAAGAACTCTCAAAAATAAGTGACAAGCTGTCAAAGGACCAGTTCAATAGTGTGCATAAAAAACAATCTGTAATCACTAATTATTTTAAATAACCTGTGTAGATATGCAATGGGAAAAACGAACGTCACAGTGCTATTCTCAGAAAGCGTCATTCAAATTTTATGAAGTTTTACATTTTAATCTTAAAACATAGCTTATGACCCTTCACTGGACCGAGTTCGCTAGGCTCGCCCCAGTGAGAGGTCATAAGCTATGTTTTGAGAAAAAAAAAAACTTTTCAAAATCCCCCCCCCCCCCAATCCTGTCCGAGAAAAACGAACGTCACAGAACAAAATGGCCAGTGCTATTCAAAGAAAGCACCATTGGAATTTTATGAAGTTTTACATTTTAATCTTAAAACATAGCTTATGACCCTATGATTTTGTTGTTTGTCCACATTCATGCCGACCCGATTTGTTGTAGCATTCCTCGTTATGTACATTCCTATTTTTACATTCCTATTTTTAATACTTTTAAATAAATAAGATGAACAAACTGAGGGTTAAGTTATGATTTATTTTCGTACAAAGTACACATCTCCAAGATTTGTTTCCTGTACAAACAATTCAGAGTGACTGAAAGCTGAAAGAAATGTTTATGGCACGAGTTAAAGCTGAGCAACCATTAACTACAGTAACTTTATATCATGATGTTCTGTTTCCCTTCGCCCGTCAAAATCATCTGATTACCCAAATACGGATAACTCGAACACCCGGATAACTCGAAGTTCGCGGTGAGTCCCGCGGACTTCGAGTTAACGGGTTTCGACTGTATATTTCATTTCATTTATTCATTTTATTATAATTCACTAAAATGACGTTATTTTTTATTTATTTTTTTCTTTTTCTTTTTAAACTAACTCTCGCGATATCTCTATCAATTTCTATAATTTCGAATCCATCTAATTCTTCTTGATTTTCTGGAATCCTATCATCCTTACTCATATCTGGAATCCTATCATCCTTACTCATATCTGGAATCCTATCATCCACAATCATATCCGGAATCTTATCATCCACAATCATATCTGGAATCTTATCATCCACATTCATATCATCTCTAACTAGATCCAAAGCCCAATGTCCGAGTACCAAAGTGCTTATTTTATTGTCTAACACGAATCTCTTATCGTCGTCGGCAATCAGCGAAATCTTGTTGACTATTTCGGTATACAAGTCGTGATTTTCGCTTCGAATCGATTTCATAGTCTTATACACCAGCCCACCTCCTAACAGACAATCTTTATACTCTTGGAAAGAGATGTTTTTCTTCACCACGCACGCTTTAACCCCTTTACACTTCTTGATCTCTTCATCTTCTAGACGATAAGCATACAGTTTGGGTCTCAAGCCTACGAATTTGACGATTTGTTTACCGCCACTCTCATCCTTAAATTTACCCAACACCTTCTTGTTATCATTCGATTGAATGTTGGATGGGTGATATGGGATAATTGCTCATGTCGAACCACGTGGCCACGTCCAGAGATATATCTCGGTAGACGTCTTTTGTCTCTATCTCGTAAACTAAACTGTCCATGTCGGTGAACAGTAGTTTGGTTTTATCACCAAATTTTCGTTTAACGTAATCGTAGTGAAACTCATACATCAATCACTTGCTGATATCTAAGATGATCGGTCCGAGATAATATGGTTCGTCGAACTTCAGGTGTGTCTTTTACATGTGAACGGCCACTAGATTTTCATCGAATATGGTTCGGTGTTTGTAATTGGGTTTCGCCACTAATTTTTTAGCTCTTTTCTCAGATGTGACGAGTCAAATGTCGGTTCTCTTCCTGATGTTTTCCATCGATTTACCGTACACGCAGTTGTTCATGAGTTTGAAGAAATCTTTTTTGAAATCGTTCTCAGCTCGAATTCTGAGATTCGTGTTGAGATCGACGTATTTTTTCATCCAAGGCTCTTCGTCGAATCGAATGATGTGATGCATGTTGACTAATTTCATCCCGTAATCAACGTATTGTTTCAAATTCTCGCTGTAGACGATGTAGTTACATTTGTTAAATAAATTGGGAATGAGTTTTTCCTCGTCTCCTTCGTTCGGTTCCATTCATTCAGGAGCCAGCGGATAATCGTTGTGTAGATCGTGTAATTCTTCCGGATAGTTCAAATCGACTTCTAAAATGCAAGGATAGTCTCTCCATTTTTGCATCTCTTCCGGTTCCGTCTCCCATTCGAAATTTCCAATCGGTAAAGGATGACTCATAGCCCAACCGTGAGCATCCCAATTATTAGCATCCCAATACTGTATGTATTTATTCGATCGTTTCGAATCGAAACCTTCTTTCATGTAGGGATTGTTAGCTTCAGAATATCTGTGGGAGATCATCGAGACGCCACCTCTCGCAGCCCTTTCGAACATGAGCAACATGTTCACGTCGGATAATAATTCCAAATGGACTTCAGTGGTCTTCAACAGAGCGTCCCACGCCAGACTGGGTGCGGTGAAATACCAAGCGGGATCCAGATCGTAATTTTGATGAGAGATGTCTCGAAAATTTTCGAACACGTCTGCCAAGAGCAGAACGTCGGTCTTCAGATAGAGATCGTGATAATCTCTCATGGTTTTCATATCGAATGTTTTCCACACGTTTTTAGCGTGTTCGTAATTCTCGTCGGAAATGTCGGATTCGTATAATTTTGAATAAAAATCTTCTTTCGAAGGTAGTGCGGGGTCTTCGAATCTCTTTAGATCGTTCATGTAATCATAAGGATAGACTCTTTTCCTCAACATGACGTCTACTCGTTCTCCGAAATGTTCGCTCGTGATTTTGAATTTATCCTTGCTTATGTTATCAACTAATTTTTCCAGAGCGGTCGACATGAATTTAAAACTGTCGATGAAACGTATGCTTCTACGAATGGATTTCGTTTTTTCTTCCAACGTCTCTCCATCGATTACTCTTTTCTTCTCCATGAGCTTCCATTTCGTGAAGGAAATGTATCTTTCTTCGCTGTTCGCGATGCAATTTAATTCTTCGTGGGAAGTGCCGAGATTTTTCACGAACAGATGACTGTCATAACCTGAGAGATTGTGAAACATCACCGGATAGAAAACGGCATCTCGATATTTTAAATTACACTTGCTGTGAGCCAGACCGCGATACAGACCCATGTAATGATCGTGTCTCTGACCTTCTTATTTTCCTCTGAATTCTCGTCGAACGATTGTCTGCATATGTGACATTCGGTGGCTCTGTTATTTTCGTCCTGCTGCTCTCGCGTGATGATCATTTTCGCCTGAGTTTTGAATTTGTCATATAACATTTGAATTTTCGATTCTAACTATTCCACGAACCTTTGAGCCACGTCGTCTTCGCACTGTTTCGTGTAGGTGAAGGGACCCATATCGTGTTGCGAGTCGAAAGCACATTTCACGTAAATGCAATAGCCCGAAGGTATGTGTTTTTGATATCTTTCAACGTAACTTTGAAGAGCGTTGGGTTGACAGGAACTCATTTTCGTGGTGAAACATTCGAAATCAGCGTACACAACGAATGGTACTTTTAACCTTCTATTGTGATTTTCAAACTTCACGATGGTGTTGGGTTTGGGCATTTTGACGGCAACACCTTGATTTTCGTTGCAATATTCCTGATGTTTCGCTAACGATTTTTCGCTCTTAAACATGTTCATGCAGTTGCAACATAAAGATATCTTTCCTTTATGTTTATTATTTTGTCTCGACAGTAATCGGCTCGGATGTTTAACCCAACAATAATGACGATTGTCACCATTTGAAATCAATAATAAACTAATCGTCTTTTCTCTTTCAAGATACAAAGTCTGTCTGAGAGGATAGATCATTCGTTTTTCATCATCGTATCCCAAGCCATTTACCGCTACAGTGGGATTTTGAACCTCGAAATGTTTGATGTGTTTTAACTCTGCTGGAAAAGTCACTCCGGTTCAATTGAGATTTTTAGAAGTCTCCTCGTAACAAGAAACTCTTTCGGTGTTCATTTTGACAGGGTATAAAGTGGAGGTGACTGCCCATTTAAAACACTGATCATCTTTATTTCTCACATTGACCACGGAGCGTTTTTTAGCTAAGAAATATGGTAATTTCACATAGGAAGACCCTTTCAATGAATCGTTTTCAGTTATGTGAATTTCGAGTTTCAACACCTCATCGAACGTCCAATTACTACCTTTATGTTGATAATTCGCGAGAGACGTCAACATCTTGTCTTTCATCTTTTCGAAAACATCCGATAAATCTGAACCTCGAAATACGGGTTCGACGTTAGATCTGAAATATGCATTTTTCACGATGCTCTCGCCAGACTTCACGTCGATTTTATTCATCACGCAATGGAGTATCATCTTAATTTTTAGTCCCACATTCATGTGTTCGCGAAACAAATCCAATACTTTTTTCTTCACCTGTTCCATGAACAATTTCGGATCGATTTTCTTCAACGAGGGAACCATGTCGAAAGTTTTAAAAATGCTTTTGATCGCACTCTCCCATTCTACGGGCTTCGATTGGAATAGTTCCGTGGTGAGTCGTGCTAGATATTCTTCTCCTTTCCCTTCGTTCATTGCTTGTCAAATTTCACTCGATAAATCTCATTTGTCTAGAATCTGAAATGCATCACTCGTTTTCGTTTTAGTTTTTCTTTTCTTTTCTTTTGAACCTTGAAGTTCTTCAACGGCTTTTTGTTTAGTCGTCTTCTTAATTTTCACAATCGAAACGTTTTCGGGTTTTTTCGACGTCGGCATTTCAATTCCTTTTACTTTCTTTTTCTTCTTCTTCTCATTTTTCACAACCGATGCATTTTTTGACGTCATTGCTATCGGTATTTCATTTGCCTTTCCATCGTTTCGCAAATATTTCTGTATGACTTCAATTTTTTTTTATTTAGTTCTATGATTTCTGAAGTGTGAAATTTTTAATAGTTTATAAATCTCGTTTAACTGAGGTACGGTTTTCTCATTTAAATTTTCCATTGCTTTATCTGTTTGCTCCATTTGTAAGAATATTTTTTTTTTCAAATTTTGTATTTAAATAATTTGTTAAAAAGTTTTGTTTTTACTCTTTATATATATAAAAAAAAGTTTTTTAATTTCAATTTTTTATTTAATGTGAAAAAGATTTCTTTTTTTTTTTAATTTCAATTTTTTCTTTAATGTTTTTTATTCAAAACAATTTACGATCACTTTTATTTCTTGTTCGCAAAACGAACACGTTTTCTCGTCTCTAGAATAACATTCCTTACAATAACACAAATGTGCACACGGTAGAAACAAAATATTTGCGGATTTGTTTTCGCAAAGCAGACACGTGTTCATATCACCTGACTCCTTCTCAACAGATGATGATAACTCTGCTTCTTTCATGAATCGAATCAAATCTTCTAAAGTCAAGAATTGAGATAACATCTTGTTTGCGTAATTCAATGTATTGTACAATTGTTCCTTCATGTATCCGGATTGTAAAATACCCCTTAATAAACTCTCATTTTTATTTCTTTCCCATTCTTCATTTTCAATTTTAATCAATCCCAATGACTGGATCTTCTTCAAATAATCGCAACGACCTTTGGTATTATTTATGTGTTCTACCAAAGGTCTGTCGTGAGGTTCCCAATTCATTAAATGTATGTTGCAACAAAAACATTTAACTCTATCACTTTTACCTACATAAATGAAACCCGCAGCAGCTAAATCTCCTCGGGTTTTTGAGCAAGATGCGAAGGCCAATTTTTAAACGTTTGAAGTCTTGCACATTCTGAACTATAATTCGGATGTTCGGACTTGATCATTGTTTTTACCTCAAAATTGGGTTTGTAAGAATTTTTTTTTTTGAATTTTGTATTTAATGATAATTTGTTAAAAAGTTTTAAAATTGTTTACATATGTTTTAATTCCTTCAAAAAAAAAATTAAACAATTTTATGTTCTTAACGTGAAAAAAAATTGAATTAATATGAGAAAAAAAAGGATGTTAAATTTAATTTTTTATTTATATATATGTAAAGAGAAAAAAAACTTTTTACAAAAAAATTTTCACATTAAAGAAAATTAAAAATTAATAACTTTTATATATATATATATATAAAGAGTAAAAAAAAAAACAAAACTTTTTAAACAAATTATTAAAATACAAAATTTAAAATATACATTATTGCAAGAATTCATAAAACAAAAAAAACAAATAATCGATCATGACAGCAACACCTAAAAGATGTGAATTGAAATTGAAACGAGTCGAAACGAATAAGAAATTAGGTTTTAAAATCTATAGATTACAGCAACACGATCCCATCAAATTGAACGAGGTCGAGATGAAGGACTTAGAGTATAAATACGATAAATATAAGATGTCTTTGAAATTGGATGAAGCCATGCTCGATTTGTTTTACAAGTACCAAAGCGATCTGCAGAAAATCGTCATTGCTAAAGATAAAGAATTCGACAAGGACGATTTGATGTTGTTCTATGGAAGTTACATATAACCAAAAATCTCACTCAAACTCGTGGACAAATCGGGTGGTGAGAGCGCATTCACCGATGTAAAAAAACTCAAAAAAGTAAAGATAAACATTCAACACATTTTCGAAAAAGGAGAAAACACGAGTGTCAACATGCTAATAATGGACTTGGAAATATAAACAATAGAGAGATTGATTTTTTTAGTGAAGAAGAAGGAAAAAAAAAGTAATGAGATCATTTTTAGATCTCATTACTTTTTTTTTGTTTTCCTTCTTCACTATTACCCATATAATATAATAACGTTTCCTTTTTTCTTAAATTTCAGCGTCGATTCTTCTTTTCTTTTTTTTTTGTAATATGCCACGTTTTTATAACAACACATTTGTTTATCCGAATCATAATTATGAACGAATGTTGTGCATATCTTGGTAACACTCGCATCATTACCATTCTCTTCAGAAGGTAGTGGTGACGGTGGAAAACGACTCAGTGGTAACGGTGGAAAACGTCTCATTCTTTCAAATTTCAACCATCTATCCCAATCTTTATTTAACTCTTTTATCAGTTCTTTCCTAAGATATCCATCATTAGCGTCTAATTGTTTTTCCACATCTTTTTCCCATTTCAACCATCTATCCCGCTCTTTTATCAGTTCTTTCCTAAGATATCCATCATTAGCGTCTAATTGTTTTTCCACATCTTTTTTGCAGTCTATCTCACGATATTCATCATTATCGTCTAATTGTTTCTCCACCTTTTTATCCATTTTATATATTATTTTATACTTTCTATGATTTATATTTTATATAATTATATAATTTTATATTATAATAACATATTCAAAATCGGTATATTCTTAAATGGTGAATTCTCACCAAACAACAAACCCTTGCCGAGTCGCTCAATGTTCTGTCCACTCTTCAGATAGAGACCGTTTCCACTCAAAGAGTTGTCACCTCTAATGGGTTGTAGATACAATCCTTTACCGCTGTCGTCTATGTGGATGCGACACACGGCTCCTCCCTTCTTCAAAAACAGTCCACTGCCACCCATTAATTTCTCAACTGCCGAACTCGCGAGTCCCGTGAGAGCTCCCACGCCGAGAGTCTTTCCGAGAAAGGGTAGTGCCTTTGCGGCGAAGGGTAATACTTTTGCAGCGATTCCTGCCAATAGGGGTATGAAACCACCTTTCATTCTCAAATTGTATCTCAATTGAGCGGGACTCAATCTCACCGACAACCCTCTTCCATCACGAATCGCTTTCTCCATCCTTTTGATTTGACTTTTGGTCCAGGCGATCGAATCCTGACCGCCTCTCATCAGATCTTCGTGAGTGAATTTGAATTTCACCGCCTCGCCTCGAGTTCTTAACGCTCTCTCAAGTTTCTTCCTCTGTCCTGCAGATATGTTCATGTTTCTTTTCATGTATTCTGTCATAATTCTTTTTTTAAAATATATTTTCTTCAATTGCTTTCTTGTTTTAATGATAATTATGTATATTAAATAATTTTTGTAAAATTAATATTGCGTTTATTTATTTTTGTTATTTATATATATTATACACAATATTTTTTTTTTTGCTTTTATATTTCTCTTATGTGAAATCGTATCGTCACCCTCTCTCTGCGAAGATCTAACAGTTCACCATTTTGATCCATCAACGTGGTTTTGAGACTATACAACGTGTCTAAAATCACTGGTAGATAAACTAAATTTCGAGGTCGCTCCACGATCTTATAACCCGGCGACACGTTTGGAAAGAAGGAATAGATCGTCGGTTGAGCGCTACCATTCACGTAGCTTCCAGCAATCACATCCACGTTCACCAGAATGCTATTGACTGCGAGAATGTTGACCGTATTTTCAGACACCACATGGCCTTGATACATCTTTCGATCGAATCCCAGCATCTTGCCTATAGAATCGTCTGTGTTGAAATCCACTCGAAAATTATGTTCCAAATCCAACATCGTCTGTAAGGTATTAGGATTGGGAGCGAGTCTGATCTTGTTGCTTCCCTTTCCATCCGTCTTCATTCGCATCTGAATGTAATTGTTCAAATCGTCTATGTCGTAACTTCCTTTGGGAATTCGAATCTCCAACCAATCCACTCCGTCGGAATACTTGAATGAGTTATTCTTTTTGGTGATGTTGGGAACGGAATAATAAGTCTCCAGATTCACCAACGCCATCTCGTATCTTTTCTCTCTATTCAATTCGATGGAAGGTTCGAATTTCGTAGTGAATCGCCACTCACCATGATTTGAATGGATTGTTTTGCAGCCGTATTCTCAGCTATGCGTTCTATCAATTCTCCTTGTTCGAACATTATATTTTAATTTTATTTTTATTTTTTCAAAACTAATTATTTGAAGATTTATTATTTTCTAAATATTTTTTATTTTCACGCTCTATCTTATTATCATCAGAAACATAAAACTTGTCGAATCCACACCGATATTTTCCGCCATTAAATTCGCTAGTCAAATCGATCATGACGAAATTGTAAAGTCCTCCATCCCAAACCCTCTTGCAGAATCTCCTGAATTCCGCCACGCTCATGTCGTTTGCGATGTGATCGCCATAGATGTGATTGAGATTCTTGAGATCTTGGCGAAAGAGACATAGAAAATTAGCGTTCTCCCTTATCGTCTGTCTGGGCAATCGAAAAAAATAATTCTGCGATAGGTAGAAACGGTCCACGTTGCTGTGTCAACCCCTAACGTAATACGATTCGCATCGGTTCTGTCTCTCCAAAAGCAGATCGTCGAAAATCATGAGATTCTTATCTTCTGATTTCAATTCTCTAGGATCCGGAACGTCGCTAGCGTTCTCATAAAATCGACACTCGACGTTCGAAGATGCATTTCTCTTCATCAGTTCCATCGCCGCACCGTCCAAAATGGTCAAAAGAGGAGCTTCACTCTTGTCAAATTCCTCCCTACTGACGTCCTTGGGCAATCTACGATCCATGCACTCTCAAAGCAATCTGTATTCGGGTTGAAACAAGCTCTTGCCAAACACGAACAATCTGTCGTAATCCAACTAGTCGGGTCGGGACAACAGATTCATCAACAGATTGGTCTTTCCACAATTCGATTTTCCCACTATCAAGCCTCTTATGCTTTTGGGAAAGAACTCATTATTCGACCTCTTAGTCGCGGCGTCGTTCCAAGACGTATCTTTAATGTTCATCTTTGTTTTATTTTTTTGTTTGTTATTTCAGATTTTTTCAAACACAATTTTTTATGTTTTTCAAACTCAGTTTTTAATATTATTATTTATTTATATTACACCATCGTGAGTTCTCTTCAATCCGGACCACTCGTCATTTTGGCTAAATCTTGTATGGGTACCACAGCATCCTTAAAATCTTTCCAACTTTTCGGCGTTCGCTCTAAGCAGCTTGCTTCGCCAGTGGACTGATCAACTTGTCGATCAACGCGTCGGCTGCCCTCTTGCCAGCTACAGAAGCTATCCTACCACTGGCTTCTGAAGCGGCTTTCTTACCAGCATCCAAAGCCGTCTTCTTACTGACCTCAAACGCAGTCGATGCGAGTTTTCTACCCACATTGCTCGTGAATGCTTGCATTATAGAATCAACGATGCCAGAACTGCATTGAACGTAAGTTCTGACGTATCCCCTGTTCTTTATCACCAACATATTTTTATTTTATAATATATTTTGTTTTTTCACTGGTAAATCGTTTGTTGTTTAAATACTTTTATTATTCTAGTGTAAAAATTTACTGTTTTCATTTTATATATTTTTGTTTGTTTGTTTCTCTCTACTTATTATATATACATCAATCCTTCAAGTCATTCATCAGCCTTTTATAATGGTTTTTATTCAAAACCTTCTGTCTTAACAATTCGTCAGATATAGTAAGTATTTCATTATCTAATCCTGTGTTACCAGCGCGTTTACTAGCCATCAACAATCTCAATCTCTGCGACAGAGCATCAGAATCCCTTGGAAGAAAAGTGGTTTTCACCCCTTTACCAGTCACCGATTCGACGAACTTCTTATTCATATCCCATATGGGTTTCACTATTTTCGTCCACTTGTAACCTCTGTTGCCTTTGGGTCTCGTCTCTCTGGCAGCGTTATTTCTCTTCATGGCGTGGGTCTGAACCAGAATGTCCCCGTAATTGTTGAAATCCTGTTCCGGGTAATCACTAGGCTTGTCGTAAAGAAGCAATTTGTGCAGTCCGGAAGTTAATTTGTACCTATTCGAGCCGACGTTAATTCATCATCATGTATTTCCACTTCTGTATCACCAACAAAAGTTCTACCATCTGAATCCTTATAAAATCCATACAACAGATCTCTCTTACCACCATCCTCAGATGACGCGACGCTATCAGTGGTGATAATTGAAGCTGCATCGTCGCTCACGTCTGTTTGAATTCCTGTGGGAACGTAATCCGGTGTAGATTGAAAGGAATATCGATTTCCAAAACTACCGGGCAACGAACCCATTCTCAAAGAACTCTCTTTTTTTTGGTCTCAATTTTTTGACTGTCTCCTTCTTGCTTCGCTCTTGACCCTCCGTCACAGGTTTAAATATTTTTGTGGTCTCGCGTCTGAGATCCATCTCTCCGAGACGTCTGCTTCTGTCAGCCAATTGAATGCCCTTCTTAGCACGTTCATACTCGCCTAAAATTTGATCTTGGCGTCTAGAATCCATCTGTAAAAACATTTTTTGTTTTTAATTGTTAATGTTCCTTTGAGTATTCTAATGCGCATTATTTTTTTATTTTCAAAATTAAATGTATAATTATTTTTTTATGTTTTAAGTTAATAAAAATCTTCTATCTTTAATATAATAACTAAAAAATTCATATCTCAACTCAGTATTGATTGAATTGGGAAAACTTGAAAAATTTGAAAAAGTTTAAGCACATGACAAACCAGTTTCTGATTTAACGCATTTGAGAGTAATTACGTTTGTTAAAAGGAATTTCCATTCATATATCAAAACCATTCACTCAATGTCGAATTAAGAGAGAACCTTTGAAGACAGTTAAAAAAATTTTAGCACATAAAAGAAACCGGTTTTCTAATTTAACGTTAAAAGGATTCATTCAAATCTCCGATCATTATCATGAATATATTAAAAATTTACCACTCAAACCTAATTGAGTGGAAAAATGCGTTTTATTATATATTATTAAAACGATCCATTAAAAACGAAAACCTTCATTCACACCACAACAAAAACATGAGTGTCAATTTCATCAAACATTCCATAAAGTGTTTATTAAGATTACTTCACAAAATTAACAGTGACAAAACGTGAACAAACGATTTTTACCTCTGAATTTTTCTAATTGTTTCTAAACTCAATTTTTTTTCGTTACATTGAAACAAAACATGAATGTCTATTTTTACAGATCATATTTTATAGTCGACTCTTTTGAACGAATGCCTTTCATTCACGCACCCCTTTTAAAACTGACACTCATATTTATAGTCGACTCTTTTGAACGAAAACCTTCATTCAATCACAACAAAGCATGAGTGTCAATTTCATCAAACATTCCATAAAGTATTTAAGATTACTTCACAAAATTAACAGTGACAAAACGCGAACAAACGATTTTTACCTCTGATTTTTTCTAATTGTTTCTAAACTCAATTTTTTTTCATTGCATTGAAACAAAACATGAATGTCTATTTTTACAGATCATATTTTATAGTCGACTCTTTTGAACGAAAGCCTTTCATGCACGCAACTCTTTTAAAACTGACACTCATATTTATAGTCGACTCGTTTGAACGAAAACCTTCATTCAATCACAACAAAAACATAAGTGTCAGTTTTTACTATCATCGTGGCAGTGGGTTTGCGGGTTCAAAATCACCTCTTTTCCGTGTTCCGTACACGAGTCGATTTCTGACGTAAAATCCGCAAATGGATTTCTGTGTACGCCTCCATAGGGATTCAGTGTTAAAATCGTGTACAGACACGGATGATTTAGAATCCGCAAACCACTTTTTGATGATGATTTAGAAACGGCAACACGTTTTTGCTCGCAATTTTAACACTGAATCCTATGGGGGAAACCCATCTGCGGATTCTAAATCAGACGATACACCTCTTTTTCCTTAAAATTTCATATACGTTTTTTCACTCTTGAGCGATGTATATAGAATCCAGTGATTTTAGAATCCGCAAGCGGATTCTAAATCACCCTAAAAAACGGAAAATCGTGTACCTGTACACAATTTTAACACTAAATCCTATGGAGGTGTACATCGATGTACGTGTACATGTACGAAATCGTGTACATTTGAGTTGGAATCCGCCTTTATTACCTGTTTAATTAAAAATCGGACTGATTTGAATTTATGAACCAGTACAGCACGATGCCCAATCTGCAAGATTCTTGCAGATTCGGTAACTTCTGGCTGAGATGTATCCATTGAAAGGGAGAAATCATTGCGTGGAGATTGGGTTGGTGGCATAAGTACAGATGATTTTTATGTTGATGTAGTAGAAGTTACACTCAGTCTTGTATTTCAACATTATTTATGAATGATTTCAATCTGAACTATACGTTTTGTGAGACGATGAAAATGACTGATACCACGATATATTCTTATGAAAAATGAAAACAAATTCGAGAGGAAGTGAACCGGACTGCCGATTTCGAATCGAATCGAATTTCTACTTGAGATTCGAAATTGAATCGAAGCTCGAAGCTTCTCAGGGCTCTACCGTCTACTGCTATGATAGTTTTAAAATATTAAATATATTTTAACTACACAACACGTACTGTAAACTTCCACCTCGCATAATGATAAGGAATTAGTCCTGTCCAGTGTGATGGCGACATATCTTCCAAACATAGCTTTCCCGCAGTCTACATCATAGGACTTTCTGGCATAAGACCCAATTGGTGTTGAGTCTTCGAAACACAAATCTTCGTTTCTCCAAGTCGGTGAATCTGTATGACCCTGCACAGGCCGTTCTTTAGTTATATATACTTGGAAACCATTGATTCTTCTTGCATTATTGAGTCTCACATTATCTAAAGAGAAGATAAAAGGGCGGTTTCAAATGTTCAAAGTCATTTGTTATTGTACAATAATGACAGACGTATGAATAGTGACAGATAAGCAGAGATGACCGACCAAGGAAAAACCCTAGATGTTCTATACCCATACATTTTTTTTTTTTTTTTTTTTTTGTTTGGGGGGGGGGGGGGGGGCTGGTTTCATATAGACATCTGTATTTCATGGCATTATTCTCTTATTTTGAATAATATTTTGTCACTGAGGAATAATGCTCGGTGAGGTCGCTCAGCTTTCCGTCAGTCACCGTCACAGCACTTCACTGCTTGTATTTGATTTTTCTGACTCCGGCAATCTTGAACCTAACAAATCCTGAAATACTGAGTATGTTTGGCAAAGCGTGAGTCATTCTCTGAGTTCGAGCCTCAGGGAAAATGACACAGCTGTCTTATTCAATGGAAGAGCCTGTCAGTTGCGTATATATGTTTTGGGGTTTTTTTTAATTGGTTATTTATTCTCCGTCAAAATGTTTTCACATAAACCCTCTAAACAACGAAATTCACAAACTTTCAGCAACACTCCAGGGTAAGGTTAACTTATAATAACTTGCAGACCCACGCCTTCATGCTATTCCGATGGCTCATAGGCTTGCTATATGATGAAAATTTACAAACTATACTGGTCCCAATTTTGGATTTCAGAAGAAAAGGCATCCCACTATCACATACTTCACAAGGTTTCTATTGTTTCCAATCTTTTTTCATTAAGAGTGGTGTCTCTGAATGAAAAAAGATTGGAAACAATATCCATTTGAGATGACATATAGGGCTGAATGGCCGAGTGCTTTTGTACATTTGATTTAGATTTATTTATTTATTTATTATTGTTTAAGGTCACATACTTCTGCACAATGGCTAATCAAGACCACAACATGGAGATAAAGTCAAGGTCAGTCAATCGTTTATACCCCATGTTGCCTATTTTAGAGAACTCGCACCCCAAGCATTAGTGACTGGGCCCTATTTTACCAGTAAAACAGAGCTTTACCACAGTAAGCAAGCACTGCTTCACTCCCCGGGGTTCCCACGGGGGATTTGATTTAGATAATGTATTTTGTTGTCAGTCATGCATATGCCCCTTAAATAAAGATATATTACTACTACTACTACTCTACTACAATTTTGAATCACTGTTTCAATATCCAAATCTAATTTTGGCCACCACATATAACTCCCAGCCAAAGCTTTTGTTCTAACTATACCTATGTGCTCTTCATGTAACAATGATAACACCCTGTCCTGTAAGACTTTGGATATGATTATTCGAATACCCCACAACACAAATACTGTTCAACTGATAACTCATTTTACACTGTTTACGGTTTAACCCTTTACCTAACGAATCGGCCGCACCCGCCCGCATAATTTATAAATTAAGTAGTTGAAAAATATATATTTCAAAAAATGTCAACGGAACCATATCATGTGACCCCTCATTGGAACGAGCTCGTCGAGCTCGTTCCAATGAGGGTTCACATGATATGGTTTCGTTGACATTTTTTTGAAAAATTTGAAAAAACAAATATCAAAATAATAAATTTTGTTAAATTCATCACCGATGAGTGATGGGCAGCCATTCATCGTATATTCCAAAACACGAGATAATATTGGGTCTTTCAATGTGGCAGTATTAACTTGATTTGATGTAAATGGAATACCACTGAAAGAGTCTATTTTAAAAATGTTTCTTTCTTCATCCAAGTTTGTAACTTTTTCAGACGGTAAACGTGAAAGCGCATCGGCATTCAGATGTTGTCTAGTGCTATTATATTCAATATTATACTTATGTGATGACAATATTAGTGCCCACCGTTGCAATCTTGCAGCTGCTCAAGTTGGAATTCCTTTTTGAGGATGTAATATAGTTGTTAATGGTCGATAATCAATCATTAAAGTAAATTTTGTTCCAAAAAGATACTGATGTAATCTTTTAACACCAAATATTAGGCTTTAGACCTCTTTCTCAAGTTGTGGATAATTCTTTTCATCATCAGTTAACGTTCGTGAAGCATGTGCAATGGGGCGTTCTGTCTCATCATCCATGGCATGCTAAATCACTGCAACCACACCACATGAACTTGCATCCGAAGCCAACTTAAGTGGGCAATGATGGTCATAATGAGTTAAAACTGTATATGATGACAATTCATTTTTTGCCAATTCAAATGCGGAATTGCATTGTTCAGTCCATTTCCACGCAACATTATCTTTCAAAAAGATTATTTAATGGTTCAAGTTTACTTGATAAATTCTCTAAACAAAATCTGTACAACGGAAGGTTGCCAAGAAATTACCTTAACTGCGTTTTATTTAATGGTTTTGGTGTGTTCAAAATTGTCTTTGACCTTTTTGGGGTCTAGACCGATACCATTTTTGTCAATAATGTGTCCAAGAAATTTTACTTGAGACTTTAGGAATTCACATTTAGTGTTATGTAATGTCACATTATGAATCAACAATCCGTGTAACACCTCTTCAAGCCTTCGCGTGTTCATTTGGATCTTTACCTTGAACAAGAATGTCATCTTGGTATATACAAACACCACCAATCCCTTGAAGGACTATTCAACTACACATTGAAATATTGAACTTGCCCTGCTGATGTCAAAGGGAAGGCGATTATACACGCTAAAAACTAAAGTGTTAAAAACTACACTTGAAGTGCTGTATTTAACACTTACTAAGTGCTGAACTAGCACTTTGTTCAAGTGTAGATATCCCAGAACTTGACAGGTGTTACAATAATATCACTTGACAAGTGTAATGTCGCGACACTTAAAAGGAAACAACACAGATGACGCGGAGTTCAAGCCTGATCCGCGTCATCTGTATTGTGCCCTTTTAATTATGTACCCACCAAGCGCAAATCAAATTATGGACGATTCTGGAAGAACCACCAATGCTAGACACATGGAAAGTGCCATCCATTCAAGTTTCAGATGTCTGACGATTGTAATGTCTAAGTGCTTAAAGCATTGCACTTTGAGTGTTAAAATCAAACCCTAAGAGTTAGAATGGGTTTAACACCTTGAAAGTGTCAGTTTTAACACTTTAGTTTTTAGTGTGTACCTACACAACCCACGACGTGTGTTAATAATCAAATATTGACGCGAACCAGGATCGACAAGCAGTTGTTGATTGGCTTGGGACAAGTCCAATTTAGTGAAAACAGTTCGACCTGTCAGCGTTGAAAATAACTCCTCCGGAGTTGGAAGTGGATATTTTTCAACACTAAGAAGTGGATTAATTGTTACTTTATAATCTCCACATATCCTAATATTTCCATCAGATTTTCTAGTAATCACTATTGAAGCACTCTATTCACTTTTATCCACTTTAGTGATAACATTTTCTTTTTCTAATTTTTCTAATTCATGCTCTACAGCAACTCGCAAAGCAAAAGGGATTGGTCCATGTTTATGAAATCTAGAAATAATATCATTGGACATATGTATTCTAGCAGTATGACCTTTAATAAGGCCAAATCCAGTGAATAATTTATTTTGTCCCTACATCCCGATAAATTCTGTCTTTTGATTGGTCACAATGCCTTGGACAAATAGCCATGACAAAGGGTGCACCCAATATCCAAGGTATATGAGAGCATGCAACATCCAGGGTATAAGCGCATGCGAAACATCGGGGTATATGGTTTAAACGAAAGCTTTCCGCGTTTGCTCGCCTCGACATAAAAATCGAACAAAAACCTCCTGAAAATAGTCACAAATATCATCAGATTTCCGACAATTCAATCATAAAAATAAAATAAGAGGAAATAATTCGTCCCCTGAGTACCAATGTGTTCTATGTGCCAGTAGGCTGCCAGTAGGCTGCCAGTAGGCACACAGAACACATTGGAACTCAGGGGACGATATGTCAACAAAATACCATTTACTCGTTTCCTTAAGGAGTCGTCCAACCTAACTTTGGTCAATTTTTTGACATTTTTCCCAATGCCTCAGAAACAGATAAGAGAAGTAAGAAAAGGCAAATTATATATCAAAATAATGAGTAAAGTGCATAGAAAAGGTACATATAATTTTTTTCAGGAAAAAAGTGAATTTTAGGATTTTGAAGAAGATTAATTTGCAAATGGCATAAGTAATGAACCGGTAAAACCACAAAATAATCGGTAATTCGAAAGCCTTGTCCTCAATATAATGATAACATACTACAGACTCGGAGAAAGCATTTTTTTGACACACACTCTGGTGGGTTTTGACGTTTGAATGTAATAACATCAACACAAATTTTTGATGTTCCGGATGTGGCCATGTTTCAACGATGTTTTTCCGGTCATGTGATTACGATGTGGTTCTTGCAGAAATACTCAATTTGGGCAATCGTAAGAATGCAAGGACGTGATCACGCCCTTTATTTGTTCGAGACAATGTATGAGCGGATTTGCAAACAGGTGACAGCAAGTACTTGAGCTGTTAATGTCATAACTGCAAAATATGGTTCGAAATTCCCTCTCGCGTTTACAGGCCGTCTGAACTTTTTTGTTGACAAAAAATCTGAATTATTGCGCACTAGAAAGACAACATGAACCACTTGTAAAAAAATAACCGAGTGTATAAAATCGGGACGATACACACAAAATAAGGCAATATTCATAACAAAGTAAGCAGAATGCTTCAGAAATCACTTTTTCACGAAGTATATTCCAAGTAACCTGGAACTATATTGAGCGTGTTAATTTCCCCCTGTCGCTGCGAAGTTATTTACTTCCTAGTAACCATGGAATTTGAAGGCGGGTATGTTTGATGTCTGCAAAGGATCGATTGAAGATGGGTTGAAAATGATGCATTTGTGCTTTTAAATAAGGTGCGCTTGGACGATGCTGAGAATTTAGTTTTTTCTTGCAATCAACCATAGTAATACAAGCGTCGATCAGTGTCTTTTATGATCGTTTTACACTGACAAATGTGACAAATCTCCTTCACCGGAAACCATCCCCCAATTTTCATATCACAATAAACATAACCACTGTCACGGAGTGTCAGCGTGGCCGTGTGGTCAAAACCGAAACGAATTATCGAATGCACGGTCAATATTAGCTGCAATTGGCTTTTAAATAAATGAAATACACGAAATATTCGCAATTTCTTCATTATTCATGCCGAGTTACTTTTAACCAAACCACATGCGTTCAGTTTCGTTTGTCGGCATCAAACTGATATTGTTTGTGGTAATTAAATAGTACGAGAAGGCGCAGGAAGCCAAATATTTTCCATCATCTATTATTTAATTCAAATTGATAATTTCTTTTATTTTACTGAAATTATGAACTGATAAGGTGGGTGTGTTGTGATTATTATGCCCCAGACCTGGAAGTTGGAAAATCAAAGGTGCATCTAGGGCCGTGCAGTGGTGACCCCTGTCCTTTTAATCTTAGTCTTACCCATTCATCATTACATGTACGAACATTCCCCCTTGTATCTCAACCATTGCTACTCCAATTTGAAGGATATTTGGTTTTGTAATCAAGCATCATGGGGAAACAATGCCTGTGTAGCTGCTGTAGCATGTGTTTCTTCACACATTTTTTCAGAGTTGTGGTACTTTTTCACTCTTTTGAGTTAGAAAATTTTGTTTATAACTAGTTGATTTGTTACAATTTGTTGCAAAGTGCCTGCTAATACCCTCAATTGTATTGCTACAGAATTTTCTTGTGAAGATTTTGTTCCTATTACTTATCAAGCAACAACCTAATGAATATTCTGTATAAAGACACCAATCTGATGTTTGACACTTTTATCGGAGCTGTTTTGAAGGCTTATGGAACTCGAAATGTTGATTATGGCAGGACTTTTCTATTCACCCATTAATTGATAAATTAAGTGTTATAGTTGGAAGTAAGAAGCATGAAAGGTCCAGAACTAAAACTCTAAAAAGAATGTTTTGCTATGTAACATGATTTTTGCAGATACACTTATTTGGAGGTTTGCCTGTCTGATAGTGTTTGGAACATGTGTGGCCAGGATCTTCAAAAAGAAAAAAGAGTTAAACTTTGAGAAAAAAGGCATATGCCTTGAGTGCCGGAGGTAGAGTCATACAAGGAAGAGAGCCCCCCCCCCCTCCCCCCCCCCCCCCGAAATTTTTTGTGTCAAATGGAGCTCACTTGTCATCTTTTGGGGATTGCTTTGTGTACTGCGTTCTTGAAAAAAAATATGTGAGACCCTCTGGATGTGCCCTTCTGATCTCAATATGTCAATAAGCCTCCTTGGGGAAAGTACATGCAATAATGGTTATGTAAGGTTGATTTGATGTGTTTTGAATAACAATGTACTTTTAAGTACATTAGATGGTTTATTGCAGTGACAGGTTACAGTTACCCTTATTTCTTCTCCAACAGATATCATGAGTGCATTGGTGTCCAAGAGTTAAACAAAGCTAATATACTTATTGATAAACCAGACAAATTTAACAATTTAATCACTATCAAATTGATGCATGGGATAAAAGGGGTTACAGTGCAAGGGGTTTTTATATATATTTATTCAACTACAGTGTATGACTTTGCAGTGCATTCTACATAGGAGAATATCATATTTTCTTTCCAAACCATTACAGTAACACATAATCTTGATATTGGGAGACACTCTTTTGTCCTTCCATACTTCTTCTGCTGGACTCCTTAAAGTTGACCTTTGTTGAACTCCCCAAATCAAAACATAAACAAAAGAAAATGTCTGCCTTCAATCAGTGAGCACTCCACTTATAAAATTTGGTCTCAATCTTCATTACTTTCATGAATTAGGAAAAGATTTCTTCGAGTGTGTACTTAAATGTTTATAGAATACAGCTGTTATTTTATTTTGAGGTATTTTATTGTAAAAATTTTGTTCTCTTACTTATGCCATAGCAGACTTTCAGGTGGTGCTATTTACACATGGCAGCAGTTCCATGGCAAATTTCAGTTTCCACATGTTCTATGTTTCATTCCAAGCATTTTGGTATATAATTTATTGGGGTTATTCATTTTGGGCCTTTTTTAGACTTGAAAGAAAATTACATGAAATTTGACCAAAGTTAGGTTGGATGTCCCCTTTAACGACCCAAGGGATGTAATTCTATCTGTTGTCTTCTGCGATTATAAAAAAACGAAATAATTATCAGCTGAGAAATGTGTCCACAAATTTATTAGGCTTTTCCCTCTGGAAAAGACTATTGTTTTTGTACGGATTATTAGGCTTTTCCCTCTGGAAAAGACTATTGTTTTTCTACGGATTATTATTTTTTGTTTTTTTTTTTTTGTTTTTTTTTTTTTTTTTAGGCTTTTCCCTCTGGAAAAGACTATTGTTTTTCTACGGATTATTATTTTTTTTTTGGGGTTTTTTTTTTTTTTTTTTTCCACACATTTTGTCCGTACGATTCAGAAGCCATTTTCGAACCGATTTTCACGAAATTTTGCACACGCATAGACGGGCACAAAATCTAAAAATGTACCGAAGCGGAATTTTCGATTTAACCCTTATTTCGTCAGAATTGGCAAAAAACTGCCAAAATTGGGGTTTATCGGCACTTTCTCGAAACATGTCTTGTAGATTTTTTTTATACATTCGTCATTGCTAGACCTGTCTGTGACACACCCTTTGGTATACACGACATATCAGGCGATGCATATGGTAACCCTCCACGGGCTGCCAAACATCAAAATTTTGATGAAATAGGCCGGTTTCAGGCCCCCACTGCACCCAAACAAACATAACTTCCTTTATTGGGAGTGGAATTCACCGAGGATCATTTTTGTCAGTAATAAGGGTGTTCAGAAAACCAAGCGTTAACCCATTTTGAGCTGGTTAAACAGCAATACCCCCATAATGCTCAAAAGATTGTGTTTTCCGTGGATTTCTCTAAACGAGTCTTGTAGATTTTCAAGAAAAATTGGACACTCTCAGGTCTTGGTGTGACATTACAAGTTGCAAGGATAAAATATTCCGGTCAGCATTAGTTAACCCTCCCAGAGCTGCTAAACGTAAAAATTGTGATAAAATGGGCTGTTTTTAGACGCCAACAGCACCCAAATGGTATACCAGAGAGAAAGGGGCCTTCATTTATCGGACGCAAAATTGATCGTAAAATATTTTTGAAAGTGGTAAGGGTATTCAAAATTTGACGTCTTAACCCATTTAGGGTTGGTTAAATAGAGATACCCATTAAAATCTTAAAATACCCGTTTTCTGTGGATTTCTCTATCAACATTTTGTAGGTTTTCAAGACAAAATCGGCTATTTGCAGGTCTTGGTGTGACATTACAAGTTGCATGAACAAAATATTCCGGTCAGCATTAGTTAACCCTCCCCGGGCTGTTGAAGGTCAAAATTGTGATAAAATGGGCTGTTTTTGGACACGAACAGTACCCAAAGGGTACACCACAAAGAAAAGTGCCTCCTTTTATCGAGCGCACAATTTATACGGAAACATTTCTGTAAGCAGTAAGGGTATTCAAAAGTCGACGTCTTAACCCATTTTGGGCAGGCTAAAGCGAGATATCCCTTGAAAGCTTCAAATTCCCATTTTCTGTGAATTTCCCTAACGGTAACTTGTAGGGTTTCAAGACAAATTGACTATTCGTAGCTCTTTATGTGACATTACAAATTGCATGGACAAAATACTCCGGGGAGCGTTTATTAACCATCTACAAGCTGCCAAGCATCGTAATTTTGTTAACATGGGGCTGTTTTCAGACAAGCACAGCACCCAATGTATACATGAGAGATAAACATAATCTCCTTTGTTGGAAGTGGAATTCACAGAGGACCATTTTTGTAAGTAATAAGGGTATTAAAAAAACAAAGCGTTAACCCCTGTTGGGGAGATTAACACGGATACCCATCGATAGCTTAAAAAATCGTTTTCCCTGGATTTCTTTACAAACATTTTGTGGGGTTTCCAAGAGAAAATGGCCGTTGATAGGTCTTGGTGTCATATGTCCAGTTGCATGGATAAATTATTCTGGTAGGCATTTGTTAACCCTCCATGGGCTGCTAAATGTAAAAAAAAAATGAAGAAATAGTCTGTTTTTGGACACCAACAAATGGAAATGCCACAGAGAAACGTAACTTCTTTTACAGGACGCAAAACTAACAGGGAAACATTGATGTTGATATTAACCCATTCTACCATTAATGATGGGTTTTACCTAAACATTTTTTTTTATCAAACCCAAACTGAGTCATTTGAGACTACTATACTCACCTTTCTCATAACATCAATGAGGGAACTTCAGTGAGACAGTTAAAAACAATTCATCAGACACTGTGGAGTCATGAAAAATCATGGAATCTAATCGGGAAAAGCCATGATTCTCCAGAATCATAAAGTCTAGTTTTTTGGGGTTTTTTTGGGTTTTTTTTTTTTTTTTTTCCACACTTTTTGTCCGCACGATTCCGAAGCCATTTTCGGACCGATTTTCACAAAATTCTGCACATGCATAGAGGGCCACAAAATCTAAAAATGTACCAAAGCGGAATTTTCGATTTAACCCTTATTTCGTCACAATTGGCAAAAAACTGTCAAAATTGGGGTTTATCGGCACTTTCTCGAAACACGTCTTGTAGATTTTTTTTAAACTTTCATCATTGATAGACCTGTCTGTGCCACGACCTTTGATACACATGACATATCAGGCGATGCATATGGTAACCCTCCACAGGCTGCCAAACATCGAAATTTTGATGAAATGGACCGGTTTCAGGCCCCCAGAGCACCCAAACGATACACGAGAGATAAACATAACTTCCTTTATTTGAAGTGGAATTCACCGGAGATCATTTTTGTAAGTAATAATGGTGTTCAAAAAACCAAGCATTAACCCGTTTTGGGCTGGTTAAACAGCAATACCCCCAAAAAGCTAAAAAATTCAGGTTTTCCGTGGATTTCTCTAAACGAGTTTTGTAGATTTTCATGAAAAAATTGTCACTCCCAGGCCTTGATGTGACAATAGAAGTTGCATGGACAAAATACTTCGTTGAGCATTTGTTAACCCTCCACGGGCTGCTAAAAGTCAAAATTGTGATAAAATGGGCTGTTTTTGGACGCCAACGGCACCCAACGGGTACGCCACAAAGAAAAGTGATTTCTTTTATCGAGCGCACAATCTATAGGGAAACATTTTTGTAAGTAGTAAGGGTATTCAAAAAACGAAGTCTTAACCCATTTTGGACAGGCTAAAGAGAGAGGCCCCTTAAAATCTAAAAATTCCCATTTTCTGTGGATTTCTCTAAATACATTCCATAGGTTTTCAAGAAAAATTGACTACTTGCAGGTCTTTGTGTGACATTACAAGTGGCATGGACAAAATATTCCGCTGAGCGTTTATTAACCCTCTACAGAATGCCAAGCATCATAATTTTGTTGAAATGGGCTGTTTTCGGACGCACACAGCACGCAATGTATGTCCGAGAGTTACACATAATCTCCTTTGTTGGAAGTGGAATTCACTGAGGACCATTTTTGTAAGTAATAAGGGTATTCAAAAACCCAAGCGTTAACCCCTTTTGGGGTGGTTATTAGCCATACCATCAAAAGCAAAAAAAAAATCATGTTTTCCGTGGATTTCGTTACAAACATCTTGTAAGTTTTCAACAGAAAATGGCCATTGATAGGTCTTGGAGTCACATTACCGGTTGCATGGATAAAATATTCCAGTAAGCACTTGTTAACCCTCCATCGGCTGCTAAATGTCAACATTTTGAAAAAATAGTCTGTTTGTGGACACCAACAACAACAAATGGGAATGCCACAGAGATACATAACTTCTTTTACCGGATGCAAAACTGACAGAGAAAAATTTAGTAAGTAGTAAGGGTATTCAAAAAATCGAGGTCTTAACCCATTTTCGCCTGGTTAAGATGTACCCCTTAAAAGCTTAAAATTCCAGTTTTCTGTGGATTTCTCCAAAAAATCTAGTAAGTATTCAAGAAAAATTGACCATTTGCAGGTCTTGGAGTGACATTACAAGTTACATAGACAAAATATTCCGGTAAGCGTTAGTTAACTCTCCAGAGGCTGCAAAGCATAGAAATTTTGAGAAAATGGACTGTCCCTGGGCACCCATTGCACGCAATGTGTACCTGCGAGATAAACATAACCTCCTTCTTTGGAAGTGGAGTTCATCAGACCAAGCATTAACCCATTTAGGGCTGGTCTTAACCCGTTTTTGGGCTGGTTAAACAGTGGTACCCATCAAAGACTTAAAATTTCATGCTTTCCATGGATTTCTTAAAAAACATCTTGTAGATTTCAAGAAAAAATGGCCATTCACGGGTCTTCATGTGACATTACAAGTTACATGGACAAAATATTCCGTTGATCATTCGTTAACTCTCCACGAGCTGCTAAACATCAAAATGTTGATAAAATGGATTGTTTTCAGACACCAAGAGCACCCAATAGATATGTAACAGAGAAATATAACTTCCTTTACTGCGCGTAGAATTCACAGAGGATCAGTTTTGTAAGTAGTAAGGGTATTTAAAAGAATGAAACTTAACCTATTTCAGACTGGATAAGGAGAGATACCCCTTAAAAGTTTAAAATTTACATTTTCTGTGGATTTCGCTAACTGCTTGTTGGCGATTTTCAAGAACAATTGCACATTGGCAGGTCTTACAAATTGCATAGATAGAATATTCCGCTAGTCGTTTGTTAATCCCGCTACAGGCTGCTAAACGTCAACATTTTGATAAAATCGGCTGTTTTCGGGCAGCAAATGGGTATGTAATAGGTAAACATAACCTCTTTTATCAGATTCAGAATTCATGAGGGATAATGTATGATAGTATTAAGGGTATTCAAGGGAGCGTGGTGGCTCAGTGGTAGACTGTTGTACTTCTATGCTAGACGTCCAGAGTCCGATCCCCGTCCAGGACGACTCACGTTGTGTCCTTGGGCAAGGCAGTTTAGCCCGGTTGCCGACATGGGGGCACGATGACGCCATGTACTAAGGCATACTGCACGTCGATGGTACATATGTCTTCACCCTCCGTAACCCTGCTTGAGCGGAGCTTGAACAGAGTTAGAATGTTGAGGAGCTGGCAGCTGCTCGTCGTTGCTCGGTGGTTCTCTCCGGGTACTCCGGCTTCCTCCACCTATAAAACTGTCACGGCCACGATTAGCCATTGTGCATAAGTATGTGACCTTAAACACCAATAAACAAATAAATAAATAAATAAATAAATAAATAAATAAATAAATAAATAAATAAATAAATAAATAAGGGTATTCAAAAACCAAGCCTTAACCCTGTTTATAGGATTAAAGACAGACAGCCCATGCCGTGTACGCTGCCTACATTACTTGTAAAATCGACACCCCCCACTAAATCTTCTGCGAGGCGCCGTTTCGGACCCGACCACCTGACGGTTCTGACCACATCAAATAACACACCTTCGTTGTATTTAGCAGCATGGATTTCCCCAAGAAGCAAAGACAAAAATACGTCTGCGGAAAATAATGGCAAATATTTTATTTAGCCTGTATTTTGTCCATATAGAAAATTTCTCACCCATATATACCTAAAAATGATTCAATGATACAATTGGACATATTTCTCTCATAAAACGTGAAAAAACACTTGATTTATTGCATTTTAGGATTGCGCATGAAAATTCTTAGAAGAATCTCTAACTGTTATTAAACTACGGCGTGTCTTTGATCTCGTTTGGGACGATCAGTGATTAGCACCTTTTTGACAAGAGCCATCGAAATTGAAAATAAAAAAAATAATCAAATTTCACTAAAACCTTTTGCAGAATCGTGTTTTTCAGAAAACGCTTTCGCGATTGCGTATGTCGTTTTCAAAATTCGGATCAGTAAGCACGAAATTATAAATATGTTGTTGTCAATAACAGAATTGAAAGCATGTCGGTCAAACTTGCATGACGTCAGAACTCGACCTCGGGGGTAAATACTGCGGTGTAGTGAAAGGACGAGAATAAGAAACGCTGATATCGCAGTAGGCTTTAAAATGTCCATGGAATGGTCCTAAAATCAAGTTTATATTTGCAGCTTTATTGCAAATAGGTTTCCCGTTGTTTCTTGTTGAAATGTTATTTCCGTCAAGGCCAAGTACCATAGAAAATTTGAATACTGGGCAGTGGGATAGGACACCTGCCCCATGAACAACTGCCTCCTATTAAAATTAATTAGCGGGGACATCCCCCCCCCCCCATATGCTGTTTATTTTACCTAGGACACCTGCCCCCTGCTGTTTTTTTTTTACCTAGGACACATGCCCCCCCCCCCCCACCCCTACTGTTAGATTAGATTAAACATATTTTATTTGCCATTTGACAATGCAAATCAGGATTGGAGGACAAGTGCTTACCACTTAGAAGCCCCTCCGTTCCTGTACAGTGACTAATAATTTACAATATGGCAGAACGTATTCCATAAATAACAGAATCTAGCAAAATCTAAATATTATAAACATTATAGACAAACACAAATTAAACTGAGAGAAAGAGAGAGAGAGAGAGAGAGAGAGAGAGAGAGGAGAGAGAGAGAGAGAGAGAGAGAGATAAAAATAAATAAATAGAATATAAAGAAAAAAAGAAAACATGAAATACAACATTAGATCCAGTGATGATGCCCGCCACCCACCCATTTGCATTCTGTAGTATCTTGGCCGTAATGGGAGTCTAAATTAACATCTTGATTACAGCCACTGAGCAAAGGTTTTCACTTCTGGGGATGTTCACACAACTGTTTGTTCACCAAGTACACCAGCCCTGCCCCCGTTTGTTTGCTAACGGGCCCCTCCCCATTGACCTTTCTATTTTTAGAAGCACCCAGGCCGACGGGGAGAGGGCGTTGTTGGGAGCATGGCTAGATTTTGCTATAAAATTGGGTTGAAGGAAGGTACCCTCAAATCTGGGTCGAAAGTGGCGAAAATGACAAAAGGCTACGTCAACGTATGGTGACGGTATAAACTACAGGCGATCTGGGCGATGTACAGACGAAAAATAATTCCTTGGAGCCGGTTAGGCAATTTGGCACAAAAAACTCCGACTTTATGCTCAATCGCTGCTCTACAGTAGTCTACAACAGTCCCCAAGTCCATTCCAAACTGATAGAGTCGGGACGAATAGTACTCTCACTTTCCACGCGATGCGTGGTGTTCTTCACGCGGCCTCGACACTCGCAACAGTTGCCAAACTGTCAGCCAGGGTGCGTAGAACAAGTTATGAAAATTAGAAGTCGCTGCCTTCAGCGGTCTAGACACGGTTCATGTTTGTGAGAAGTGCAATTTTAATGTCTAATTGGCAAATTTTCAATAATCGTTTCCCGCCAAAAAACCTACTCACCGCCGATTTCTTTCACTTCAACTTCTGACGATTATCTAAGTTTTAAAGATAGTGTCAGGATACCCCTCCCCGCCGCTCTTTTGGAGCTGGTTAGGCAATGTGGCACCGAAACCTGGGACATTATGCTCAATCGCAGCTCTACAGTCGTCTACAACACTGCCCGTGTCCATTCTAAACTGATAGAGTCGGGACGAATAGTACTCTCACATTCCAAGCGATGCGTGGTGTTTTCCACGCGGTCCGGACACTCCACACAAATCCCAAAATGTCGGCCAGGGTTCGTAGAACAAGTTCTGAAAATTTCAAGTCGCTGCCTCCAGCGGTCTGAACACCGGTCTGAACACCGTTCGTGTATGTCAGAAGTGCTATTTTAATGTCCAATATGCAAATCTTCGTCAATCTTTTCCTGCCTGCCAGAAACCCAATCACCGCCAATTTCTCTTGACTTTAAACTTCTGAGATTCTCGTAGGTTTAAAGGTTGTGTTGGGATCCCTGGTGGCTGTCTTAAAGAAGCAACTTCCATTTACAGTCAACTCTCCACCAGTCACACACAATTGTAACATTTAAGTGGACTTACTCCAGCGAGGAGGCACTGAAGGAATCTGCGCCCATTTCCGACGTCTTTTTTCAAACTGGCTTGAAAAGGGAGGACCAAATTCAACCAATTACCTCCTCTCTCCAAAACACCATATCTCAGCCACTTCTAGGCAGATTTTCATGAAAATTTTCACTCCTTGTTCAGGAATAGTTGTGGCATCACTTTCCATGAAGAGCGACATGAATTTCGCATTTCGTCACGTCGAATTGGAAAAGAGCGTATGCGCAGGGATTTCTCTGAAAACATCTTGGAAGATTTTTAAAGAAAAATGACCATTTGCAGTTCTTAGTGTGACATTAAAAGTTGCATGGAAAATATTCCTGTTAGCACTTGTTAACCCTCTACAAGCTGCCAGACATCAATATTTTGGATACATTTGAGATAAAATGGACCATTTTCAAATAGACACAGCACTCAGTGGGTATGTGTGAAACAAACATAACTCCTTTTGTGGGTCATTAACTTGTCGGACGACGATATTGATATTAACCCACTCCACCGTTAATGATGGTTTTTACCTAAACAATTTTCTATCAAACTGAGTCATTTGAGACTACTATACTCACCTTTCTCATAACATCAATGAAGGAACTTCAGTGAGACAGTTAAAAACAATTCATCAGACACTGTGGGGTCATGAAGAATCATGGAATCTCATCGGGAAAAGCCATGATTCTCCAGAATCATAAAGTCTAGTTTTGGTTTTTAGGCTTTTCCCTCTGGAAAAGACGATTGTTTTTCTACGGATTATTATTTTTTTTTTTTTGGGGGGGGGGGGGGGGGGGGGGGGGGGTTGGGTTTTTTTTTTTTTTTTTTTTTCCACACATTTTGTCCGTACGATTCAGAAGCCATTTTCGAACCGATTTTCACGAAATTTTGCACACTCATAGAGGGGCACAAAATCTAAAAATGTACCGAAGCGGAATTTTCGATTTAACCCTTATTTCGTCAAAATTGGCAAAAAAACTGCCAAAATTGGGGTTTATCGGCACTTTCTCGAAACATGTCTTGTAGATTTTTTTTTATACATTCGTCATTGCTAGACCTGTCTGTGACATACCCTTTGGTACACACTACATATCAGGCGATGCATATGGTAACCCTCCACAGGCTGCCAAACATCAAAATTTTGATGAAAAAGGCCGGTTTCAGGCCCCCACTGCACCCAAACAATACACGAGAGATAAACATAACTTCCTTTATTGGGAGTGGAATTCACCGAGGATCATTTTTGTCAGTAATAAGGGTGTTCAGAAAACCAAGCGTTAACCCATTTTGAGCTGGTTAAACAGCAATACCCCCATAATGCTCAAAAGTTCGTGTTTTCCGTGGATTTCTCTAAACGAGTCTTGTAGATTTTCAGGAAAAAATGGTCACTCTCAGGTCTTCGTGTGACATTACAAGTTGCATGGATAAAATATTCCGGTGAGCATTAGTTTACCCTCCCCGGGCTGCTAAACGTAAAAATTGTGATAAAATGGGCTGTTTTTAGTCACCAACAGCACCCAAACGGTATACCAGAGAGAAAGGGTCCTTCATTTATCGGACGCAAAATTTATCGGAAAATATTTTTGAAAGTGGTAAGGGTATTCAAAATTTGACGTCTTAACCCATTTTGGGCTGGTTAAATAGAGATACCCAATAAAATCTTAAAATACCCGTTTTCTGTGGATTTCTCTATCAACATTTTGTAGGTTTTCAAGAAAAAATCGGCTATTTGCAGGTCTTGGTGTGACATTACAAGTTGCATGAACAAAATATTCCGGTCAGCATTAGTTAACCCTCCTCGGGCTGTTCAAGGTCAAAATTGCGATAAAATGGGCTGTTTTTGCACACCAACAGCACCCAAAGGGTACACCACAAAGAAAAGTGCCTCCTTTTATCAAGCTCACAATTTAGTCGGAAACATTTTTGTAAGTAGTAAGGGTATTCAAAAGTCGACATCTTAACCCATTTTGGGCAGGCTAAAGAGAGATATCCCTTGAAAGCTTTAAATTCCCATTTTCTGTGAATTTCCCTAACGGTAACTTGTAGGGTTTCAAGACAAATTGACTATTCGTAGGTCTTTATGTGACATTACAAGTTGCATGGACAAAATACTCCGATGAGCGTTTATTAACCATCTACAAGCTGCCAAGCATCGTAATTTTGTTAACATGGGGCTGTTTTCAGACACGCACAGCACCCAATGTATACATGAGAGATAAACATAATCTCCTTCGTTGGAAGTGGAATTCACAGAGGACCATTTTTGTAAGTAATAAGGGTATTAAAAAAACCAAGCGTTAACCCCTGTTGGGGAGGTTAACACTGATACCCATCGATAGCTTAAAAAATCGTTTTCCCTGGATTTCTTTACAAACATTTTGTGGGGTTTCCAAGAGAAAATGGCCGTTGATAGGTCTTGGTGTCATATGACCAGCTGCATGGATAAATTATTCTGGTAGGCATTTGTTAACCCTCCATGGGCTCCTAAATGTAAAAAAATTGAAGAAATAGTCTGTTTTTGGACACCAACAAATGGAAATGCCACAGAGAAACGTAACTTCTTTTACCGGATGCAAAACTAATAGGGAAACATTGATGTTGATATTAACCCATTCTACCATTAATGATGGGTTTTACCTAAACATTTTTTTATCAAACCCAAACCGAGTCATTTGAGACTACTATACTCACCTTTCTCATAACATCAATGAGGGAACTTCAGTGAGACAGTTAAAAACAATTCATCAGACACTGTGGGGTCATGACAAATTATGGAATCTAATCGGGAAAAGCCATGATTCTCCAGAATCGTAAAGTCTAGTTAGGCTTTTCCCTCTGGAAAAGACTATTGTTTTTGTACGGATTATTATTTTTTTTTTTTTTTTTTTTTTTTTTTTTTTAGGCTTTTCCCTCTGGAAAAGACTATTGTTTTTGTACGGATTATTATTTTTATTTTTTTTTTTTTTTTTTTTTTGGGGGGGGGGGGGGGGGGTTTGGGGTTTTTTTTTTTTTTTTTTTTTGTTCCACACATTTTTGTCCGTACAATTCAGAAGCCATTTTCGAACCGATTTTCACACAATTTGGCACACGCATAGAGGACCAAAAAATCTAAAAATGTACCGAAGCGGAATTTTCGATTTAACCCTTATTTCGCCAGAATTGGCAAAAAACTGCCAAAATTGGGGTTTATCGGCACTTTCTCGAAACACGTCTTTAGGATTTTTTTTAAACATTCATCATTTCTAGACCTGTCTGTGCCACGACCTTTGATACACACAACATATTAGGCGATGCATATGGTAACCCTCCACAGGCTGCCAAACATCGCAATTTTGATGAAATGGGCCGGTTTCAGGCCCCCAGAGCACCCAAACGATACACGAGAGATAAACCTAACTTCCTTTATTTGAAGTGGAATTCACCGGAGATCATTTTTGTAAGTAATAATGGTGTTCAAAAAACCAAGCATTAACCCGTTTTGGGCTGGTTAAACAGCAATACCCCCAAAAAGCTAAAAAATTCAGGTTTTCCGTGGATTTCTCTAAACGAGTCTTGTAGATTTTCATGAAAAAATTGTCACTCCCAGGCCTTGATGTGACAATAGAAGTTGCATGGACAAAATACTTCGGTGAGCATTTGTTAACCCTCCACGGGCTGCTAAAAGTCAAAATTGTGATAAACTGGGCTGTTTTTGGACGCCAACGGCACCCAATGGGTACGCCACAAAGAAAAGTGATTTCTTTCATCGAGCGTACAATCTATAGGGAAACATTTTTGTAAGTAGTAAGGGTATTCAAAAAACGAAGTCTTAACCCATTTTGGGCAGGCTAAAGAGAGAGACCCCTTAAAATCTAAAAATTCCCATTTTCTGTGGATTTCTCTAAATACATTCCATAGGTTTTCAAGAAAAATTGACTACTTGCAGGTCTTTGTATGACATTACAAGTGGCATGGACAAAATATTCCGCTGAGCGTTTATTAACCCTCTACAGAATGCCAAGCATCATAATTTTGTTGAAATGGGCTGTTTTCGGACACACACAGCACGCAATGTATGTCCGAGAGTTACACATAATCTCCTTTGTTGGAAGTGGAATTCACTGAGGACCATTTTTGTAAGTAATAAGGGTATTCAAAAACCCAAGCGTTAACCCCTTTTGGGGTTGTTACTAGCGATACCCATCAAAAGCTAAAAAAAAATTATGTTTTCCGTGGATTTCGTTACAAACATCTTGTAAGTTTTCAACAGAAAATGGCCATTGATAGGTCTTGGAGTCACATTACCGGTTGCATGGATAAAATATTCCAGTAAGCATTTGTTAACCCTCCATGGGCTGCTAAATGTCAACATTTTGAAAAAATAGTCTGTTTTTGGACACCAACAACAACAAATGGGAATGCCACAGAGATACATAACTTCTTTTACCGGATGCAAAACTGACAGAGAAAAATTTAGTAAGTAGTAAGGGTATTCAAAAAATCGAGGTCTTAACCCATTTTCGCCTGGTTAAGATGTACCCCTTAAAAGCTTAAAATTCCAGTTTTCTGTGGATTTCTCCAAAAAATCTAGTAAGTATTCAAGAAAAATTGACCATTTGCAGGTCTTGGAGTGACATTACAAGTTACATAGACAAAATATTCCGGTAAGCGTTTGTTAACTCTCCAGAGGCTACAAAGCATAGAAATTTTGAGAAAATGGACTGTTCTTGGGCACCCATTGCACGCAATGTGTACCTGCGAGATAACCATAACCTCCTTCTTTGGAAGTGGAATTCATTAGACCAAGCATTAACCCATTTAGTGCTGGTCTTAACCCGTTTTGGGCTGGTTAAACAGCGGTACCCATCAAAGACTTAAAATTTCATGTTTTCCCTGGATTTCTTTAAAAACATCTTGTAGATTTCAAGAAAAATTGGCCATTCACGGGTCTTCATGTGACATTACAAGTTACATGGACAAAATATTCCGTTGAGCATTCGTTAACTCTCCACGAGCTGCTAAACATCAAAATGTTGATAAAATGGATTGTTTTCGGACACCAAGAGCACCCAATGGATATGTAACAGAGAAATATAACTTCTTTTACTCACGTAGAATTCACAGAGGATCAGTTTTGTAAGTAGTAAGGGTATTTAAAAGAATGAAACTTAACCTATTTTAGACTGGATAAGGAGAGATACCCCTTAAAAGCTTAAAATTTACATTTTCTGTGGATTTCGCTAACTGCTTGTTGGCGATTTTCAAGAACAATTGGACATTGGTAGGTCTTACAAAGTGCATAGATAGAATATTCTGCTAGTCGTTTGTTAATCCCGCTACAGGCTGCTAAACGTCAAATTTTTTATAAAATCGGCTGTTTTCGGGCAGCAAATGGGTATGTAATAGGTAAACATAACCTCTTTTATCAGACTCAGAATTCATGAGGGATAATGTATGATAGTGTTAAGGGTATTCAAGGGAGCGTGGTGGCTCAGTGGTAGAATGTTGTACTTCTATGCTAGAGGTCCCGAGTCCGATCCCCGTCCGGGACGACTCACGTTGTGTCCTTGGGCAAGGCACTTTAGCCTGGTTGCCGACATGGGGGCACGGTGACGCCGTGTACTAAGGCATACTGCACGTCGATGGAACATATGTCTTCACCCTCCGTAACCCTGCTTGAGCGGAGCTTGAACAGAGTTAGAATGTTGAGGAGCTGACAGTTGCTCGTCGTTGCTTGGTGGTTCTCTCCGTGTACTCTGGCTTCCTCCACCTATAAAACTGTCACGGTCACGATTAGCCATTGTGCATAAGTATGTGACCTTAAACACCAATAAACAAATAAATAAATAAATAAATAAATAAATAAGGGTATTTAAAAAGCCAAGCCTTAACCCTGTTTATAGGATTAAAGACAGACTGCCCATGTCGTGTACGCTGCCTACATTACTTGTAAAATCGACACCCCACTAAATCTACTTCGAGGTGCGGGGTCGGACCCGACCACCTGACGGTTTTGACCTCATTAGATAACCCTCCTTCGTTGTATTTAGCAGCATGGATTTCCCCAAGAAGCAAAGACAAAAATATATCTGCGGAAAATAATGGCAAATATTTTATTTAGTCTGTATGTTGTCCGTATAGAAAATGTCTCGATCACATATACCTAAACATGATTCAATGATACAATGGGACATATTTCTCTCGTAAAACCTGAAAAAGACTTGATTTATTTCATTTTAGGATTGCGCGTGTATATTCTTAGAAGATTCTCTGTTTGTTATTAATATACAGCGTCAGTCTTTGATCTCGTTTGGGACGATCAGTGATTAACACCTTTTCGACAAGAGCCATCGAAATTGAAAATAAAAAAAAATAATCAAATTTCACTAAAACCTTTCGCAGAATCGTGTTTTTCAGAAAACTCTTTCGCGATTGCATGTGTCGTTTTCAAAATTCCGATCAGTAATCACGAAAATATAAATATGTTGTTGTCAATAACAAAATTGAAAGCATGTCCGTCAAACTTGCATGACGTCAGAACTCGACTCGGGTAAAATACTGCAGTGATGCAGTGAAAGGACGAGAGTAATAAATGCTGATATCGCAGTAGGCTTTAAACTGTCCATGGAATGGTCCTAAAATCATGTTTATATTTGCAGCTTTACTGCAAATAGGTTTCCCGTTGTTTCTTGTTTCTTGTTGTTTCCGTCAAGGCCAAGTACCATAGAAAATTTGGAACACCGAGCAGTGGGCCTGCCCCATGAACACTTGCCTGTTATTAAAATTAATTAGCGGGGACATCTGCCCCCCCCCCCCCTTCCTGCTGTTTTTTTTTACCCAGGACACCTGCCCCCTATTGTTTCTTTTACCTAGGACACGTGCCCCCCCCCCCCCCCGCTGTTTTTCACCAACTACACCTGCCCCCGTTTGTTTGCTAACGGGCCCCTCCCCATTGACCCTTCTATCGTTAGAAGCACCCGGGCCGACGGGGAGAGGGCGTGATTGTGAGCATGGCTAGATTTCGCTGAAGGAAGGTACCCTCAAATCTGTGTCGAAAGTGGCGAAAATGACAAAAGGCTACTTCAACGTATGGTAACGGTATAAACTACAGACGATCTGGGCGTTGTACAGACGAAAGATCATACCTTGGAGCCGGTTAGGTAATTTGGCACAAAAAAACTCCGATTTTATGCTCAATCGCTGCTCTACAGTAGTCTACAATAGTGCCCAATTCCATTCCAAACTGATAGAGTCGGGACGAATAGTACTCTCACTTTCCACGCGATGCGTGGTGTTCTCCACGCGGTCTCGACACTTGCAACAGATGTCAAAATGTCGGCCAGGGTGCGTAGAACAAGTTCTGAAAATTAGAAGTCGCTGCCTTCGGCGGTCTGGACACGGTTCGTGTTTGTGAGAAGTGCAATTTTAATGTCAAATTGGCAAATTTTCGTTAATCGTTTCCCGCCCAAACACCTACTCACCGCCGATTTCTTTTCACTACAACTTCTTCCGATTATCTGAGGTTTAAAGATAGTGTCAGGCTACTCCCCCCCCCCCCCGCCGCTACAGCCCCCCCCCCCCCGCACTTCCTCACTTTGGCGGCGTTCTAGGTTGAAAGTCTCGAAAATGGCAAGAGGCTACATTAACGTACGGCAACGGTATAAACTACAAGTAGTAAGGACGATGTTGAGACAAACAATCATACAGTGGAGCCGCTTAGGCAATGAGGCACCGAAACCTGGGACTTTATGCTCAATCGCAGCTCCACAGTCGTCTACAACACTACCCATGTCCATTCTGAACTGATAGAGTCGGGACGAATAGTACTCTCTCATTCCAAGCGATGCGTGGTGTTTTCCAGGCGGCTCGGACGCTCCAAACAGATCCCAAAATGTCGGCCAGGATTCGTAGAACAAGTTCTGAAAATTTCAAGTCGCTGCCTCCAGCGGTCTGGACACGGTTCGTTTTCACTTTAAACTTCTGACGATTCTCTTAGGTTTTGAGGTTGTGTTGGGATCCCTGGGTGGCGGTCTTAAAGAAGCAACTTCCATTTACAGAGAGAGGGGGAGGGTATGTGTCAAACAAACATAACTCCTTTTGTCGGTTATTAACTTGTGGGACGACGATATTGATATTAACCCACTCTACCATTAATGATGGTTTTTACCTAAACAATTTTTTTATAAAACTGAGTCATTTGAGACTACTATAACCACCTTTCTCATAACATCAATGAAAGAACTTCAGTGAGACAGTTAAAAACAATTCATCAGACACTGTGGGGGCATGAAAAATCAAGGAATCTCATCGGGAAAAGCCATGATTCTCCAGAATCATAAAGTGTAGTTATTTTTTTTTTTTTTTTTTTTTTTAGGCTTTTCCCTCTGGAAAAGACTATTGTACGGATTATTATTTTTTTTTTTTTTTTTTTTTTTTTTTGGGGTTTTTTTTTTTTCGAACCGATTTTCACACAATTTGGCACACGCATAGAGTGGCAAAAAATCTAAAAATGTACCGAAGCGGAATTTTCGATTTAACCCTTATTTCGCCAGAATTGGCAAAAAACTGCCAAAATTGGGGTTTATCGGCACTTTCTCGAAACACGTCTTTAGGATTTTTTTTAAATATTCACAATTACTAGACCTCCCTATGACACAACCTTTGATACACACGACATATTACGCGATGCATATGGTAACCCTCCACAGGCTGCCAAACATCGAAATTTTGATGAAATGGGCCGGTTTCAGACCCTCACAGCACCCAAACGATACCCGAGAGGTAAACATAACTTCCTTTATTGGAAGTGGAATTCACCGAGGATCATTTTTGTAAGTATAAGGGTGTTCAGAAAACCAAGTGTTAACCTGTTTTGGGCTGGTTAAACAGCAATACCCCAAAAAAGCTCAAAACTTCATGTTTTCCGTGGATTTCTCTAAACGAGTCTTGTAGATTTTCAAGAAAAATTGGTCACTCTCAGGTCTTGGTGTGACATTACAAGTTTCATAGATAAAATGTTCCGGTCAGCATTAGTTAACTCTCCATGAGCTGCTAAACGTAAAAATTGTGATAAAATGGGCTGTTTTTAGACACCAACAGCACCCAAACGATATACCACAGAGAAAGGGGCCTTCATTTATCGGACGCAAAATTGATCGGAAAATATTTTTGAAAGTGGTAAGAGTATTCAAAATTTGACGTCTTAACCCATTTTGGGCTGGTTAAAGACAGATACCCATTAAAATCTTAAAATACCCGTTTTCTGTGGATTTCTCTAACAACATCTTGTAGGTTTTCAAGAAAAATCGGCTATTTGCAGGTCTTGGTGTGACATTACAAGTCGCATGAACAAAATATTCCGGTCAGCATTAGTTAACCCTCCCCGGGCTGCTGAAGGTCAAAATTGCGATAAAATGGGCTGTTTTTGCACACCAACAGTACCCAAAGGGTACACCACAAAGAAAAGTGCCTTCTTTTATCGCGCGTACAATTTATACGGAAACATTTTTGTAAGTAGTAAGGGTATTCAAAAATCGACGTCTTAACCCATTTTGGGCAGGCTAAAGAGAGATATCCCTTGAAAGCTTTAAATTCCCATTTTCTGTGAATTTCCCTAATGGTAACTTGTAGGGTTTCAAGACAAATTGACTATTCGTAGGTCTTTATGTGACATTACAAGTTGCATGGACAAAATACTCCGGTGAGCGTTTTTTAACCATCTACAAGCTACCAAGCATCATAATGTTGTTAACATGGGATTGTTTTCAGACACGCACAGCACCTAATGTATACATGAGAGATAAACATAATCTCCTTTATTGGAAGTGGAATTCACCGAGGATCAGTTTTGTAAGCAATAAGGGTGTTCAGAAAACCAAGTGTAAACCCGTTTTGGGCTGGTTAAACAGCAATACCCCAAAAAAGCTCAAAACTTCATGTTTTCTGTGGATTTCTCTAAACGAGTCTTGTAGATTTTTAAGAAAAATTGGTCACTCTCAGGTCTTGGTGTGACATTACAAGTTGCATGGATAAAATATTCCGGTCAGCATTAGTTAACCCTCCCCGAGCTGCTAAACGTAAAAAATGTGATAAAATCGGCTGTTTTTAGACACCAACAGCACCCAAACGATATACCACAGAGAAAGGGGCCTTCATTTATCGGACGCAAAATTGATCGGAAAATATTTTTGAAAGTGGTAAGGGTATTCAAAATTTGACGTCTTAACCCATTTTGGGCTGGTTAAAGAGAGATACCCATTAAAATCTTAAAATATCCGTTTTCTGTGGATTTCTCTAACAACATCTTGTAGGTTTTCAAGAAAAATCGGCTATTTGCAGGTCTTGGTGTGACATTACAAGTCGCATGAACAAAATATTCCGGTCAGCATTAGTTAACCCTCCCCGAGCTGCTGAAGGTCAAAATTGCGAAAAAATGGGCTGTTTTTGCACACCAACAGCACCCAAAGGGTACAGCCCAAAGAAAAGTGCCTTCTTTTATCGTGCGTACAATTTATACGGAAACATTTTTGTAAGTAGTAAGGGTATTCAAAAGTCGACGTCTTAACCCATTTTGGGCGTGCTAAAGAGAGATATCCCTTGAAAGCTTTAAATTCCCATTTTCTGTGAATTTCCCCAATGGTAACTTGTAGGGTTTCAAGACAAATTGACTATTCGTAGGTCTTTATGTGACATTACAAGTTGCATGGACAAAATACTCCGGTGAGCGTTTTTTAACCATCTACAAGCTGCCAAGCACCGTAATGTTGTTAACATGGGACTGTTTTCAGACACGCACAGCACCTAATGTATACATCAGAGATAAACATAATCTCCTTTGTTTGAAGTGGAATTCACAGAGGACCATTTTTGTAAGTAATAAAGGTATTTAAAAAGCCAAGCGTTAACCCCTGTTGGGGAGGTTAACAGGGATACCCATCAAAAGCTTAAAAAATCGTTTTCCCTGGATTTCTACAAACATTTTGTGGGGTTTTCAAGAGAAAATGACCGTTGATAGGTCTTGGTATCACATTACCAGTTGCATGGATAAATTATTCTGGTAGGTATTTGTTAACCCTCCATGGGCTGCTAAATGTCAAAAATTTTGAATAAATAGTCTGTTTTTGGACACTAAGAACATCAAATGGAAATGCCACAGAGAAACGTAACTTCCTTTACTGGACGCAAAACTGATAGAGAAACATTTTTTGTAAGTAGTAAGGATATTCCAAAATCGAGGTCTTAACCCATTGTCGACTGGTTAAGGAGATATACCCCTCAAAAGCTTAAAATTTCCGTTTTCTGTGGATTTCTCCAAAAAATCTAGCACGTTTTCAAGAAAAATTTAGCATTTGCAGGTCTTTGAGTGACATTACAAGTTGCATGGACAAAATATTCCGGTAAGTAAATATTAACCCTCCAGAGCCTGCAAAGTATAGACATTTTGAGAAAATGGGCTCTTTTGGGGCACCCATAACACCCAATGTGTACCTGCGTGATAAACATAACCTTCCTCATTGGACGTGAAATTCACTGAGGATCATTTTTGTAAGTAATGAAGGTATTCACAAAACCAAGCATTAATCCGTTTAGGGCTGGTTGCAGAGCGATACGCCTCAAAAGGTTAAAAATTCATATTTTCCGAGGATTTCTCTAAAAGCCTCTCGTAGGTTTTCAAGACAAATATTGGCTATTCTGATTTGAGACTACTATACTCACTTTGTATGAACTCAAAAGTAAGTGCATATTTATTTATTATCAAGAATAACCGCCCATAAGTTCCACTCTCACTGTGTCCCGCTTCATCGGTCAATTCCACGGTGTCCCACGCCAGCGGTCGATTTATCCAAGCAAAATTACCAAGGTTACTACCTCCTCCCTGCCTCTTTATCCAACCAAACACACATTGAAAGGTACGCCTCACCTCGTATTCCACACTGCCCTGCATGATATCATTTATTATTAGGCTTTTCCCTCAGGAAAAGACTATTGCTTTTCTACGGATTATTATTTTTTTTTTTTTTTTTTTTTTTGGGGGGTTTTTTTTTTTTTTCCACACATTTTGTCCGCACGATTCCGAAGCCATTTTCGGACCGATTTTCACAAAATTTTGCACACGCATAGAGGGGCACAAAATCTAAAAATGTACCGAAGCGGAATTTTCGATTTAACCCTTATTTCGTCAGAATTGGCAAAAAACTGTCAAAATTGGGGTTTATCGGCACTTTCTCGAAACACGTCTTGTAGATTTTTTTTAAACCTTCATCATTGATAGACCTGCCTGTGCCACGACCTTTGATACACATGACATATCTGGCGATGCATATGGTAACCCTCCACAGGCTGCCAAACATCGAAATTTTGATGAAATGGGCCGGTTTTAGGCCCCCAGAGAACCCAAACGATACACGAGAGATAAACATAACTTCATTTATTGGAAGTGGAATTCACCGAGGATCATTTTTGTAAGTAATAAGGGTGTTCAAAAAACCAAGCGTTAACCCGTTTTGGGCTGGTTAAACAGCAATACCCCCAAAAAGCTAAAAAATGCAGGTTTTCCGTGGATTTCTCCAAACGAGTCTTGTAGATTTTCAAGAAAAAATTGTCACTCCCAGGCCTTGATGTGACAATGAAGTTGCATGGACAAAATACTGCGGTGAGCATTTGTTAACCCTCCACGGGCTGCTAAAAGTCAAAATTGTGATAAAATGGGCTGTTTTTGGACGCCAACAGCACCCAAACCGTATACCACAGAGAAAGTGGCCTTCATTTATCGGACGCAAAATTGATCGGAAAATATTTTTGAAAGTGGTAAGGGTATTCAAGATTCGACGTCTTAACCCATTTTGGGCTGGTTAAAGAGAGATACCCATTAAAATCTTAAAATACCCATTTTCTGTGGATTTCTCTAAAAACATCTTGTAGGTTTTCAAGAAAAAATCGGCCATTTGCAGGTCTTGGTGCGACATTACAAGTTGCATGGACAAAATATTCCGTTCAGCATTAGTTAACCCTCCCAGGGCTCCCCAACGTCAAAATTGTGATAAAATGGGCTGCTTTTGGACACCAACAGCACCCAATGGGTACACCACAAAGAAAACCTCCTCCTTTTATCGAGTGTACAATTTATACAGAAACATTTTTGTAAGTAGTAAGGGTATTCAAAAGTCGAAGTCTTAACCCATTTTGGGTAGGCTAAGAGAGATATCCCTTAAAAGCTTTAAATTCCCATTTTCTGTGAATTTCCCTAACAGTGACTTGTAGGAGTTCAAGAAAAATTGACTATTCGTAGGTCTTTATGTGACATTACAAGTTGCAGGGACAAAATACTCCGGTGAGCGTTTATTAACCATCTACAAGCTGCCAAGCATCGTAATTTTGTTGACATGGGCTGTTTTCGGACACCCACAGCACCCAAAGTATACACGAGAGATAAACATAATCACCTTTGTTGGAAGTGGAATTCACAGAAGACCATTTTTGTAAGTAATAAGGGTATTCAAATAACCAAGCGTTAACCCCTGTTGGGGAGGTTAACAGGGATACCCATCAAAAGCTTAAAAATCGTTTTCCCTGGATTTCTTTACAAACATCTTGTAGGGTTTCAAGAGAAAATGGCCGTTGATAGGTCTTGGTATCACATTACCAGTTGCATACATTATCCTGGTAGGTATTTGTTAACCCTCCATGGGCTGCTAAATGTCAAAAAATTTGAAGAAATAGTCTGTATTTGGACACTGACAACATCAAATGGAAATGCCACAGAGAAACGTAACTTCTTTTACTGGACGCAAACCTGATAGAGAAACATTTTTGTAAGTAGTAAGGATATTCAAAAATCGAGGTCTTAACCCATTGTCGACTAGTTAAGGAGATATACCCCTCAAAAGCTTAAAATTCCCGTTTTCTGTGGATTTCTCAAAAAAATCTTGCACGTTTTCAAGAAAAATTGACCATTTGCAGGTCTTTGAGTGGCATTACAAGTTGCATGGACAAAATATTCCGGTAAGCAATTATTAACCCCCCCCCCCCCCCCCCCCCCAGAGCCTGCAAAGTATAGACATTTTGAGAAAATGGGCTGTTTTGGGGCACCCATAACACCCAATGTGTACCTGCGTGATAAACATAACCTTCCTCATTGGAAGTGAAATTCACTGAGGATCATTTTTGTAAGTAATGAAGGTATTCATAAAACCAAGCATTAATCCGTTTAGGGCTGGTTACAGAGCGATACCCCTCAAAAGGTTAAAAATTCGTATTTTCCGAGGATTTCTCTAAAAGCCTCTCGTAGGTTTTCAAGACAAATATTGGCCATTCTCATTTGAGACAACTATACTCACCTTGTATGATCTCAAACGTAAGTGTATAGTTATTTATCATCAAGAATAACTACCCATAAGTTCCACTCTCACTGTGTCCCGCTTCATCGGTCAATTCCACGGTGTCCCACGCCAGCGGTCGATTTATCCAAACAAAATTACCAAGGTTACCACATCCTCCCTGCCTCTTTCTCCAACCAAACACACATTGAAAGGTACGCCTCCCCTCGTATTCCACACTGCCCTGCATGATATCATTTATTATTTATTTATTGGTGTTTAAGGGCATATACTTATGCACAATGGCTAATCATGACCGTGACAGTTTTACGAGTGGAGGAAGCCACAGTACCTGGAGAGAACCACCGAGCAACGACGAGCAGCTGCCAGCTTCCCAACATCGTAACTCCGAACTGCAGCACAGGCAGGGTTAGATTGGTTGAAGACATGCGTACCGTCGACGTGCAGTACGCCTTAATACATGGTGGCATCATGCCCCCATATGGACAATCAGAGTTAAGTGCCTTGCCCAAGGACACAGCATGGGAGTCCGAATTGATCGCTCAGACGGCCACCCATCCAATGATAAACCAGGCTCAACGTTGCTTTACTTCAGTGAAATGACGAGAACCGGCTACCACAATGCCATCGCACCCCGCCACTGCATGATAAGAAAGCAGTAAATAACGTTAGCTGCAATGGGATCAGTTACTTATAATATCAAATAGTGTTGACACTATAGCATTTCCCCGACAGTGGGTCCAGGTATATACTAGTCTGTAAAACGGCTATACACTGCACCTCCTCCGCCCCAGGGTGGCGAAGTGGCAGTATTTATCTATCTTACTGACGCTATGTTGTGCCTAAGGAACCTTACAATAAAAGGTGGGGGTCCCCAACATGGGAAGGGGGGCAGGTATATTTACTACTCTGTAAGGCGGTTATGAAATGCAGTGGTGCATGGCGCCAAGATTTCCCCGGCAGTGGGGCTAGATATATACTAGTTTGTAAGACGGCTATACTCCCCTTCTCGTCCCAGGGTATATTTTATCTACACATATGTACAAACAACACTTCCTATATGTGATAACTTCATGTTTGTCGTTGTATGTATGGATATCTTCATTGTAATAAATAAAACTAATCCTACGGGGAAAAACCATTTGGAGAGAAATTTACTTCTGCTATCAACAGACATGTGATAGGTGAGCTCTACAAGGTGTGAAAAAATTACATACTAATGCATAACAACTGTGGTCTAATAGGAGATAATTGATACAGGACCAGACATCAATATTTTTGATACATTTGAGATAAAATGGACCATTTTCAAACAGACACAGCACTCAGTGGGTATGTGTCAAACAAACATAACTCCTTTTGTCAGACATTGACTCGTAGGACGACAATATTGATATTAACCCCTCCACCGTTAATGATGTTTTTTACGTAAACAATGTTTTATCAAACTCATTTGAGACTACTATATTCACCTTTCTCTTAAAATCAATGGAGGAACTTCAGTGAGACAGTTAAAAACAATTCATCAGACACTGTGGCGTGTATGAAGAATCATGGAATCTCATCGGGAAAAGCCATGATTCTCCAGAATCATAAAGTCTAGTTTTTTTTGGGTTTTTTTTTTTTTTTTTTTTCCACACATTTTGTCCGTACGATTCAGAAGCCATTTTCGAACCGATTTTCACGAAATTTTGCACACGCATAGAGGGGCACAAAATCTAAAAATGTACCGAAGCGGAATTTTCGATTTAACCCTTTTTCGTCGGAATTGGCAAAAAACTGCCAAAATTGGGGTTTATCGGCACTTTCTCGAAACACGTCTTGTAGATTTTTTTTAAACCTTCATCATTGATAGACCTGCCTGTGCCATGACCTTTGATACACATGACATATCAGGCGATGCATATGGTAACCCTCCACAGGCTGCCAAACATCGAAATTTTGATGAAATGGGCCGGTTTCAGGCCCCCAGAACACCCAAACGATACACGAGAGATAAACATAACTTCCTTTATTGGAAGTGGAATTCACCGGAGATCATTTTTGTAAGTAATAAGGGTGTTCAAAAAAGCAAGCGTTAACCCGTTTGGGGCTGGTTAAACAGCAATACCCCCATAAAGCTAAAAAATTCAGGTTTTCCGTGGATTTCTCTAAATGAGTCTTGTAGATTTTCAAGAAAAAATTGTCACTCCCAGGCCTTGATGTGACAATAGATGCTGCGTGGACAAAATACTGCGGTGAGCATTTGTTAACCCTCCACGGGCTGCTAAAAGTCAAAATTGTGATAAAATGGGCTGTTTTTGGACGCCAACAGCACCCAACGGGTACGCCACAAAGAAAAGTGCTTTCTTTTATCGAGCGCACAATCTATATGGAAACATTTTTGTAAGTAGTAAGGGTATTCAAAAGTCGAAGTCTTAACCCATTTTGGCAAAGCTAAAGAGAGAGACCCCTTAAAATCTTAAAATTCCCATTTTCTGTGGATTTAGCTAAAAATATCCTGTAGGTTTTCAAGACAAAAATGACTACTCGCAGGTCTTAGTGTGACATTACAAGCTGCATGGACAAAATATTCCGGTGAGCGTTTATTAACCCTCTGCAGGCTATCAAACATCGTAATTTTGTTGAAATGGGCTGTTTTCGGACACCCACAGCTCCCGACGTGTACCTGAGAAATAAACTTAATCTCCTTTGTCGGAAGTGGAATTCACCAAGGACCATTTTTGTAAGTAATAAGGGTATTTAAAAAACCAAGCGTTAACCCCTTTTGTTGTTGTTAATAGTGATATCCATCAAAGGCTTAAAAATTTATGTTTTCCCTGGATTTCTTTACAAACATCTGGTAGGGTTTTCAACAAAAAATGGCCATTGATAGGTCTTGGTGTCACATTACCACTTGAATGGATAAATTATTCTGGTAAGCATTGGTTAACCCTTTATGAACTGCTAAAAGACAAAATTCTGAAAAAATAGTCCATTTTTGGACACCAACAACATCAAATGAGAAGGCAACAGAGAAAAATAACTTCTTTTACCGGACGCAAAGCTGCCAAGGAAACATTTTTGTAAGTAGTAAGTGTATTCAAAAATCAAGGTCTTAACCCATTTTTGGCTAGTTAAGGAGATATACCCCTAAAAGCTTAAAATTCCAGTTTTCTGTAGATTTCTCAAAAAGATTTTCAACAAAAAGTTTGCATTCGCAGGTCTTGGAGTGACATTACAAGCTGCATGGACAAAATATTTCGGTAAGCATTTGCTAACCCTCCAGAGGCTGCCAAGCATAGACATTTTCAGAAAATGGGCTGTCAATTCCATGGTGTCCAACGCCATCGGTAGATTTATCCCAACAATATTACCGATCTTACCACCCCCACCCCTTCCCCTCTCTCTTTCTCCAACCAAACACACTTTGAAAGGTACGCCTCACTTCATATTCCACACTACAGTGCATGATAATATTTGCACAACGGCCAATCATGACCGTGACAGTTCTACGGATGGAGGAAGCCGGAGTACCCGGAGAGAACCACCAGTCAACGACAAGCAGCTGCCAGCTCCCCAACATCGTAACTCCGCACTGCAGCACAGGCAGGGTTATATTGGTTGAAGACATGCGTACCATCGACGTGCAGTACGCCTTTGTACACGGCGGCATCGTGCTCATTTGGATAATTGGCGTTAAGTAGCCCGGTTGCCGACATGGGGGCACGATGACGCCGTGTACTAAGGCATACTGAACGTCGATGGTACATATGTCTTCAACCTCTGTAACTCTGCTTGAGCGGAGCTTGAACAGAGTTAGAATGTTGAGGAGCTGACATTTACTCGTCGATGCTTGGTGGTTCTCTCCGGGTACTCCGGCTTCCTCCACCCAAAAAACTGTCACGGTCACGATTAGCCATTGTGCATAAGTATGTGACCTTAAACACCAATAAATAAATAAATAAATAAATAAATAAATAAATAAATAAATAAATAAGGGTATTCAAAAAATCAAGCCTTAACCCTGTTTATAGGATTAAAGACAGACAGCCCATGCCGTGTACGCTGCCTACATTACTTGTAAAATCGACACCCCACTAAATCTTCTTCGAGGTGCGGTGTCGGATCGACCACCTGACGGTTCTGACCTCATTAGATAACACTTCTTCGTTGTATTTAGCAGCAATGATTTCCCTAAGAAGCAAAGACAAAAATACGTCTGCGGAAAATAATGGCAAATATTTTATTTAATCTGTATTTTGTCCGTATAGAAAATGTCTCGCCCACATATACCTAAACATGATTCAATGATACAATTGGACATATTTCTCTCGTAAAACCTGAAAAAAAGACTTGATTTATTGCATTTTAGAATTGCGCGTGTATATTCTTAGAAGATTCTCTGTATGTTATTAATATACGGCGTCAGTCTTTGATCTCGTTTGGGACGATCAGTGATTAGCACCTTTTCGACAAGAGCCATCGAAGTTGAAAATAAAAAAAAATAATCAAATTTCACTAAAACCTTTTGCAGAATCGTGTTTTTCAGAAAACTCTTTCGCGATTGTGTGTGTAGTTTTCAAAATTCCGATCAGTAATCACGAAATTATAAATATGTTGTTGTCAATAACAAAATTGAAAGCGTGTCCGTCAAACTTGCATGACGTCAGCACTCGACTCGGGTGAAATACTGCGGAGAGTAAGAAACGCTGATATCGCAGTAGGCTTTAAACTGTCCATGGAATGGTCCTAAAATCAGGTTTATATTTGCAGCTTTACTACAAATAGGTTTCCCGTTGTTTCTTGTTGAAATGTTGTTTCCGTCAAGGCCAAGTACCATAGAAAATTTGGAACCTGTGCAATAGGATTGGACACCTGCCCCATGAACAACTGCCTGCTATTAAAATTAATTAGCGGGGGCATCTGCCGTCCCCCCCCCCCCCCCCGCTGTTTATTTTACCTAGGACACCTGTCCCCTGCTGTTTCTTTTACCTAGGACACGTGCCCCCCCCCCCCCCTGCTGTTTTTACACCAAGTACACCTGCCCCTCCCCATTGACCTTTCTATCTTTAGAAGCACCCGGGCCGACGGGGAGAGGGCGTGGTTGTGAGCATGGCTAGATTTCGCTGTAAATTGGGGTTGAAGGAAGGTACCCTCAAATCTCGGTAGAAAGTGGCGAAAATGACAAAAGGCTACTTCAACGTATGGTAACGCTATAAACTACAGGCGATCTGGGCGATGTACAGACGAAAGATCGTACCTTGGAGCCGGTTAGGCAATTTGGCACAAAAAAACTCCGGCTTTATACTTAATCGCTGCTCTACAGTAGTCTACAATAGTGCCCAATTCCTTTCCAAACTGATAGAGTCGGGACGAATAGTACTCTCACTTTCCACGCGATGCATGGTGTTCTCCACGCGGTATCGACACTTGCAACAGATGCCAAAATGTCGGCCAGGGTGCGTAGAACAAGTTCTGAAAATCAGAAGTCGCTACCTTCAGCGGTCTGGACACGGTTCGTGTTTGTGTGAAGTGCAATTTGAATGTCTAACTGGCAAATTTTCGTTAATCGTTTCCCGCCAAAAAACATACTCACTGTCGATTTCTTTTCACTTCAACTTCTGCGGATTATCTAAGGTTTAAAGATAGTGTCAGGATACCCCCCCCCCCCCCCCCCCCGCCGCTGCAGCCCCCCCCCCCCCCCCCCTCCCCCGCACTTCCCCACCTTGGCGGCGTTCTGGGTCGAAAGTCTCGAAAACGGCAAGAGGCTACATTAAAGTATGGCAACGGTATAAACTACAAGTAGTAAGGACGATATTGAGACAAACAATCATACCTTGGAGTCGGTAAGGCAATGAGGCACCGAAACCTGGGACGTTATGCTCAATCGCAGCTCTACAGTCGCCTACAACACTGCCCATGTCCATTCTAAACTGACAGAGTCGGGACGAATAGTACTCTCACATTCCAAGCGATGCGTGGTGTTTTCCAGGCGGTCCGGACGCTCCAAACAGATAGATCCCTCTTGTTTAGCCATTGTAATGGAACACTTCCGTAGGAGTTTGAGCAACATTTATCAGTGGAAATCTCTGCCCCTTCACTGTGAGCCTTACTTCTTCTTTTTTCTTCTTCTTCCTCTCTCTCTCTCTCTCTCTCTCTCTCTCTTGCCTATTTTTATTTGGTACATTATTTAATTGCTACCATTATTACAATAATTATATTATTAAATGTTATATGTAATGGAGAGGAGGGTTTGCTAAGTGTTGAGCACTTGTCCTCCAATCCTTTTGCTATGCTTTTGTTGGCAAATAAATATGTTTAAACTAACAGATCCCAAAATGTCGGCCAGGGTTCGTCGAACAAGTTCTGAAAATTTCAAGTCGCTGCCTCCAGCGGTCTGGACACGGTTCGTGTATGTCAGAAGTGCTATTTTAATGTCCAATACCAGAAACCCAATCACCGCCAATTTCTTTTCACTTTAAACTTCTACGATTCTCTTTGGTTTAAAGGTTGTGTTTGGATCCCTGGGTGGCGGTCTTAAAGAAGCAACTTCCATTTACAGCCAACTCTCCACCAGTCACACACAATTGTAACATTTAAGTGGACTTACTCCAGAGAGGGGGGGGGGGGGGGCACTAAAGGAGTCTGCGCCCATTCACGACATCTTTTTTCGAACTGGCTTGAAAAGGAAGGACCAAATTCAAACAGTTACCTCCTCTTTTCAAAACGCTATATCCCAGCCAATTCTAGGCAGATTTCCATGAAATTTTCACTCGTTGTTCATGGACAGTTGCGGCATCACTTTCCATGAAGAGCGATACGAGGAGGCGCGGTGGCTCAGTAGGTAGAGGTGCAGGCTGCAAGCCGAGAGGTCCTCGGTTCGAATCCCACCTGTGGCAACCGCGTTATGTCCTTGGGCAAGACACTTCACTCCCATTGCCCACGTGGGGGCATGGTACTAAGGCGTACTGCACGTCGATGGTGCACCTGTCTTCAACCAATGCTAACCCTGCTTGTGTGGAGTTGGTATGTTGGGGAGCTGACAGTTGCTCGCCGTTGCTCGGTGGTTCTCTCCGGGTACTCCGGCTTCCTCCACCCGTAAAACTGTCACGGTCATGATTAACCATTGTGCAGAAATATGTGACCTTAAACACCAATAAATAAATAAATAATAAGAGCGATACGAATTTCGCATTTCGTCACGTCGAATTCGAAAAGAGCGTATGCGCATGGCTTTCTCTGAAAACATCTTGTAGATTTTTAGTAAAAATCGCCATTCGCACTTTTGGGTTTGGAATTGCAAGTTGCATGAATAAATATTCCTGTTAGCACATGTTAACCCTCTACAAACTGCCAGACATCAATATCTTGGATACATTTGAGATAAAATGGACCATTTTCAAATAGACAGAGTACTCAGTGCGTATGTGTCAAACAAACATAACTTCTTTTGTCGGCCATTAACTTGTGGGACGACGATATTAATATTAACCCACTCCACCGGTAATGATGATTTTACCTAAACAATTTTTTTATGAAACTGAGTCATTTGAGATCACCTTTCTCATAACATCAATGAAGGAACTTCAGTGAGACAGTTAAGAACAATTCATCAGACACTGTGGGGGCATGAAAAATCAAGGAATCTCATCGGGAAAAGCCATGATTCTCCAGAATCATAAAGTCTAGTACTTGTCTTGATTATTGTGTTCATGTATGTTGTTATTCTGCAAAACAAAGAGATTATTTTTTCAGTAAATACGCAATAATTTGAAGGGACAATAAACCACGAATTTGAAGAAAAAAATAGTTGATCATTTGACAAAACCACACTTTATGTTATGCAAAAGTACCCAATGTTTCATATATCATTCGTATGAAAGCATTCAGATCGGTTAAATAAATTAATTCGAAGGCGAGAATTTATTGGATATTTCAAAAAGGACAGGCAGTATTTTTTCATCCCGATCTGATTAGCCGTTCACTGACAGAATTTACGTGACAACGCAAAGTGCAAATTCATTTTCCACGTTCGTCGAATGCTCTCTCAGAAGGACAAAGGTGAAGTTAGTATACATGTGTTCTATTTATAGTGGATGCGTCCATGCAATTTGATTCGGATGGCCATTATTGATACACATGTTATGGGTTTTAATGAAAGCATGACTGCACTTTATTTAACACATAGTTGTTGATCTAATAATGTCCAACTATTGCTAAAATAATGCACGGTTGTTATTCGTGATGGTTAATCATTCGGACAGCAGCGAAGGTAAAACTATTTAGGCTTTTCCCTCTGGAAAAGACAATTGTTTTTCTACGGATTATTATTTTTTTTTTTTTTTTGGGTTTTTTTTTTTTTTTTTTCCACACATTTTGTCCGTACGATTCAGAAGCCATTATTTTCGAACCGATTTTCACGAAATTTTGCACACGCATAGAGGGGCACAAAATCTAAAAATGTACCGAAGCGGAATTTTCGATTTAACCCTTATTTCGTCAGAATTGGCAAAAAACTGGCAAACTTGGGGTTTATCGGCACTTTCTCGAAACATGTCTTGTAGATTTTTTTTATACATTCGTCATTGCTAGACCTGTCTGTGACACACTCTTTGGTACACACGACATATCAGGCGATGCATATGGTAACCCTCCACAGGCTGCCAAACATCGAAATTTTGATAAAATAGGCCGGTTTCAAGCCCCCACTGCACCCAAACAATACACGAGAGATAAACATAACTTCCTTTATTGGGAGTGGAATTCACCGTGGATCATTTTTGTCGGTAATAAGGGTGTTCAGAAAACCAAGCGTTAACCCATTTTGAGCTGGTTAAACAGCAATACCCCCATAATGCTCAAAAGTTTGTGTTTTCTGTGGATTTCTCTAAACGAGTCTTGTAGATTTTCAAGAAAAATTGGTCACTCTCAGGTCTTGGTGTGACATTACAAGTTGCATGGATAAAATATTCCGGTCAGCATTAGTTAACCCTCCCCGAGCTGCTAAACGTAAAAATTGTGATAAAATGGGCTGTTTTTAGACACCAACAGCACCCAAACGATATACCACAGAGAAAGGGGCCTTCATTTATCGGACGCAAAATTGATCGGAAAATATTTTTGAAAGTGGTAAGGGTATTCAAAATTTGACGTCTTAACCCATTTGGGACTGGTTAAAGAGAGATACCCATTAAAATCTTAAAATCCCCGTTTTCTGTGGATTTCTCTAACAACATCTTGTAGGTTTTCAAGAAAAATCGGCTATTTGCAGGACTTGGTGTGACATTACAAGTCGCATGAACAAAATATTCCGGTCAGCATTAGTTAACCCTCCCCGGGCTGCTGAAGGTCAAAATTGCGATAAAATGGGCTGTTTTTGCACACCAACAGCACCCAAAGGGTACACCACTAAGAAAAGTTCCTTCTTTTATCGCGCGTACAATTTATATGGAAACATTTTTGTAAGTAGTAAGGGTATTCAAAAGTCGACGTCTTAACCCATTTTGGTAAGGCTAAAGAGAGATATCCCTTGAAAGCTTTAAATTCCCATTTTCTGTGAATTTCCCTAACGGTAACTTGTAGGGTTTCAAGACAAATTGACTATTCGTAGGTGTTTATGTGACATTAACCATCTACAAGCTGCCAAGCATCATAATGTTGTTAACATGGGACTGTTTTCAGACACGCACAGCAACTAATGTATACATGAGAGATAAACATAATCTCCTTTGTTTGAAGTGGAATTCACAGAGGACCATTTTTGTAAGTAATAAAGGTATTCAAAAAGCCAAGCGTTAACCCCTGTTGGGGAGGTTAACACGGATACCCATCAAAAGCTTAAAAATCGTTTTCCCTGGATTTCTTTACAAACATTTTGTGGGGTTTTCAAGAGAAAATGGCCGTTGATAGGTCTTGGTGTCATATGACCAGTTGCATGGATCAATTATTCTGGTAGGCATTTGTTAACCCTTCATGGGCTTTTACCGGACGCAAAACTGATAGGGAAACATTGATATTGATATTAACCCATTCTACCATTAATGATGGATTTTACCTAAACATTTTTTTATCAAAACCAAACCGAATCATTTGAGACTACTATACTCACCTTTCTCATAACATCAATGAAGGAACTTTTGTGAGACAGTTAAAAACAATTCATCAGACACTGTGGGGGTCAAGAAAAATCATGGAATCTAATTGATGCTTAAGGTTTGTAAGTAGTAAGGGTATTTAAAAGAATGAAACTTAACCCATTTTGAACTGGATAAGGAGAGATGCCCCTTAAACGCTTAAAATTTACATTTTCGTGGATTTCGCTAACTGCTTGTTGGGGATTTTCAAGAACAATTTGACATTGGCAGGTCTTACAAATTGCATAGATAGAATATTCCGCTAGTCGTTTGTTAATCCCTCTACCGGCTGCTAAACGTCAAAATTTTAATAAAATCGGCTGTTTTCGGGCAGCAAAATGGGTATGCAATAGATAAACATGACCTCTTTTATCAGATTTAGAATTCCTGGGGGATAATGTATGATAGTATTAAGGGTATTCAAGGGAGCGCGGTGGCTCAGTGGTAGACTGTTGTACTTCTATGCTAGAGGTCCCGAGTTCGATCCCCGTCCGGGACGACTCACGTTGTGTCCTTGGGCAAGGCACTTTGGTCCGGTTGCCGACATAGGGGCACGATGTCCCCGTGTACTAAGGCATACTGCACGTCGATGGTGCACATGTCTTCAACCTCTGTAACCCTTCCTGAGCGGAGCCTGAACAGAGTGAGAATGTTGAGGAGCTGACAGTTGCTCGTCGATGCTTGGTGGTTCTCTCCGGGTACTCCGGCTTCCTCCACCTCTAAAACTGTCACGGTCACGATTAGCCATTGTGCAGAAGTATGTGACCTTAAACACCAATAAATAAATAAATAAATAAATAAATAAATAAATAAATAAATAAATAAATAAGGGTATTCAAAAAACCAAGCCTTAACCCTGTTTTGTCGGATTAAAGACAGACAGCTCATGCCGTGTACGCTGCCTACATTACTTGTAAAATCGACAACCCCCCACTACATCTTCTGCGAGGTGCGATTTCGGACCCGACCACCTGACGGTTCTGACCACATCAAATAACACACCTTCGTTGTATTTAGCAGCAAGAAATTTCCCCAAGAAGCAAAGACAAAAATACGTCTGCGGAAAATAATGGCAAATATTTTATTTAGCCTGTATTTTGTCCGTATAGAAAATTTCTCACCCACATGTACCTAAAAATGATTCAATGATACAATTGGACATATTTCTCTCATAAAACGTGAAAAAACACTTGATTTATTGCATTTTAGGATTGCGCATGTATATTCTTAGAAGATTCTCTGTCTGTTATTAAACTACGGCGTGTCTTTGATCTCGTTTGGGACGATCAGTGATTAGCACCTTTTCGACAAGAGCCATCGAAATAGAAAATAAAAAAAATAATCAAATTTCATTAAAACCTTTTACAGAATCGTGTTTTTCAGAAAATGCTTTCGCGATTGCGTGTGTCGTTTTCAAAATTCGGATCAGTAAGCTCGAAATTATAAATATGTTGTTGTCAATAACAGAATTGAAAGCATGTCGGTCAAACTTGCATGACGTCAGAACTCGACTCGGGTTAAATACTGCGATGTAGTGAAAAGACGAGAGTAAGAAACGCTGATATCGCAGTAGGCTTTAGAATGTCCATGGAATGGTCCAAAAATCAAGTTTATATTTGCAGCTTTATTGCAAATAGGTTTCCCGTTGTTTCTTGTTGAAATGTTATTTCCGTCAAGGCCAAGTACCATAGAAAATTTGAATACTGGGCAGTGGGATAGGACACCTGCCCCATGAACAACTGCCTCCTATTAAAATTAATTAGCGGGGACACCCCCCCCCCCCATATGCTGTTTATTTTACCTAAGACACCTGCCCCCTGCTGTTTTTTTTACCTAGGACACATGCCCCCCCCCCCCTACTGTTAGATTAGATTAAACATATTTTATTTGCCATTTGACAATGCAAATCAGGATTGGAGGACAAGTGCTTACCACTTAGAAGCCCCTCCGTTCCTGTACAGTGACTAATAATTTACAATATGGCAGAACGTATTCCATAAATAACAGAATCTAGCAAAATCTAAATATTATAAACATTATAGACAAACACAAATTAAACTGAGAGAAAGAGAGAGAGAGAGAGAGAGAGAGAGAGAGAGAGAGAGAGAGAGAGAGAGAGAGAGAGAGAGAGAGAGAGAGAGAGAGAGAGAGAGATAAAAAAATAAATAGAATATAAAGAAAAAAAGAAAACATGAAATACAACATTAGATCCAGTGATGATGCCCGCCACCCACCCATTTGCATTCTGTAGTATCTTGGCCGTAATGGAAGTCTAAATTAACATCTTGATTACAGCCACTGAGCAAAGGTTTTCACTTCTGGGGATGTTCACACAACTGTTTGTTCACCAAGTACACCTGCCCTGCCCCCGTTTGTTTGCTAACGGGCCCCTCCCCATTGACCTTTCTATTTTTAGAAGCACCCAGGCCGACGGGGAGAAGGCGTTGTTGGGAGCATGGCTAGATTTTGCTATAAAATGGAGTTGAAGGAAGGTACCCTCAAATCTGGGTCGAAAGTGGCGAAAATGACAAAAGGCTACGTCAACGTATGGTGACGGTATAAACTACAGGCGATCTGGGCGATGTACAGACGAAAAATAATACCTTGGAGCCGGTTAGGCAATTTGGCACAAAAAACTCCGACTTTATGCTCAATCGCTGCTACAACAGTCCCCAAGTCCATTCCAAACTGATAGAGTCGGGACGAATAGTACTCTCACATTCCACGCGATGCTTGGTGTTCTTCACGCGGCCACGACACTCGCAACAGATGCCAAACTGTCAGCCAGGGTGCGTAGAACAAGTTATGAAAATTAGAAGTCGCTGCCTTCAGCGGTCTAGACACGGTTCATGTTTGTGAGAAGTGCAATTTTAATGTCTGATTGGCAAATTTTCAATAATCGTTTCCCGCCAAAAAACCTACTCACCGCCGATTTCTTTTCACTTCAACTTCTGACGATTATCTAAGTTTTAAAGATAGTGTCAGGATACCACTCCCCCGCCGCTCTTTTGGAGCTGGTTAGGCAATGTGGCACCGAAACCTGGGACGTTATGCTCAATCGCAGCTCTACAGTCGTCTACAACACTGCCCGTGTCCATTCTAAACTGATAGAGTCGGGACGAATAGTACTCTCACATTCCAAGCGATGCGTGGTGTTTTCCACGCGGTCCGGACACTCCAAACAAATCCCAAAATGTCGGCCAGGGTTCGTAGAACAAGTTCTGAAAATGTCAAGTCGCTGTCTCCAGCGGTCTGAACACCGTTCGTGTATGTCAGAAGTGCTATTTTAATGTCCAATATGCAAATCTTCGTCAATCTTTTCCTGCCTGCCAGAAACCCAATCACCGCCAATTTCTCTTGACTTTAAACTTCTGAGATTCTCGTAGGTTTAAAGGTTGTGTTGGGATCCCTGGTGGCTGTCTTAAAGAAGCAACTTCCATTTACAGTCAACTCTCCACCAGTCACACACAACTGTAACATTTAAGTGGACTTACTCCAGCGAGGAGGCACTGAAGGATTCTGCGCCCATTTCCGACGTCTTTTTTCGAACTGGCTTGAAAAGGGAGGACCAAATTCAAACAATTACCTCCTCTCTCCAAAACACCATATCTCAGCCAATTCTAGGCAGATTTTCATGAAATTTTCACTCCTTGTTCAGGAATAGTTGTGGCATCACTTTCCATGAAGAGCGACATGAATTTCGCATTTCGTCGAATTGGAAAAGAGCGTATGCGCAGGGATTTCTCTGAAAACATCTTGGAAGATTTTAAAGAAAAATGGCCATTTGCAGTTCTTAGTGTGACATTACAAGTTGCATGGAAAAATATTCCTGTCAGCACTTGTCAACCCTCTACAAGCTGCCAGACATCAATATTTTGGATACATTTGAGATAAAATGGACCATTTTCAAATAGACACAGCACTCAGTGGTATGTGTGAAACAAACATAACTCCTTTTGTGGGTCATTAACTTGTCGGACGACGATATTGATATTAACCCACTCCACCGTTAATGGTGGTTTTTACCTAAACAATTTTCTTATCAAACTGAGTCATTTGAGACTACTATACTCACCTTTCTCATAACACCAATGAAGGAACTTCAGTGAGACAGTTAAAAACAATTCATCAGACACTGTGGGGTCATGAAGAATCATGGAATCTCATCGGGAAAAGCCATGATTCTCCAGAATCATAATTTATTTATTGGTGTTTAAGGGCATATACTTATGCACAATGGTTAATCATGACCGTGACAGTTCTACGGGTGGAGGAAGCCACAGTACCTGGAGAGAATCACCGAGCAACGTCGAGCAGCTGCCAGCTTCGCAACATCGTAACTCCGAACTGCAGCACAAGCAGGGTTAGATTGGTTGAAGACATGCGTACCGTCGACGTGCAGTACGCCTTAGTACATGGCGGCATCGTGCCCCCATATGGACAATCAGAGTTAAGTGCCTTGCCCAAGGACACAGCATGGGAGTCCGAATTGATCGCTCAGACGGCCACCCATCCAATGATTAACCAGGCTCAACATTGCTTAAGTTCGGTGATCTGACGAGAACCGGCTACCACAATGCCACCGCGCCCCGCCACTCCATGATAAGAAAGCAGTAAATAACGGTATCTACAATGGGATCAGTTGCTTATAATATCAAGTAGTGTTGACACTATAGCATTTCTCCGACAGTGGGTCCAGGTATATACTAGTCTGTAAAACGGCTATACACTGCCCCTCCTCCGCCCCAGGGTGACGACGTGGCAGTATATATCCATCTTACTGACGCTATGTTGTGCCTAAGGAACCTTACAATAAAAGGTGGGGGTCCCCAACATGGGGCAGGTATATTTACTACTCTGTACGGCGGTTATCAAATGTAGTGGTGCATGGCGCCAACATTTCCCCGGCAGTGGGGCTAGATATATACTAGTTTGTAAGACGGCTGTACTCCCCTTCTCCGTCCCAGGGTATATTTTATCTACACGTATGTACAAACAACACTTCCTATTTACGTATGTAATTATTGTAGTCTATAACATCATGTTTGTCGTTGTATGTATGGATATCTTCATTGTAATAAATAAAACTAATCCCACGGGGAAAAACCAATTGGAGAGAAATTTACTTCTGCTATTAACAGACAGGTGATAGGTGAGCTCTACAAGGTGTGAAAAAATGACATAATCATGCATAACAACTGTGGTCTAATAGGAGATAATTGATACAGGGAATATACATGACATGCTTAAGAATTTAAAGTTCACATTTTCTGTGGATATCTTCAAGTGGTTCTTGCAGATTTTCAAGAACAAATAAACCCTGGAGAAGAAGTATTCTCGCAAGCCTTCATTAACCCTACACAAACCGTCAAATATCGAAATTTTAGATAAATTTGAGATACAATGGGCTATTTGCATTAGACGCTGATTCTCATACGCTGATATTAATATTAACCCTCTCCACAAACGATGATGATTTAGCCAAAACGTTCTTTTATCACACTGGGTCATTTGAGACTATTATACCCACTTTTCTCAAGACATCAATAAAAATACTTTAATGATACAATTAAAAACAATTCTTCAACACTCCAGGGTCATAAAAAATCACGGAATCTTGTCGGGAAAAGCCATGATTCTCCAGAATCATAATTTTTCTACGGATTATTATTTTTTTAGGCTTTCCCCTCTGGAAAAGACTATTGTTATGGAGTGACAGTTCAAGTTGCATGGACAAAATATTTCGGTAAGCATTTGTTAACCCTCCAGAGGCTGCCAAGCATAGACATTTGGAGAAAATGAGCTGTCCTTGGGCAACCATAACACCAAATGTGTACCTGCGAGATAAACGTAACCCCCTTCATTGGAAGTGGAATTCACCGATGATCATTTTTGTATGTAATGACGGTATTCACAAAACCAAGCATTAACCCGTTTAGGGCTGATTACAGGAAGATTCCCCTCAAAAGGTTAAAAATTCGTGTTATCCGAGGATTTCTCAAAAAACATCTCGTAGATTTTCAAGAAAAAATGGCCATTCTCAGATCTTAGTGTGACATTACAAATTGCATGTACACAATATTCCTGGAAGCATTTGTTAACCCTATGCAGGTTCTCAAACATCAAAATGTTGCTGTGTTTGCATACCCACAGCACCCGAATTTGAGAGGAGAGATCAAAATAATTGGAAGTAGAATTCACTGAGAATTATTTTTGGAAGTGATAAGAGTATTCAAAAAACAACACTTAACCCGTTTTGGGCTGGATAAACAATGATACCCATCAAAAGCTTAAAATTCGTGTTCTCCCTGGATTTCTCTGAAAACATCTTGTAGATTTTAAAGAAAAAATGGCCATTCGCAGTTCTTGGTGTGACATTACAAGTTGCATGAATGAATATTCCCGTTAGCACTTGTTAACCCTCTACAAACTGCCAGACATCAATATTTTGGATAGATTTGAGATAAAATGGACCATTTTCAAATAGCCACAGCACTACGTGGGTATGTGTCAAACAAACATAACTCCTTCTGTCGGTCATTAACTTGTTGGACGACGATATTGACATTAACCCACTCCACCGTTAATGATGGTTTTTACCTAAACAATTTTTTTTTATCAAACTGAGTCATTTGAGACTACTATACTCACCTTTCTCATAACATCAATGAAGGAACTTCAGTGAGACAGTTAAAAACAATTCATCAGACACTGTGGGGTCATGAAAAATCATGGAATCTCATCGGGAAAAGCCACGATTCTCCAGAATCATAAAATCTAGTTTATTTATTGGTGTTTAAGGGCATATACTTATGCACAATGGTTAATCATGACCGTGACAGTTCTACGGGTGGAGGAAGCCACAGTACCTGGAGAGATTCACCGAGCAACGTCGAGCAGCTGCCAGCTTCGCAACATCGTAACTCCGAACTGCAGCACAGGCAGGGTTAGATTGGTTGAAGACATGCGTACCGTCGACGTGCAGTACGCCTTAGTACATGGCGGCATCGTGCCCCCATATGGACAATCAGAGTTAAGTGCCTTGCCCAAGGACACAGCATGGGAGTCCGAATTGATCGCTCAGACGGCCACTCATCCAATGATTAACCAGGCTCAACATTGCTTAACTTCGGTGATCTGACGAGAACCGGCTACCACAATGCCACCGCACCCCGCCACTGCATGATAAGAAAGCAGTAAATAACGTTAGCTACAATGGGATCAGTTACTTATAATATCAAATAGTGTTGACGCTATAGCATTTCTCCGACAGTGGGTGCAGGTATATACAGGTCTGTAAAACGGCTATACACTGCCCCGCCTCCGCCACAGGGTGGCGACCTGGCCGTATATATCCATCTTACTGGCGCTATGTTGTGCCTAAGGAACCCTACAATAAAAGGTGGGGGTCCCCAACATGGGAAGGGGGGCAGGTATATTTACTACTCAGTAAGGCGGTTATCAAATGCAGTGGTGCATGGCGCCAACATTTCCCCGGCAGTGGGGCTAGATATATACTAGTTTGTAAGACGGCTATACTCCCCTTCTCCGTCCCACAATATATTTTATCTACACATATGTACAAACAACACTTCCTATTTACGTTTGGCGTTGCATGTGTGGATATCTTCATTGTAATAAATAAAACTTATCCTTCGGGGAAAAACAATTGGAGAGAAATTTACTTCTGCTATTAACAGACAGGTGATAGGTGAGCTCTACAAGGTGTGAAAAAATGACATAATCATGCATAACAACTGTGGTCTAATAGGAGATAATTGATACAGGGACTATACATGACATGCTTAAGAATTTAAAGTTCACATTTTCTGTGCATATCTTCAAGTGGTTCTTACAGATTTTCAAGAACAAATAAACCCTGGAGAAGAATTATTCTCGCAAGCCTTCATTAACCCTCCGCAAACCGTCAAATATCGACATTTCAGATAAAGTTGAGATACAATGGGCTAATTGCATTAGACACTTATTCTCAGACGCTGATATTAATATTAACCCTCTCCACAAACAATGATGATTTAGCCAAAACGTTCTTTTATCACACTGGGTCATTTGAGACTATTATACCCACTTTTCTCAAGATATCAATAAAAATACTTTAATGATACAATTACAAACAATTCTTCAGACACTGCAGGATCATAAAAAATCATGGAATCTTGTCGGGAAAAGCCATGATTCTCCAGAATCATAAAGTCTAGTTTGGGTTTTTTTGTTTTTTTTTTCCACACATTTTTGTCCGTACGATTCAGAAGCCATTTTCGAACCGATTTTCACACAATTTGGCACACGCATAGAGTGGCAAAAAATCTAAAAATGTACCTAAGCGTAATTTTCGATTTAACCCTTATTTCGCCGGAATTGGCAAAAAAACTGGCAAAATTGGGGTTTATCGGCACTTTCTCGAAACACGTCTTTAGGATTTTTTAAAAATATTCATAACTACTAGACCTCCCTATGACACAACCTTTGATACACACGACATATTTGGCGATGCATATGGTAACCCTCCACAGGCTGCCAAACATCGAAATTTTGATGAAATGGGCCGGTTTCAGACCCCCACAGCACCCAAACGATACTCGAAAGGTAAACATAACTTCCTTTATTTGAAGTGGAATTCACCGAGGATCATTTTTGTAAGTAATAAGGGTGTTCAGAAAACCAAGTGTTAACCCGTTTTGGGCTGGTTAAACAGCAATACCCCCAAAAAGCTCAAAACTTCATGTTTTCCGTGGATTTCTCTAAACGAGTCGTGTAGATTTTCAAGAAAAATTGGTCACTCTCAGGTCTTGGTGTGACATTACAAGTTGCATGGATAAAATATTCCGGTCAGCATTAGTTAACCCTCCCCGAGCTGCAAAACGTAAAAATTGTGATAAAATGGGCTGTTTTTAGACACCAACAGCACCCAAACGATATACTACAGAGAAAGGGGCCTTCATTTATCGGACGCAAAATTGATCGGAAAATATTTTGGAAAGTGGTAAGGGTATTCAAAATTTGACGTCTTAACCCATTTTGGGCTGGTTAAAGAGAGATACCCATTAAAATCTTAAAATACCCGTTTTCTGTGGATTTCTCTGACAACATCTTGTACGTTTTCAAGAAAAATCGGCTATTTGCAGGTCTTGGTGTGACATTACAAGTCGCATGAACAAAATATTCCGGTCAGCATTAGTTAACCCTCCCCGGGCTGCTGAAGGTCAAAATTGCGATAAAATGGGCTGTTTTTGCACACCAACAGCACCCAAAGGGTACAGCCCAAAGAAAAGTGCCTTCTTTTATCGCGCGTACAATTTATACGGAAACATTTTTGTAAGTAGTAAAGGTATTCAAAAGTCGACGTCTTAACCCATTTTGGGCAGGCTAAAGAGAGATATCCCTTGAAAGCTTTAAATTCCAATTTTCTGTGAATTCCCTGATGGTAACTTGTAGGGTTTCAAGACAAATTGACTATTCGTAGGTCTTTATGTGACATTACAAGTTGCATGGACAAAATACTCCGGTGAGCGTTTTTAACCATCTACAAGCTGCCAAGTATCGTAATGTTGTTAACATGGGACTGTTTTCAGAGACGCACAGCACCTAATGTATACATGAGAGATAAACATAATCTCCTTTGTTTGAAGTGGAATTCACAGAGGACCATTTTTGTAAGTAATAAAGGTATTCAAAAAGCCAAGCGTTAACCCCTGTTGGGGAGGTTAACAGGGATACCCATCAAAAGCTTAAAAAATCGTTTTCCCTGGATTTCTACAAACATTTTGTGGGGTTTTCAAGAGAAACTGGCCGTTGATAGGTCTTGGTGTCATATGACCAGTTGCATGGATCAATTATTCTGGTAGGCATTTGTTAACCCTTCATGGGCTGCTAAATGTAAAAAAAAATTGAGGAAATAGTCTGTTTTTGGACACCAACAACATCAAATGGAAATGCCACAGAGAAACGTAACTTCTTTTACCGGACGCAAAACTGATAGGGAAACATTGATATTGATATTAACCCATTCTACCATTAATGATGGGTTTTACCTAAACATTTTTTTATTAAACCCAAACCGAGTCATTTGAGACTACTATACTCACCTTTCTCATATCATCAATGAAGGAACTTTAGTGAGACAGTTAAAAACAATTCATCAGACACTGTGGGGTCAAGAAAAATCATGGAATCTAATCGGGAAAAGCCATGATTCTCCAGAATCATAAAGTCTAGTTTCCACTGTGTTTGTATTGTGTTTCAAACGGGACAAAAGCGTTATCTCCGCCAACATGTATGGTATATGGAGATTTAATACCTGGATGTTCCATTTAAACAGTTCGCCTGCGGCTCGGTGTTTAAAAACCGACATCCAGGTATTAAATCTCCATAACTATACATGTTAACAGAGATAACTTATATTATTATGCGCCAGCCTGTGAATTATCGCAAATAATCTAAACGATATTTTTCGATACCAATCGATTCGATGGATATCGAGGAATATCCCACAGTAGCTTCCAAAATGAAGTCACGCTACGCCACATCACGTATCCTTGAAGGAACGATCGGCTGATCTCTGTTATTGTTTTGAAACATACGCATTTGGGGTCGAATTGGGCTGAATATTGTGCAATAAAATGTCTCGTAGCGTATAATAAAAAAGAAAATCTATTCTATTTTAGTCAGTATCTGGAATTATCTCATGAGTGTGGACCTTAAAGCTTTATTTTTCACAAGCGCTTGTGTGAGTGAAAATTAATATGTTCAGGTCCACAGACTCCACACAATGATTTTTTTCAGTAGCTTCCACAATGACGTTGTGCTTCTGAGCAATCAACAGATTTTTGTTATTGTATTGAAACTGTTTGCAGTCGAATTGGGCTGAATACTGCGCAATAAAATGTCATGTAGCATTTAATAAAAAGAAACTCTACGCTGTTTTAGTGAATACTGGGAATTATCTCATTCGTGTGGACCTGAAAGTATTATTTTTCACTCGCACAAGCGCTCGTCAAAAATAAAAATTTCAGGTCCACACTCATGAGATAATTCCCGATACTCACTAAAACATATCCTCTATATATTTTTTAACAAGCCTATCAACAGGTGACATTGTCATAAATACTGATTGCCAATTTAATGTAACTTTATCAATCCAATTGTGGAGCGCGTGGCTCAGTAGGTAGAGGTGCAGGCTGCAAGCTGAGGGGTCCTCGGTTCGAATCCCACCTGCGGCAACCACGTTGTGTCCTTGGGCAAGACACTTCATCTGCATTGCCCGCGTGGGGACACGATGACGTCGTGTACTAAGGCGTACTGCAGGTCGATGGTACGCATGTCTTCAACCAATCTAACCCTGCCTGTGCTGCAGTTCGGGGTTACGATGTTGGGGAGCTGGTCGTTGCTCGGTGGTTCTCTCCGGCTTCCTTCACCCGTAAAACTGTCACGGTCATGGTTAGCCATTGTGCATAAATATGTGACCTTAAACATCAATAAATCAATAAATAAATCAATCCAATTTCTCCCTAAAATAGGTGGCTGACCCGATACTTTAACAATAACAAGTGGCAAAGCGAATGTTTTGTTTTCATACAAACCTGTACACAGAGGTGGCGCCAGGGATTTATCGACAGGGGGGCTGATCTCTCCGACAGGGGGCTATAACATTTGACCTCCCAAACGAAGGAAAATGAGTGAAAATTGGTAAATTGGAGAACCAAAATAGAAGCAAATTGATTATGTTTGTTGATTATTTAACCCTTTACCTACATGTAACCTGAAAAGCAGACGACACTTGTGAAAATAATTCTTGAATAACTATTTTTTTAAATTTTTTGTCTCAAAAACATAGGTTATGACCCCTCGTTGGAACGAGCTCGATGAGCTCGTTCCAACGAGGGGTCATAACCTATGTTTTTGAGACAAAAAGTTAAAAAAATAATGAAAATTAAGTGACGATTTTTGAGAATAGCGCTGGCCGGTTTTTGCCGTTACCTTAGGTAAAGGGTTAAAGTAAACATATTATAATAAGGTCTGGAAATATTTCATCTATAAAGCCAGTTTGACGAACGACATTAAGGAATTTCGTGAGACTCACTATTCTCTATCAAAGTTCCAGTGCTGCACGGGTTCGAGACAGACAAGACGAGATATCTACATTCGATTGTCGGAAATTTCTCGTGAAGTCGGTTTGTACGAGACTCTCCGACGGACTGACTAAAAATCTCCGACGGGGGGGTGGGGGTGGGGGGGGCTGGACCTCTTCGACGGGGGGCTATAGCCCCCCCCCCCCCCCCCTGGCGCCACCACTGCCTGTACATCGCACTATCCTAACAAATGTAACTTGGAACCAGAATAAGAGTAAAACTGGTGATTACTATCAGAAAGTTGAATGCGTGACAACTTATGTCTATAAATACTCCTAGGAATTATTGTCATACTTGAACCTGTATCAATTTCAAAAGTGATATCTTGATTTGAAACATTCATTCTTATAATATATGGGTCTTAAGACGTTAAATGAAATACATGTAGCTCGTCTACAACATTAGAAATGTTTTCTCAGCTTCCATCAAAATCAAAACTTTCATCATGATCAACATATCGAGTTACACGTTTCTTTAATCTACATGCCACAGTAAGACGACCACGTTTTAACCCTTTACCCAACGAATCGACCGTATCCGCCCGCGTAATATGTAAATTCAGTAGTTGAAAAAATATTATTTTTCAAAAATTTCAACAAAACCATATCGTGTGATCCCTCGTTGGAACGAGCTCATCGAGCTCGTTCCAACGAAGGGTCACATGATATGGTTTTGTTGAAATTTTTTGAAAAATTTGAAAAAAATATATTTAAAATAATAAATAAATTTTGATATCGTCTGCGTTGGGTCAAGGGTTAAACAATTATTATACTTGTAATTCCTATATTTACATTCAGAGGGCTTTTGGTTGCCCTTATTACACCTATAACACATCACTTTTTTGACAAAATAGTTGTGTTCTTTTCGACTTATTATTACCAGAAGACATAGATGCATCATGTTGGCCTTTAAATGTTTTGGACTTTTGTAATCTATTTATTTCATATTTAATTTCAGTTGAAGTTGTCCGAAGTTTTCTTTCGGCTATTTCCATAGCAGTAGCAATCTCTGTAGCTCTACAGAAAGTTAACTTATCTTCACAGAGCAATTTTCGTTGAATTATTTAACTGTGCAGTCCATATACGAAACGACCACGAAGTGCCTCTCCCAGGAATGCTTCAAATTCAAATTTTTGTGACAATTTATTCAATTCTGCCAAACATTGAGCAACAGTTTCATCTTGGCGTTGGTCGCGTTTCCAAAATTTAAATCGTTCAGCAATTACAAGTGGCTTGGGGTCAATATGTCTGGATAAAACACCAATTAAATTGTCAAAAATTTCTTCACTTGGTAATTTGGGAGTTAATAAATGTTTTAAGAGTCTGTATCCTTTGGGACCTATCACACTAAGCAATACTGTAGTCTTTTTCGTAGAGCTGAAACAATGAAGGTGTTTTCTTGATCGATTAATCGTGTGAATTAACCTCGGTTAACCGATTAATCACTTGTCCAAATAGATATCTGAATACATGCCATACCGTTGATGATTTACAGCGTGAACCCTCTACCCAACGTAACAAACAGAACCGACTTGGCCTGTATACAAAAATCTCCATTCAAATTTATTATGTTTTCAATTTTTGTCTCAGTAACATAGCTTATGACCCCTCAGTGGAACCAGCTCGTTGAGCTCGTTCCAAATGAGTGGTCATAAACTATGTTTTTGAGACAAAAATTGAAAATTTTTAGTAATTCATGAATTTATTTTGCAAGTATCGTCTGCTACCCACCCGCAATGGGTAAAGGGTTAAGAATGACCATTTCCAGCCACTGATACAGTATGATGGTCATGCAAATAAACAAGTATGTCAGCAAGTAACTTGCATGCTTTACTCTGTCTCATATAATTGATGTGAGTCAGTGTGAAAATGTTTGCCTGTTTCGGAGCAAGTTTGTTCCTTTGTTAACCCATATAATGCAGTAGTTCAAACGTAACGGTTAATCGATCAATTACTATTTGGATCGATCAAGATGTTGATCATCGATTAATCGGTTAACCGTCTCAGCTCTACTTTTTCGTATCGGAAATATCTTTAGCGATACAAAATTGCTCGAGACGCTCTTGCCAATTTGTGAAACTGTCCTTCTCTGGGTCGAAGTCTTCAATTTTGCACAACAAAGTGGCCATTGTTTTCGTTTGATATTTTTGTTATTTCAGTTGAGCCATTCCAATCATAATCTGAGGGTATTTCCTTCCCTCTCTGTGCTATTTCAATTTCTTCATAGTTCTGGGCCCCGTCGGCCAACTCGTCGCCAAATTATATTATGTATTAGGCATTTTTATGCCATTTATATTAACCAAAACAACATGAAATTTTTCATTCTTTTTAATGGCGACGAAAACAATGAACGAGACAAGAATATGCAGCATTACTTGCACATTGACACTAGGCCTGCACGGTATATCGATAAACCGATATATACCGGTATTCAAACCAGTATCGATTGAATACCGGTGTAATTACAAAAATATCGGTTTCATTATTTTTTTACCAACAATTTAATTTTCAAGATGTCTTGAGTTTTTTAACCGTAGCTTAGAATGAATAATGTTATCGCTTTACCCAAGGAATCGTTCGCATGTGCTCATGTAATAGACAACAAATTCAGCAGTTGAAAAAATAATTTTCAAAAATTTCGACAAAACTATATCATGTGACCCCTCATTGGCAAAGAGCTCGTTCCAATGAGGGGTCACATGATATTGTTTTGTACAAATTTTTGGAAAAAATTGATAAACAAATATGTAAAATAATAAATTTTGATATCGTCTGCGTTGTATGAAGAGGTTTTTCGAACCGCATCATCACGGCATGCTGATTCGTTCCGACCATGATGCCCCAAGTCTAGATTGTGTTACTGATGTTCAGATGTCTGAAAAGTTTTCGATATACCGGTATACCGCGGTATTTGTTTGAAGACCGATACCGGGTATTCTGTTTTGAATATCGTGCAGCCCTAACTAACAGAAAAGTAGATTACACAGACAAAGCATGACAGCTCCACTGATTGCCCGCAAATATCGAAGTCCCATATGTACTATGTTCAGTTCACTACAGCATGAAATTCCCATACCCTTGGTGTTACATTTTCTGACAACTTTATAAAATTAAGGGGAGCTAACTTTCCTGTAAATCTCTTCCAATGAAGCAAATTGCCAGCCATGCCGATTATTACAGTGAAATCTTGTTGCTTCCGTTTTTGTTTTTTTTGAAAATACTGAATATATACTTTGAACTTCTATTTTTGTTAGGGGAAAAGTTAAAAGCATTTGTACGAAACAACCACAAAATTATTTTAAAAACTTACTATCGTGTCTGTTCACTACTTTCAGGTGTCGAATTGGATAAACTTTTCCCAAATCTGTAAACCACCACGGTATTATTAGAATGAGCGGATCAGTGTGTGTACACCCTTCATCATTAAAAACACCAGTCGTTTTTCCATCCACTGCCCTTGACGCATCATATACCTCACTGCCCCAAGTGTAGTCGGAAGACTGAAACGCATCTTTACCCAAAGCAATATTTTCTGAAAAAGCAGACAGAGACAATAAAAACTATAAAAATAAAATAAAAAAATGAATAAATACTACTACTACTACTACTACTACTACTACTACTACTACTACTAATAATAATAATAATAATAATAATAATAATAATAACAAAATGTATCTCGAACCATACAAACTCGCTCCCCTTCGGTATTACGCGGCGCCTGGTCTGATTTGGGATGAGAGCATGAAAATAACCAGAAACGAATTTGATCGCTTGAGCTACTACACCATGGTGATGGTTGATGGTAGAGAAAGGTACACGTGGCGGAATGTCTATCATATTCACCTGGTATGCCAAAACGAATAATCGACATGGATATGTTCTACATATATCGTGATTTTAAATGACAATAATCTATACAGATTGGTAATATCTGAAAAAAAAACTGCCCAAATGGGGGTGGAGGGGGGGGGGGGGGGGGGGGTCAAATGAATGAAAGAAAAGGAGTTCGAAGATTGGAAGAGAAATCCTTGTATTCTCGAAGTCGACCTGGAATATCCGAGAGATAAATATGAACGAGCACAATGGCTAACCCTTGGCTCCAAAGAGAACTGTGAAAGTGGAAAAACATGTTCCCAATCTCCGAGGCGAATACGTGGTACACGGTACATCATTGATATTCTTCCTACAGTTGGATCTGAAGATCGGACGATCAACTGTAGTATTAAATTCGACAAGAGCGAGAGGTTGCAGCGCTACATCGATCACAACACAAATTACAAACGGAGACATCGAATGAGTTTGAGAAAGATTTCTACAAACCAATGAATAATATAAGTTATCTCCGCCAACATCTATGGTAAATGGAGATTTAATACCTGGATGTCGGTTTTTAAACACCGAGCCGCAGCCGAGGTGTTTAAATGAGACATCCAGGTAATAAATCTCCATATACCGTATATGTTGGCGGAGATAACGGTTTTCTCCCGTTGGAAACACATGAATACAAACATAGTGGAAATAAATTTGTGGACACATTTCTCAGCTCCACAATCACTTGGACCAAACTCGTGATAATTATTTTGTTTTTATAATCGCAGAAGACAACAGATAGAGTTACATCCCTTGGGTCGTTAAGGAAACGAGTAAACATTATTTTGTTGACATATCGTCCCTCGAGTGCCTACTGGCACAAAGAACACATTGGAACTCATGGGACGAATTATTTGCTCTTATTTTATTTTTATGATTGAATTGTCGGAAATCTGATGATATTTGTGACTATTTTCAGGTTTTTTGGTTCGATTTTTATGTTGAGGCGAGCAAACGTAGAAAGCTTTCGTTTAAAGTTAAACCATATACCCCTGATGTTTCGTGTGCGCTAATATCCTGCATGTTGCACGCTCTCATATACCTTGGATGTTGGGTGCACCCTTTGTCATGGCTATTTGTCCAAGGCATTCTGAACAATCAAAAGACAGAATTTATCGGGATATAGGGACAACAGAGTTTTCATTACCAATACATCACGCCAAAATATTGTTTACCGATACGGATAATCCCGTCTAGGAGTTCAAGACAGACGATGTTCACAGAGATATATCTCACGACATCAGCGAGCGACGCCACAGCAGTAATTATCCCGAGAAACACGACTACGGCATCAAAACAGGGTTCAGTAACACGGCATTGGGAATATCCTCCAAGGACGAAACTTGTGGCAGACAGATGGAGGAAATCATCAGTCTGATACTAAAACCCCACTCATACATGATACATGCACAGGGCTGGCATTTTCAGGGCGGCTGCCCGCCTGCTGCCCACCCAAACATTTCAAACGCAGGCTTTTTATAGCTCGCCTAGCCCCACACCTCCAATTCCTCGATTTTACAAGTTGGACGAGAAGTCCGAGTCTCAGGCCATGAAACAAAATCACGTGAATTATTGCAACATTCCACTCAACAAATCGGCTGAAATTGGGAGCTGGATAATGTTTGTGGGGTTTTTGTGTGCTTTTATCCAATGGCGTAAATTCAATGAGGTAAGTATTATGTATTTGGTTCAACGGAGATATCTCGTGCAACAACGACCTGTTTATTAGTCAGTCACGTTGTGTGAGCTCCTGCCAATAATCTCTAAACCACGCCTTCACTCGTCTTCTCAATCATTTTACAATAGCAAGAACTGTAAAAGACGAGATGGCTTAAAACCAGTAATCGGTCCAAGCAGTTCCCTCTCTAGTAGTTGGGAGTCATTTTGAGAACAATGTCGTCTTGCAAATGTTCCGATTTCAACGACGATAATTACATAAAATACGACAGGGATAAGGGTTTCTCTTTGCACACACGCATGATATTAATACCGGTAATATAGTTTATGTGGAAATTTAAAAACTCGTATCAATGAAAACGATATTGATTTTACTCAGTTTTTCGAGCTTATGTGTGAATCTGCTTTATTGACCTTCAGCCTTCAGACGGGTTAAAAGAGGAAAAACAAATTTCATCATTTATCATGTCATTCCATCACAGGAAGCTCTATGTTTAAGTTTTAAAATGCTTCTACCTACAAAACATCAGCACCAGTATAATTGAATCTCATCTGATACGAAAAATCTCGAAAGGCGAAATGCACGTCTTGCTCTTGCAATCTTGGAACACTGTGGCAAATGATGTGTGCCAGTCTGAAGACGTGAGAGAGAATCAGAGAGAATTTGAACAATAATAAATCAATCATCTGTGGAGAAATGGATTTCAGTTAGGTAAAATTTGACTGTCTTAGTTAAGCTGTGCCTGCACTCACTGCAGGTGTTACGACTAGGAGCTATAGATTTTGAAGCTCCAAGCTTGCATGCTGAGAGAATTAGGGAAAAAGTATTTTATCGTTTTGTCCACCCTTTACTCCAGCACAATTTATCTCTTTTTAATTTTATTCACAAATCTGAATTAATTGGATTTACTGGATTTAAAAAGAAAGAAAGAAAATAATTCATGTGGAGCATTACTACCGAAGTTAGCAGTCTGACTGAAATGGACAGATATTTATGGCTATTCATTAATAGTCAAGTGCAAAAGATGAGTCTGTGCAAAACACAATACAGTGTTAAATCAGAAATGACAGAATATATACTTTAACCCTTTACCCAACGAATCGCCCGCATCCACCCGCGTAATATGCAAATTCAGCAGTTGAAAAAATATTATTTTTCAAAAACTTTCAACAAAACCATATCATGTGAGCCCTCGTTGGAACGAGGGGTCACATGATATGGTTTTCTTGAAATTTTTGGAAAAATTTGAAAAAATGATATTTAAAATAGTAATTTTTGATATCGTCTGCGTTGGGTAAAAGGTTAAATGAATCACACCTACATGACTGTCATCCCTGAAAATGACGATCACACTGAAAAAAGACAGTTTCACGGTGCCTGTACATGTACTTTAAACACAAACTCGAGAGAAGAAAATGCCATTATAAATTAATGGTATTATTACACGTTTACATGTACTATTATCACAGTATCCCCAAATAATAGATCTTGTTGCATCAAATGTATTCATTTTATCATCTGTTTCATTTATGACAAGTTGTGCTAAAAGCAAGGGGCCTGAGGGCGCTCACCTGGCATGGTAGCCTAAATATCAACCCAGAGAATTGATTTCAACAAGTTGCATCTGCTCCTCCTAAGAAAAGCTTATACCAAATATCCAAAGATTCTGACCAGTGGATCTAAAAAAAAAGAAGATTTTAAAGAATATTCCTCATATTGAACTAAGTTGTAATTCGGGCTCCTACAGGGAGCCCATATATGAACCCAGGGACTTGGCTTTAACAAACTTGAATCTCACCCCCAAGGATGCTGCACACCAAATATCAAAACATTCCGACTGCTGGATCTGAAGAGAAGATTTTTAAAGAAAATTCCTCATTTTTGTGTTGCCGCCTTACGAATTCCTCATTTTGAACTAAGTTTCAATTCGAGCTCCAACAGTGAGTCCAAATATGGACCTAGGGACATGGCTTGAACAAACTTGAATCTCCCCCCACCCCCCCCCCCCCCACCCCCAAGGATGCTGCATTCCAAATATCAAAACATTCCGACTGCTGGATCTGAAGAAGATTTTTAAAGAAAATTCCTCATTTTTGTGTTGCCGCCTTACGAAGTGGGGAGCGACATATAGGGATTACTTTTGTCGTCTTGCGTCGTCCGCGTCACACTTTCTCTTATCCGCCACTCCCCTTTAACCTATGAATGGATTTTGATGAAACTTTCAGTGATTCTTTATCACATAATGGCATTGTGCACCTCCTATTTTATTTTTTGATCCGCTGTATTTTTTCCAGAGTTATGCCCCTTTTCCACTTAGAATTCTGTCTGAAACGCCAGGCTTCTCTTATCCGCCACTCTTCTTTAACCTATGAATGGATTTTGATGAAACTTTTAGTGATTCTTTATCACATCATGGCATTGTGCACCTCCTATTTTATGTTTTGATCCGCTGTAGTTTTTCCAGCGTTATGCCCCTTTTCCACTTAGAATTCTGTCTGAAACGCCAGGCTTCTCTTATCCGCCACTCCTCTTTAACCTATGAATGGATTTTGATGAAACTTTTAGTGATTCTTTATCACATCATGGCATTGTGCACCTCCTATTTTATTTTTTGATCCGCTGTATTTTTTCCAGAGTTATGCCCCTTTTCCACTTAGAATTCTGTCTGAAACGCCAGGCGACACACGTCTTCCATGGAAGACTCACATCTAAGTGATTTTTAAAGAAAATTCCTCATTTTGAACTAAGTTACAATTCGAGCTCCCACAGTGAGTCCAAATATGGACCTAGGGACATGACTTGAACAAACTTGAATCCCCCCCCCCCCCCCAAGGATGCTGCATACCAAATATCAAAACATTCCGGCTGCTGGATCTGAAGAAGATTTTTAAAGAAAATTCCTCATATTTGAACTAAGTTATCATTCGGGCTCCCACAGTGAGTCCAAATATGGTCCCAGGGACATGGCTTGAACGAACTTGAATCTCACCCCCTTAAGGATGCTACATACCATATATCAAAACATTCCGACTGCTGGATCTGAAGAAGATTTCTTACAGAAAATTCCTCATTTTGAACTAAGTTATAATTCGGGCTACCACAGTGAGCCCAAATATGAACCCAGGGACTTGGCTTGAACAAACTTGAATCTCACCCACTAAGCCTGATGCATACCCAATATCAAAAGATTCTGCCTGCTGGATCTTGAGAAGAAGATTTTCAAAGAAATTTGCCTGAAATGCACTAAGTTCAAATTTGGGCTTCTATACTGAGCCCAAATATAAACCCAGGGGGCCAGTTTGAACAAACTTGAATCAGATCCACCCCACAATGTTGCATACCAAATATTAAAAGATTCTGCCTGCTGGATCTGGAGAAGAAGATTTTTAGAAGAAATTTGCCTGAAAATGCACTAAGTTCGAATTCGAGCTTCTATAGTAAGCCCAAATATGAATCTAGGGAGCCGATTTGAACAAACTTGAATCAGATCCACCCCACAATGTTGCATACCAAATATCAAAAGACTCTGCCTGCTGGATCTGGGGAAGAAGAGTTTTTAAGAAATTTGCCTGAAATGCACTAAGTTCGAATTCGAGCTTCCATAGTGAGCCCAAATATGAATATAGGGAGCCGATTTGAACAAACTTGAATCAGATCCACCCCACAATGTTGCATACCAAATATCAAAAGATTCTGCCTGCTGGATCTGGAGAAGAAGATTTTTAGAAGAAATTTGCCTGAAATGCACTAAGTTCGAATTCGAGCTTCTATAGTGAGCCCAAATATGAACCCAGGGGGCCGATTTGAACAAACTTGAATCAGATCCACCCTACAATGTTGCATACCAAATATCAAAAGATTCTGCCTGCTGGATCTGGAGAAGATTTTTTAATGTTTTTCCCATTGCCTGCAGTGTTAAAAAGTGCTGACTCAGCACTTTTTCAAAGTCCTGAAAAAAGTACCTTGTGATCAAACCGATAGAGATTTTTTTTAACCATTCTATTCTACTGGATAAAAGTAAGCTTTATACAAAATAAGAATTCTCTGTGCCGAGTAGTTTTGGAGATATGGCAGTCAGGTGAGCTAATAACCCTCCCACAACATTAGGAACCTGGTGTTTTGAAAATTAGAAGACCTATTTGATATATACATGTAAAAGTAGAAAAAAATAAATCGTTAGATACAAGAATTGAAGTCAGGTCAAGGAATTTGATTTGTTGAGAGATTCAATAAAGCCAGTCTCAGTTGTAAATCTGCACGCAATCAACTTTGGGAACCTGAAAAGGGTATGGGTTTAAAATTATTTTCCATTTTTTTCCATTCAGACATTGTTGATATATATACAAGTGATTAATAAGAAAAAACACAAGGAAACGTTTGTCGTATACTCGTATTTTAGAAAATGTGAATGTTTAGGTTTCATTTACAGTTTTTGACCACAAAAAACCAAGAGTAGAGTAGACAAAAGTGGCAATATAAACTTTAAGAATTTGAAGGATCAAGGATTAAAGATTTATAGCATTGTAGAAGTGATGTGTTTACAAATTCATATTTACAGAAAATGAAAGTTCAGTAACTGTTATCAATTTACCTTAACGATAATTATTGATATCAGATGAATGTTCCTTAGCATTCTGTGCAATGATGTGAAAAATACCAAATTTCAAACTCCAAGTGCTTACAAGGATAAAACAGGCAAATTAACTATGTCACATCCTGTTTGACAGGGCTCAAGGGGCAAGGCTGAATTGTTTGAATACAGAGATCATTATGGGAATAGTTTGCAGAACCAATCATGATCCTTTGTTGGCTCAGCGTAAAATTATAGCATAACCGTAAAAAATAAATTATCACCGTAATAAGGGAGCGCGGTGGCTCAGTAGGTAGAGGCGCAGGCTGCAAGCCGAGAGGTCCTCGGTTCGAATCCCACCTGCGACAACCGCGTTGTGTCGTTGGGCAAGACACTTCATCTCCATTGCCCGCGTGGGGGCACGATGACGCCGTGTACTAAGGCGTACTGCACGTCGATGGTACGCATGTCTTCAACCAATCTAACCCTGCCTGTGCTGCAGTGCGGAGTTACGATGTTGGGGAACTGGCAGCTGCTCGTCATTGCTCGGTGGTTCTCTCCGGGTACTCCGGCTTCCTCCACCCGTAAAACTGTCACGGTCATGATTAGCCATTGGGCATAAATATGTGACCTTAAACATCAATAAATAAATAATAATAAATCACCGTAATAACCAAACTTGTTATACTGATCAATTCAACCTCATCAAGTGATGCAGAACAAATTTTGAAGATACAATACCGACAACAATACATTTCTGACTGTAACATCCCGAAGAGCAAATAGAGGATATTACACATTTCTCTCATTTTCAAAGCATGCATTTGTTGTGAATCGCTTTCGGTTATTTAGCCCGAACAGTTGTGTGGGTGGGATAAACTGGGATGTTGAAAGTGCAGTTAAGCCTCAATAATGGAATTGAAGTGATATTTCACAAAATGTAAAAACTTTCTGAAAATCACAATTTAATGTTTGTAAAAATAGAAAATTACTCTCGAGAGAAAAAGAAATCTTAACAAAATACAAATTTTACAAATGTAAAAAAATAAAACAAACTGCTGGAGAACTCGAATTCATTGTTTGTGAAAGAAATACAGATAGAATTTTTTTTTTTTGCAAAATACAAAATTTAAAAAAAAGTGAAAGAAAAAAAATTGCGAAAATCAAATTCGTTGTTTGTCAAACAAAAAAAATAAATAAATAGAGAGAGAGAGAGAGAAAAAAAATAACTTGCTTTTTATTACGATACAACTCTCTTCTTATAAACTTCATCAAGCTTCTTATTATTACGGTTGATAAGCTATATTTTGAAATAGAATGTCAATACGAGTATTCAGAAAAAAAAGTTAGTCTCAAGACTGTACCCAAGAGTAAGTTAAAAACGTCTGTTTAACATTAACCCTTTACCAAACGGATCGCCCACATCCGCCCGGATAATATGCAAATTCAGCAGCTGAAAAAATATTATTTTTCGAAAAATTTCACCAAACCCATAACATGTGACCCCTCTTTGGAACGAGCTCGTCGAGCTCGTTCCAAAGCGGGGTCACATGATATGGGTTTGTTGAAATTTTTTGAAAAAATGTAAAAAATGATATTTAAAGTAATAAATATTTATATTGTTTGCGTTGGGTGAAGGGTTAAGCGATTAGTGAAAACCTTGATTTAATTTACAGGGGGTTAATTTAACAAAGACCAAATTTTACTTATTCTTGCGGTAAAAGATTCTATGTTCATGTCAGGAATATCCGCCAGCAGCAGGTAAAGAGTTAATTAAACTGCAATGCTTCCGAAAACCTAACACAACGCAGTTATCCTTTTAACTGAAGATAAAGGACATATAGTTTCTTTTTTTATTTTTTTATTAGGGTTTAACGACACATTAACAGCCAGGGTCATATCATGTCGGTGACAGTTTTACGAGTGGAGGAAGCCGGAGTGCCCGAAGAGAACCACCGAGCAACGACGAGCAGCTGTCAGTTCTCCAACATCGTAACTCTGCACCGCGGCACAGACAGGATCAGATTGGTTGAAGACATGCGCGCCATCGACATGCAGTACGCCTTAGTACACAGCGCCATCGTGCCCCCATGTAGGCAATCGGGGTTAAGTGCCTTGCCCAAGGACATAATGCGGGAGCACGAATCAGTCGCTGAAATGGTCACCCATCCAACTAGTAACCGCGCTCGACGTTGCTCAACTTCGGTGATTTGACGAGAACCGGTTACCGCGATGCCACCGCGCCCCCATATAGTTTCTTTATCTTTATCCCAAAACGACAGGTTCGTTATCTTTATCTGGAGAATAATTAGCATCTAATATTAGGTATTATTACATTAACTCTCACAATTATCATCACCATACAAGTCACATCATCACCAGTGGCATAGAAACCAGGGGAGGTGGAGGGGGGACTTACCCCCCCCCCCCCCCAAAAAAAAAATCCATTTATCTAAAATTTGTTATTTTCCCTTCGTGTGAAGGTGTAGGGGCTTCTTGTGATGTTTCGTTTCACATATCTTTCAGAGATTGAAGAAAATCGCCTTTTTTCAAAATTACCTTCTCAAAAACTGTATGATCTACACCATCTGTAGTGCACCGAAAATTTGGTAGCCGATGTCACTGACTGATTTGACGCTCAACAGGTTAACATCCTCCTATAAACACCAAAAATTAACAGCAACGATACCTGGATTTTTCACATGAAAAGAGAGGAAATGAGCTCTCAGTAGTTCATTTTTCACAAATTTTCCCGGGGGTGGTCCCCCGGACTCCCAGCAGAGGGAGGGGTATCCCCCTCCCGCACTCTTCCCCGGACTCAGCTGCTCAGAGCGGGGCGCCAAAAAGACCGTGCGGTCCCATACAAGCCGCCGTTTACAACACCCTCCCCCCCCCCCCAATATTATAAGCTTCCTACGCCCCTGATTATCATGACAATCAATTGCTATTGTTACAACAAACATAATTATATGTTTATTTAAGAATTGAATGCAATTTTTATAATCTTTATTGGAGTATGAACGTGCGGGAATGGGTACAAATTATGTATGAGTATGAACGTGTGGGAATGGGTACAAATTATGTATGAGTATGAACGTGTGGGTATGGGTACAAATTATGTATGAGTATGAACGTGTGGGAATGGGTACAAATTATGTATGAGTATGAACGTGTGGGAATGGGTACAAATTATGTATGAGTATGAACGTGTGGGAATGGGTACAAATTATGTATGAGTATGAACGTGTGCGAATGGGTACAAATTATGTATGAGTATGATTGTGTGGGAATGGGTACAAATTATGTATGAGTATGAACGTGTGGGAATGGGTACAAATTATGTATGAGTATGAACGTGTGGGAATGGGTACAAATTATGTATTCGCGATTCATACATAATTTGTACCCATTCCCACACGTTCATACTTCAGTAAAGACTATGATGGAAGTGTCAATGACACTGTAGCTCAACTTGACAAACTTGAACTTGGTAAGTTATAAATGAAATGGCAAAATTGAAGATCATTGGTACCAATGTTATTTGATGAAATTTCAACATAACAGCATTGTGTGTGCACAACGTCAGAGTAAACCATGCATTTTTAAATGTAAACTGTAAGACTGGCTAAAGGAAGAATGTTGATACACAAATGCAGTATGTTCAGAGGTTACTGTAAATGGCAACTTTTTTCACAGAAATGAATGCTTATCAACAGCTCTTATCTAAAGTTCTTGCCTAATGAGCACACCAAGTTCAAAAACAATCCTATGAAAAATGTGGCCTGTAGGCCATGTCAAAGAATGCTGACGCACAAATACAATAAATTCAAAGATTGTTGCTAACAGCAACAGTTTTTGATGGAAATGAAAAGAAAAGCAATAGCTCCTATCTTTGTCACCCTGCATAAGCATACACAGTTTCAAAACAACCTGATAATGAATGTGTCTTCTGAGGTATGCCAAAGGAAGATGTTAATGCACAAATGCACTGATAAGAAGGTCACTGCTTGTGGCAATGGGTTTTTTATGGCAATTCATAAATATACCCTGCAGAGAGTGCAAAAGGGATAAGTTGATGCACAAATGCAGTAAGTTCAAAGGTTGGTGATAACGACAATAAATTTTTATGGAAATGAAAAAAGCAATAGCTCACATCTAGAGGTCACACGGAACACACATACCAAGTTTCAAAGTGATCCGATCATACATGTGCCCTGAAGGCTGTGTTAAAGGGGAATATTGAGGTCTGACTAAGTTTAAAGGTCAGCGGCAACATTTTGTTGACAGAAATGGAAGCAAATCGACAGCTCCCATATAAATGTCACCCCACACAAGCATACCAAGTTTTCAAGCGATCCAATCATAAATGTTCGCTGCAGGGTGTGTCAAACGGAAATATTGATGCTTAACTGCACTAAGTTTTTACTAAGTTCATTGAAGGTCATTACCAGCGGCAACATTTTTTGACGGAAATCGAAGAATATCGATAGCTCCCATCTAGAGGTAACCTCAAACAAGCATACACAGTTTCAAACTGATCTGATCATAAATGTGCCCTGTAGTAGGGTGTGACAAAGGGAAATATTGAGGTCTAACTAAATTAAGTTCTAAGAACGTTGGCGGCAGCAACATTTTTGGACGGAAATGGAAGAAAATCGATAGCTGCCATCTAGAGGTCTCCCCAAACAAGCATGTCAGGTTTCAAAGCAATCCGATCATAAATGTGCCCTGTAGGGTGTGCCAAAGGGAAATATTGAGGTCTGACTAAACTAAGTTCTAAGAACATTGGCAGTGGCAACTTTTTTGACAGAAACGGAAGAAAATCGACAGTTTCCATCTAGAGGTCACCTCAAACAAGCATGCCATGTTTCAAAGCAATCCGATCATAAATGTGCCCTGTAGGGTGTACCAAAGGGAAATATTGAGGTCTGACTAAACTAAGTTCAAAGAACGTTGGCCGCGGCAACAGTTTTTTGACGGAAATGGAAAAAAATCAGTAGCTCCCATATAGAGGTCACCCCAAACAAGCATAGCAGATTTCAAAGCAATCCAATCATAAATGTGCCCTGTAGGGTGTGCCAAAGGGAAATATTGTGGTCTGACTAAACTAAGTTTTAAAAACGTTGGCCGCGGCAACATTTTTTGACGGAAATGGAAGAAAATCGATAGCTCCCATCTAGAGGTCACCCCAAACAAACATGCCAGGTTTCAAAGCAATCCGATCATAAATGTGCCCTGTAGGGTGTGCCAAAGGGAAATAGTGAGGTCTTCTGACTAATTTAAGTTCTAAGAACGTTGGCCGCGGCAACATTTTTTGACGGAAATTGAGGAAAATGGATAGCTCCCATCTAGAGGTCATTCCAAACAAGAATACCAAGTTTCAAATAGATCTGTTCATAAATGCGACTTGTGAGGTGTGCCAAAGGAAATTGTGGACGTACGTACTAACGTACTAAAATACTAACGTACGTACGTACGTCGACGGACGAGAAGTGATGGCAATAGCTCAGCTTGACTTTGTCAAGTTGAGCTAAAAATTGCATTCAATTCTTATAAACAGCATTCCGTAACTGTTTTAACTACTTTTTACCAGACAACCAAGCCAAAAGACAAAATAAAAGATATACGAACGAACGAGGCGAAAAACTACCCTCACACAAAATACAAAGCGCACAACTCTGATTTTTAATTTTCACAACTTTAGAAATGGAAACGGGTATTTTAGTAACGAGGTTTTTGCCGCAGTTGGGAAATGTTGACGCTCAACAGGTTAACAGCCTCCTATAAACACCAAAAATAAACATCAACGATACCTGGATTTTTTCACTTGAAAAGCGAGGAAATGAGCTCTCAGTAGTTCATTTTTCACAAATTTTCCCGGTGGTTGTCCCCCGGACTCCCAGCAGCGGGAGGGGTATCCCCTCCCGCACTCTTCCCCGGACTCGGCTACTCAGATCGGGGCGCCAAAAAGGCAGTGCTGTCCCATACAAGCCCCCGTTTACAATACCCTCCCTCCCCCAATATTATAAGCTTCCTACGCCCGTGATTGTCATGACAATCAATTGCTATTGTTACAACAAAACATAATTATTTGTTTATTTAAGAATTGAATGCAATTTTTATAATCTTTATTGGAGTATGAACGTGTGGGAATGGGTACAAATTATGTTACATTCCGTAACATTCCGTAACTGTTTAAACTACTTTTTACCAAACAACAAAGCAGAAAGACGAAATAAAAGATATACGAACGAACGAGGCGAAAAACCACCCTCACGCAAAATACAAAGCGCACAACTCTGATTTTTAATTTTCACAACTTTAGAAAAGGAAACGGGTATTTCAGTAACGAGCTTTTTGCCGGAGTTGGGAAATGTCACCAAAGAAACAGCAGCGGAGTTGATCACTGCCAGGGGCGCTAAAAGTTAAAAACCCACCCAAACACCGCCTGAATTACATTCTGTCAACTAAGCTCTACCGTAAATGCGGGTCAAAGTTCGACCAAATGTATTCACTGGAAAATGAATTACATTTGGTCATGGCGTTTTCACCCAGCTGACCAATGGGAATTGAGTATTTGGACCCAAATAAACTATAACAGTGTAATTAGTACGAGTTGAAATAATAGTTCAAAAAAGTTCATAAAATACGCCAAAAATAGGCTAAACTTTGAAGAGACGTGAACACGTCAAAATGGCGATATATCGAAAAACAAAACCGTTATTTCCTGATTTTCGAGCTCTTCAAGATAATGAAGTTTCAAAAAAATTCTGAGGCATTTAAATTGTGTACTTATGACCCTTTACGACATCAACTAAGAGTTCAGCCATAATTGTAAATTTCCCAGGATGACACTGGATTTTTAGATACGTATTTTGTGAAGAGTATATTCCTTTGACCTCATTGCTCTCTGTGACGTCAATTTCGAGTTTAGCCCATAACGGTTGGAAGTTCTTAGGAGGGCACCATATTTTTATGTATGTTTTTTAGCGCAAATTATATTCCCGAAATATCAAATGACTGAGACTCAAAATGAGGTTCAAACTAAAGGGTGAAAACTGAAAAGTGACATAAATTGGAATCGCTTGCATCGACGCGACATTTTAAATCTAAAAATGGGTGTGCACATTTCAAATGCCCTTAAACGGTGTGTGAAATGTTTTAGCTGTGGAAAAAAATACGGAGGAGATAATGGAATCACGAAAATGGCGTTTTCAATGAAGATAGCCTAAACAATGAAGTGTTGTAATAACGTCAACAAATGGCGATAAATCGTAAAACAAAACTACCCCCCCCCCCCACCGATATCTCCTATTTTTATGAGCTCCATTTACATTTATTTATTGGGGTTTAATGATACTTTCGAAAACCAGGGTTTCCCTCGTGTCGGATAGTTTTACGGGCGGAAAAATCCTGAGTACCCGCAGAGAACCGCTGAACAGCGGCGGGCAGCTGTCGGGCTCCCCAACGTACTAACTCCACACATGCAGGGTTAGCATTGGTTGAAGACAGGTGTTACATCGACGTGTAGTGCGCCTTAGTACACTGTACCACTGTACCCACACTTGGGCGATCGGGATTAAGTGCCTTGCCCAGGGACACAACAGTTACACGTGGTGGGAATCAAATCGTGGATCTTTCGGTTTGAAATCCACTACCGCAACCACCGAGCCACCGCGATCCCCCTGTGTTCCATATCATACTAAAATATCATGAAAATCAGAATACATTTAACTTTTCGTGACATTGGCGTGAATTAAGTCACCCTAAAATGCCGCTATAACCATTGATAATTGGCGAAGTCGGCATGAAATCTTTAGATACGGTTTTTGGTGGAGATGATATATCCAAAATATGAACGACGGGAGCTTGATACAGGAGCTGATATTAAAAGATAAAGAAAAAAAGGTTAGAAGTAGGTTAGAAGTTACATTGTTTTGGATAAATACAGATTATCATGATAATGTGCATGTCGTGTGATTTGTATCAGATTCGAGGTGGTTTCCAGAATGGGATCTCAACAAGCCGGCTTTGCCGGCGAGTTGTGATCCCATTTTTGGACACCACCGAGAATCTGATACAAATCACAGGACATGTACATTATCATGATAATTCATTTATCTAACAATCCTGACACACAAACAGATTAAATCTTAACCCTTCACCCAACGTAACGGCTAAAACCAGCCAATGCTATTCTCAAAAAATCGCCAATTAATTTTCATTTTTTGTCCCAAAAACATAGGTTATGACCCCTCGTTGGAACGAGCTCGTTCCAACGAGGGGTCATAGCCTATGTTTTTGAGACAAAAAATGAAAAAAAATTAGTTATTCAAGAATTTTTTTTGCAAGCATTGTCTGCTTTTCATGATAGGTAAAGGGTTAAATTATTTTCAAACATTTTTGGGACATAATGTTCGGTCGACCACTGAAACGCACATAGAATGTATCTATGTGCCTGGTATAATATCACGTAGCGCTACCGGAAACGAGTCGTCAAAATGATACGGAATCAGGCTGAGTTGTCTATATGATACGGAATCGGAACACATTATGTGATACGTATCGTTTCTCGTGGTTTTCAGGCCAAAATCTATATGATTGTTAGATAAATGTTAGATATCAGAAAATTAATTAGAAGTTACATTGTTTTCCATAAATGTTAGATATCAGAAAATTAATTACCAAGTGTACAACTAGAAGTCCCTTTTAACAAGTGTACCAAATTTGGTCAATGTTGCTTTAAAAATGTAGCTGTAGTGTGCTGAACAAAAACGAAAAGAAGAAAAAAAGGCAAACAATCTCAAATGTCAACTTTGTTAAATGACTTAGTAGGCATATTAACTTTGTCTGAATGTTCAGTATAGTCGGCGTGAACTGGTCGTAATTCACGCGTGGGTAGTGATGTCCATGCATGTGTTAACCACTTTATAAAAATCATCATCATCAAAATTGTTGCACCAGATGCTTCATTAATTAATTTTTTGATGAATATTCCTATATCGTTGTTTGCAATCTGATATCAGTGCGTCCATGAAAATATGGTCCACAGTGGAAAGTAACCAGTCAACAGCGGCTATACTGTACCAAACAAAGATGACCGACAGAATTTTCCGCCGCACCAAATAAGTCGTATTTATCAATTTTATATATATATATATACTACTACTAACCCGTTAAACCACGATATGTATCTACCAGGTCGACTCAATAACATCAACAGGAAGAATCCATATTCGTAATTTGGGGTTGGACCAATTAATATTTTCAGCGTGCAGCCTTGAGGCTGCACATTGTACACATTTACTGGTCACCCTCCAGTCATCCTACGTAATGAAATTATGACAACGACCCTTGGTAACAAGGGGATTTTATTTATCACAAGCAGTTTTATCCGTCAGTCTATTTTACTGTACAATTGACATACAAGCATTCAAACAGGTGCGTCGCGAATACGCGAAGTGTAAACCTGTTTTGTCCCGACTGAGATGGGTCCAGCACCAACTGACTAATAATATTCCAACTACATCATCAAGGCATGCCTTCAGCGAAGGCATGCCTTGTTGATGCAGTTGGAATATTAGACTGTCGAAACAAAAATTACCAACAAACTCAAGAATTTATTTGTGAATGAATAAAATATACATATAGAAGTCGTGGTACAAAATCTTATTTTATAAACAGGTACACTGTACTGGCACTCAACACTGGGTATCAAAAGACCCGAAGTAAGAAAACAGGGGGTTCTTGGAAGCCACATGGAAAACATATCTGTGCGGTGTACCCAGCATTATTATAAATAGTACTGCAGCTTTGCTCGTTGAAATACCTCCGTACGGGCGTACAACTATCACTGGTGGTTGTTAATTTGGGGATATGTTAATCGGACAAGTTCTTGATATGCCTGACCTTTGAGAACAGACCTCCATCTGAATGGCCGACTCTGTGTTTGACACAAGTCCAAATTACAAATCCAGCAAGGAGGGATTGCAGTCTTAGACTACAGGAGAAAATTTCCCGACTCGAGAGTTATCGGAGGGGTCGAACACCCCAACACTCCCTTCCCCACTGTAGTTACGCCCTGCATTCGGAAATCAATACATGTCAGTAACTGCATGCAAGGGAGCGCGGTGGCTCAGTTGGTAGAGGTGCAGGCTGCAAGCCGAGAGGTCCTCGGTTCGAATCCCACCTGCGGCAACCGCGTTGTGTCCTTGGGCAAGACACTTCATCTCCATTGCCCGCGTGGGGGCACGATGACGCCGTGTACTACGGCGTACTGCACTTCGATGGTGCGCATGTCTTCAACCAATCTAACCCTGCCTGCGCTGCAGTGCGGAGTTACGATGTTGGGGAGCTGGCAGCTGCTCGTCGTTGCTCGGTGGTTCTCTCCGGGTACTCCGGCTTCCTCCACCCGTAAAACTGTCGCGGTCATGATTAGCCATTGTGCATAAATAGGTGACCTTAAACACCAATAAATAAATAAATAAATATAAATATCAATTATATATATATATATACTATTACTAACCCGTTAAACCACGATATGTATCTACCAGGTCGACTCAATAACATCAATAGGAAGAATCCATATTCATAATTTGGGGTTGGACCAATTAATATTTTCAGCGTGCAGCCTTGAGGCTGCACATTGTACACATTTACTGGCCACCCTCCAGTCATCCTACGTAATGAAATTATGACAAGCCGACCCTTGGTAACAAGGGGTTATTATTTAACACAAGCAGTTTTATCCGTCAGTCTTTTTTACTGTACAATTGACATACAAGCATTCAAACAGGTGCGTCGCGAATACGCGAAGTGTAAACCTGTCACGACTGAGATGGTTCCAGCACCAACTGACTAATAATATTCCAACTACATCATCAAGACATGCCTTCAGCGAAGGCATGCCTTGTTGATGCAGTTGGAATATTAGACTGTCGAAACAAAAAAGTACCAACAAACTCAAGAATTTATTAGTGAATGAATAAGATATACATATAGAAGTCGTGGTGCAAAATCTTATTTTATAAACAGGTGCACTGTACCGGCACTCAACACTGGGTATCAAAAGACCCGAAGTAAGAGAACAAGGGGGTTCTTGGAAGCCACATGGAAAACATATCTGTGCGGTGTACCCAGCATTATTATAAATAGTACTGCAGCTTTGCTCGTTGAAATACCTACAGACGGGCGTATTACTATCACTGGTGGTTGTTAATTTGGGGATATGTTAATCGGACAAGTTCTTGATATGCCTGACCTTTGAGTACAGACCTCCATCTGAATGGCCGACTCTGTGTTTGACACAAGTCCAAATTACAAATCCAGCAAGGGGGGATTGCTTTCTTAGACTACAGGAGAAAATTTTCCGACTAGAGAATTATCGGAGGGGTCGAACACCCCAACACCCCCTTCCTCACTGTAGTTACGCCCTGCATTCGGAAATCAATACATGTCAGTATCCGCATGCAAACATGGAACAAAATATCTTCTTTTTTTTGGGGGGGGGGGGGGGGGGTCAGGTCGAAAATAAAAATCTGAAGTCAAATTCATGCAATGCACCTGTCAGTTTATACATTAACCCCTTCACAAAAGAACAAGACGAGGGAAAAATTGAGGAAAAGTTTCATATTTAATTGTAAAACATAGATATTTACGCACAGAAAAGCCTTCACAAATTCGGCTAAACCCAATAGGCGACAGGTAGAGGTTTGTCTGTTGCATTGTAGGCCATAAGTAATTATTGTGGTAATGCTGAACTTTATGTTGGAACATCTTTTGTTGCCTTTTCTTGTACTGGTGGTTGATTTTAAAAATGTATCAGTTAGTGTTGTTATGACGCCTACATTAGTACATAATTAAGTCCGTGAAGCAGTTCAAACATTCTTATAATAATGTTTATAATTCGTTTTATAACACAACGTCAAAAACCGGACAACGCTATTCACAAAAATCGCCATTCAATTTTGATAATTTTTTCGTCTCCAAAACATAATTTATGGTCACTCATTGGAATGAGCTCAACGAGATCGTTCCAATAAGGGATCAAAAGCTATGTTTTTGACGCAAAAAATTCAGAAGAATTGTTATTTTGTTTGCAAGTGTCGTCTGCCTTTCGTGTTTGATAAAGAGGTAAATGGTTGTTAACAGAAACAATTTGGCGAAAATTGTCGTGTGGAATTTCTTTTTATTCCAGGCCTAGCATTCTTTAGGAGTGCTGGAGTGCTGCACGCCTACTGTACGCCTTGAAAAAATTGAGGAGGGCAATTTTTTGCACCCCTTGATTTTCTGGAATGCCAGACTTTGTTTGGGACTGCCTTTAAATTTTTTTTTATCATTTATCAATGTTGTGTTGAATCGGAATAATTCATGACCCATTCTGTGTCGCATTTCGATACATTTTGAGTGTAGAAGACAGTCACATAAGAATTGAATGCAACATTTTGAATAATGAGAGTATGTGTGTGTCAATTTTCCATTTATGTGTGTATCAGTTTTCCATTATTTAGCTGGACGTAGTACAATTTGTCAGTCACAATAATAATAATAATTTATAAGCCTAAACTCCACTAGAGTGCTTTTTGGCTTTACATAAACTAAACCTAGCATTTATCAAAAGCTATTTTAAAGAGATAAGTTTTCAGACCTATCTAAAATGAGGTGATTGATTGGGGTTTTCTTAGGTGAGCAGGTAATACATTCCAGCACCTAGGGACTGCCACAGAAAATGCCCTGTCACCTGCAGTGTTTAACCTGGACCTTGGCCGCACCAGGGCTACGAGATTCGTCGAGCGCAGTGACCGTGGTGGTTTGTAGACTGGTATAAGATCACTCAAGTATTGTGGCATCATGTCATTCAAACATTTGAAGGCGAGTAAAAGGAGTTTGTACTCTATTTGCTGTTTTACAAGAAGCCAATAAAGCTTTTCCAGCACTGGTGTAATATGACAGAATTTACGTGATTTGGTGACAACACGTGCCGCACAGTTCTGGATATGCTGTAGCCTTTCTAGCTGGGATTTTTTACAGCCATGCAGTAGGGAATTGCAATAATCGAGCCGGCTCTTAATGAAGGCATGAACAAGTTGTTCAGTTGTTTTATCGTCTAGGAACTCCCTTATTTTACTGATTTTTCGGAGATGAAAGAATGCTGACTGACATATATGACTAACATGTCTGTCAGCCCGCAAGTTTTCATCCATGCAGAATCCTAGGTTGCGCACACACGAACATGGCGCAATAGCTGAATTGTCAATTTGCAGAGGTAGTTTTGACATACGTGAAATTTGATTAGGAAGACCGAAATAAATAACCTCTGTTTTATCTCCATTAAGTTTCAGATAATTGTGTGTCATCCAGGTTTTAATTTCATCTACACATCGCCTCAACCTATCCAGTGCCACAGCCTGACCTGTAGGCTGAAAATGGATGTACAACTGTGTATCGTTTGCGTAGAAATGGAATGGCAATCCATGTTTTCGTATGATGTCACCCAGTGGTAAAACATATATTACATACAAAATGGGACCGAGAACGGATCCCTGGGGGACGCCAAAGCACACAGTGGTCTCATCGGAAGCAACACCGTTGATGAGAATGCTCTGTGAACGATTTTTAAGGTAAGAGGAAAACCATTTTAAAGCAGTGCCGGTTACACCACATCTGTGCTGTAATCTTAGCAGAGGGGTTTTATGGTCGAAGGTGGCGAAGGCCGCACTTAAATCTAGGAGTACCAAGCACAAAATAAGGTGTTTATCCATGGATATCAGGATATCATTTTGAACTCGTAGCAGTGCAGCTTCTGTGCTACAGAAAGGGCGGTATGCTGAGTGACATTCCTCAAATAAGCCGTGCACGTCTAAGTGAGTTCTCAGTTGATGAGCAACCACCCGCTAAATAACCTTTAATAGGAAAGAAAGGTTAGAGACCGGGCGGTAGTTCTTCAGTATTTCAGCATCTAGACTGGGTTTTTCAACAGTGGCGTAACCAGGGTGCGCTTCATCAATACCTTGATGTGAATATGCAGTGTATTGTCAATACATCACCTTTGGAATGATGATTTCTCTCAAGCAATCAATCCTAATTTGATGCAAAGCGTAATTAGCAGAAGCAAAGTTTCAGCCAATGGACCTCCGGGTTAAACTCGGAGGTCCATTGGATGAAACTTGGCTTGTGCTTCTTGTGTTTCTGTACGAAATTTGAGAGTAGTACCTTGGGTGATACCCCCACTCCATGGGCGATTGGGTGACAATCCACCCTCCACGTACCATAACCAAAATAGCATACAAGTATATGTATTGAAAATTCCAGGTGCAATTGCCATCCCTTTGATTTTGTAAACTGCCAGGCCTGTTATTCCTAGCTTTGCTTGCACTTTCATTCTATATCATAATAAAGATATGCTGAGACATTCAAAAAATCATTTTATTATCCGTTAATCGATAGATTATCGAAGAAATTGCGGAAAGATAGAAATCATATCCCCCGCTGTGAAGATATAGAAATGTTCACTTTCACAGAATCAATCAAATGGTGGTTTTCCAAGCATCACTTCAAGGTGAATACAAGTCAAATTATCACTGGAAATGATTATTTTTTTCTAAAAACGTATAATGAAAAGAAACACTAGTGTTTTTCAGTGGATACCGATCATTTCCAGCAATAATTCAACACATATTCGCCTTGAATTGATGCATGAAATCCACTAGTCCAAACATGGCCTGAAAGTCCACATTATCAGGTTTTGGTTTGGTACGTGCTTTCAAAGGACGTACCAAACCAAAACGTATATTAAGGACTTTCAGGCCATGTTTGGACTAGAAACCCGCCAGCTGAATCAGATCGCAAGACGCTATCTGTTCGGAGTATCAATCAAATCTCTTCCGCGTTTCAATGATTCAATGCGCTGTTTACTTTCATGAATCAATTCAAGGTTGAAACTAGTGGAATTATCAGATTCTTATAAAAAGCGTATGATAAAAAGAAAATCTAGTGTTTGTGAGTGGATACCGAAAAATACTCAAAAACACTAGATACCCTCTATTTAACCCTTTACCCAACGAATCGCCCGCATCCGCCCGCGTAATATGCAAATTCAGCATTTGAAAAAATAGTATTTTTCAAAAAATTTCAACAAAACCATATCATGTGACCCCTCGTTGGAACGAGCTCGTCGAGCTCGTTCCAACGAGGGGTCACATGATATGGTTTTGTTGAAATTTTTTGAAAAATAACATTTTTTCAACTGCTGAATTTGCATATTACACGGAGGGTGCGGGCGATTCGTTGGGTAAAGAGTTAAAGGACTCATGCATTTTCAAGTTGGGAGTTAGCAACATTCAAGTGGGGTTAAATCCCGAAAACCCGGGTTCCTGGTACCAAAAGCCGGTCATGATACCCGGGAAATCTACAGCATGAAATTGGGAATCAAGCGTGGCACTGTTTGTGTGTTGAACTGAAGTTTTCTGAATTGAAAAACTGCACCGACGTAACATTCTAAGATTTCTTCAGCCCTTCCACGCCTGAACGTTTTAGAATCCTGATTCCTGACGAACCTTTTTCACCTAATAGCTGTAGCTCTCACCCAGTGCCGGGGGACTACCCTCTTCAACAGCAAGATCTTCACCCGCATCAAAATTCAAACGCGTCATAATTTCAGAATCATTTGTTTCACTATTCACTACCGCCTTCAATATCAACTTCCTCTTCACTGCCGTCATCGGTCAGCTCTGCTTCAAACAGAAGGGACTGTGACGACTGTGAAGAGAGAGTTGATGCTGGAGGAAGTAGTTGTAATAATACAAGTGGTTATAAAAGTGAAGACCAGTTTGAAGTGAGTTTGTGTTTTCACACTTCTCAAAGGAGAACAACTTTTTTCCGTTTGAAGATAGCAGATTGCCAATAAAATATGTTTATTGTGATGAAAATAAATACGCCTTGTTACTCTCGTAATATTACCGGGGAAATTTCCGGGTTCCCGGTTCTGATAGTAAATTCATTTCCGTTCCCAGTTCCTCCAAAACCGTGAATATATTAAACCCTACACACAGAGCCTTCACAGGAAAGTAAGAGAAAATACGACTTTGGAAGAGGACGAGTATCTTATCCCTTTACCCAAACGTAACGGCGAAAACCGGCCAGCGCTATTCTCAAAAATCGCCAATTAATTTTCATTATTTTTTTAATTTTTTTTTGTCTCCAAAGCATAGGTTATGACCCCTAGTTGGAACGAGCTCGCCGAGCTCGTTCCAACGAGGGGTCATAACCTATGTTTTTGAGTCAAAAAATGAAAAAATTTAGTTATTCAAGAATTTGCAAGTGTCGTCTGCTTTTCATGTTACTCAGTGAAACATTGATTAGATAAGATGAAATGACTGACTAGATGAAGAGGTATGTGTGAATTGGAGCAGGATGAGAGAAGGGTGTAGGCATGTACGTTATGGAGGCGTTAGGGCCTGTGGAAATCACAGAGTTATCAACAATAATTACAAAATATAAGGGGCGGACTGGGCCAAAAAAGGTTACTTGGGAATGCCCCAGGGGGGGGGGGGGGGGGGGGAGACCCGGAGAAAATTTTGATTTTGCGGAGAAAATTTGGATTTTTGAAATTGAAGGAACGCTGTTTCATTTTCTCTGAGCGATCAATGGCAGACCAGATTGCTGGTATAACGAAATGTCCTCTTCAGGGACTGCCAATGGCAGTCCACATAGAGAACATTTTGATATACCGACACTATACAATCAGCTCCATTTCGCCTTTTGGTTATTTTCCCGAAATTTCACGTACCAACAAGTGTTGGTCTGCATAAATTTCAGGGGCTCCAGGGGGAACCCAATAGGAGGCCCACCGGGATTTTTCCCGGTGGACAATACAGCCAGTTCGCCTCTGCAAAATATCAAATAGAAAACGAAATAATTTTGACAAAAATCAACATGAAAAACAGAAGTATCGCAGTTGGGTTTTTGTGCCTGGCAATTGAACGCGGCAAGCAAGGGTGGAATTATGGAATAAATACTACATTCAGATCCAGTGTTACAGAACTGGAAAATAGGGGAAGCTATATTATATTTATGGCAGATTTTAATGGGATCATTGGTGATTGAGAAGATGCTATAGTGGGTGGGGACAAGAAAATCAACGTTAATGGGAGGAAACTCGAGGAGTTTACAGATGAAGTAGCCCTGAAGATTTTTGATAGGGATGCTAAGTGTAAGGGAACCCGGACGCGGGTAAGGAAAAACAGAAAGGCAATAATCGACTTTGTGTTCGCAGACCCAGCGTTATGGAGGGAGGTCATAGACACGGAAATAGACGATGAAGGACATTCTATGTTATTTATCACAATCTGATAACAGTAGTGGTTATGGACAATAGAATAGCAAAACAAAGGGCGTGCTTTAACTGGTAGAGTGCTGAAGTCCATATTCAGGCTTTATTCTTAAGTGCGGGTACTGCAACTTAAAGGCTTCAAATTCAGTGGCTGTGCTTCATATTATCTTTGAAGTGATATTATTTAGTCTGTTAAGATTTGCCTTGTTACGCCTTGTTACAATTTATAGGAGAGTGCCCACAGGCACTCTCCTATAAATTGTAACAAGGCAAAGACCTGTGAACAAATTTTGGTGGCAAATAAAATTTAGCACTGTACCAGTTAAAGATATTTGGAAACAGAGAAAAGACGCAGACTGGGGGTACTAGAAAGCTAGATAATGTGTCAACCGGAGATAACGGACAGGAGTTCACTGATTCAATCGCTGTTTAGTCTAACAGACGCTGGGAGAAAAAGCTTAGGGAAAAGTTGAGTAACGACAACTGAACTAGGATACAGAGTAGGTAATGAGCTCAAACACGCAATAAAACTTAACCCTATACCCAACGTAACGGCCAAAACCGGCCAGCGCTATTCTCAAAAATCGCCAATTAATTTTCAAAATATTTTCATTTTTTGTCTCAAAAGCATAGGTTATGACCCCTCGTTGGAACGAGCTCGTCGAGCTCGTTCCAACGAGGGGTCATAACCTATGTTTTTGAGACAAAAAATGAAAAAAATTAATTATTCAAGAATTTTTTTTGCAAGTGTCGTCTGCTTTTCATGTTAGGTAAAGGGTTAAGGGAGTAAATACAGCTACTAAAAGTGCCAAAGAAGTATATGAGGCGCAAAGAACAAAGGTTAATATAATCAAGACAAATAGAGGCAAGTGCAGAATAATAATCTGATTGAAGTAACATGGAACAGGGTGGGTGGGAGGGGTGTCAAGTACCAATATATTCTTGAAATGGATAAATAAAATTAACCAAAGGCAATACCACACAGAATGTGAAATTCTCAACGAGTTTTTAAAAAGGAGATCCATTATATGAACATCTTACAACACTAGTTAACATGACAATCACAAAGCAAGAGGCACCGACAGAGTGGAAGGAAAGCAAGGTAACCTTCAAACATAGAAAAGGAGATAGGAAAGTTTTAGATAATTACAGGTGGATATCTCTTAGCAGCAATATTCTGAAGATATTCTGCAATTGTCAAATTCCAGGGAGAAATACAGAATGGGTTTCAGAAAGAGATAACAGCCATTGACCACTTGTTTACTCTCTCCCAGCAGATAGAAGCAGCAACAGTTAATTAAAAGATGTTTATGACTTTCCTTGGATTCGGAGGAAGTTTTGTCGGAATCGTGAAAGCACTGCACAGAAATACTGTACAGAGATGTATAGAGTGTAACCAACCTGGTAAACATCACTACAAAAAAGATTCCCAGTCGAAATAGGCATACCATAAGGGTGCACCCTGACACCATTCTGTTAGCATTGTGCGTAAAATATTTAGGAGAAGAGTTGGTTGCAAGGGAGTGGATCTAAGTTGGACAGATAAAACTGCCAGGACAATTTTTTGCCGATGACTGGTATTATTAGCCGAGAGTGAAGAGGGACTACAAGAACTGTTACGGGGATATATGGCGACTTGAACTGATCGAAAATGAAAAAAAAATGATAATACCTGTGAGCCGAAAGTAGCAGGAGAGGGACGGATCGGGGCTCATTGGATTGACCTAGTGGTGAACCTAGGAAGTGATGTCATAGTCACGTGACCTATTTACGTCATGTTTGGTTGCCATGTGATGTCACCCCATAGTGATACGTGGTGTCAATGAGCATGTGCAGCGCGTGTTGTTAGGTTGAGACGTGTTTCCGTCGTCCATTTTGTTTACTGGAAGCCGCCATCTTGGTTTCTATGGTGGCACGTGTTTTCTATGTGACTCCATGGCCTACAACAGGACGGAGTTATGTTCTGGGGTATGCTCGATTGGATAGGAGTAAACCTAATTACCTAAATAGACCCGACAATAGCTCCAAATCGCCAAAACCCACCCAAAATTACTGAAACCATTTCGATTCCCACATAATAAACCTCGCTTTTGTCAAACAATTGGGCACCTTCCTTTGTATACGAGTACTTTTAATTGTCACAAACAACCCAACAGCTGTTTATTTGGCTCGGATTTCCTCCAGAATCCTCGATTCCTATCTATTACAGAGGCTATTCTAGCTACTTTAACCCTAACTGTCCCGTTATCTGTCCCTATCCATAGAGTTATATCCCAGTGTATAACTAAGACTTCTATGATCCTTAAACACGAAAGACAATCGGATGGGAACAGGTATTGATCGAACGACTCGAATCTTATCGAGCAAATGGCTATCAAGTAGTGACTTGAACAAGCATTGCTCGCATGGCTTGAATCTAATCGAGTAAATGAGCCATCGAGTAATTACTCGAACGAGTGACTCCTCTAACGACTCTGATCCTCATTTTGATATTGAGGATATCTACCTTTAGATATTTACGACTTCAAGCATCTGTTCAGTCCCTGGCATCTGGGCCACTACTGCTGACTTGTCCTATGTCGCCATTGGGTGTCCTCTGGTTAGCTTCCACTCGCTTTTACCACTACTACCGGTTTCTACCACTACTATTGTCTAAAACTAGCTGCTCCGTTCTGGAGTCTCTCACACTAATTACTAACCACTATGGCTCTCAGTACCTCTATATTCGTACACAGTATTCACCATCATGCGTGGCTTACACTGCTGCCAACAGCAGAATACAATCTGCTTGCTCTAACGGTTCGAATCCTATCGAGCAAATAAGTTAACGAGAAGTTACTTGAACAGTCATTGCTCGAACGACTCGAATCTAATCAAGTAAATAAGCCACTGAGTGATTACTTTGAACAAGTGACTCATTTTACGACTCTAATGGACATTTAGGTATGGAAGCTTGCTATCCAAACAATTTTTGAACACACCAAAACTACAATTGCTGAAGGCAATGTTAATTCATTGACCTTGGTGGGTAAATTCTCCCTTCTTATCTTGAATCCACGCCTGCAAAGGTCGTTCTTATTTCTAAGACAACATCACGGCTTTTTTTTCTTCAAACATTACCTCGTCTGTATGACCGACGTCGCCATTTTCTTGAAATAGTTTTCAATTACTATATTTTCCCGTTATTAACAAAACAAACAGTCAGTATGTTGCCTTGCACCTGGTCGAACAGTTAAATCTATTATGAGGGGTCACAAGAAAATGGAAAGCCCAAAGTTTGCCTTAAAAAACACTGACCGCAGCCCAAACCCCGGTTGAAATAATATTTTAAATTCGAGGCGAGGCAGAACATTGCGTTTTTCACTTCGTCATTCTGTTCACCTGAGAAGTTGGAAAAGTCGGCAATATATCCGTATTGCCCCACCTCAGACGGCATTGAGATTCAGTGCATCTACAACCTCTACACTGACAACGAGAAAAAACTTTCAAGGACACCTAAATCGAAAACTTCCAAGAAATATCACGTAAAACCAACTTCCAAAATGTTCATTCGATATTTAAAATTTTCTTGACACCAAATTCAAAATCCAACTGCAACCAAGGTCGAATCACACGGAGTCGGAGGAAAGTTTTATAAATGCAGGCTATCCAGATAACAAGCACCTCTTCATATAACCGCTCGTAATATTTTTCTCAAGTTTAATGTGCAGCTTTTGGCGATAATATCACGAGATTGTTAACCAGCTCTGACCAAGTATTTCTTCAAGAGTCAATATTTTTGTTTGACTTGGACCTTCTTGTCATCACATTACCATCTCTTATTATTACGGGTCAAAGAAATCCGTTCAAGATTTTATTTCCGCAATTTAATGAATATGTTTTTGATGATAATATTTTGGAAGAAGATTGTTAACCCTTTACCTAACGTACCGTCCAAAAACGGCCAGCGCTATTCTCAAAATTCGCTAATTAATTTTCATTATTTTTTTCATTTTTTGTCTCAAAAACATAGGTTATGACCCCTCGTTGGAACGAGCTCGTCGAGCTCGTTCCAACGAGGGGTCATAACCTATGTTTTTGAGGCAAAAATGAAAAAAATTAGTTATTCAAGAATTATTTTTGCAAGTGTCGTCTGCTTTTCAGGTTAGGTAAAGGGTTAACCAGCTGTGCCAAGTATTTCTTTGTCATTGGATAAGGAGTAGACATCCCAATGAGTTGTACTTGATAATACTGAAATGCAGTGTTCAAAGAAAACTTTCTGAAACTTGTCGAAAGTCACACAAGAATATGCAGGGACGCTGGAGCCGGGGGGGGGGGGGGGGAGGCTGGGGCTAGGGGGGCTTTAGTAGGACATTCTACCACTCAGGCGACGAAATGTCAGTCACTGTCTTGTGTAACGGTTAACGGGGGATAACCCAAAAGGACATGATCATTAGTCATTCTTTGTTCGTCCCTTGAATGAATGAATGTGCGGGTTGTCAAGTAAAAATCGCCAGTCGCGTTTGATAAGATTATGCCCGATCACACAGGCCGCCTGTGTGTGGGGGGAGGGGGGGGGGGGATAATCTTATCAAACGCGAACTGCGTATATTTTTCACATCATGTCAAAAATTGAGTTTATTAACACTCAGTATACAAACCACGATTACTATTCTCGATTGAGACTCAATCGAGAATAGTATTTGTGTTTTGTATACGGAGTGTTAATAAACTAGGGTCGGCCCGTCATGCCCTTACCCCTCTCCCAGCCCCCCCCCCCCAATCCGAAATTCATCCGGCGTCCCTGATATGTCGTTAACCCTCTGCAAATGATGCCCAAATACTAAACACTGAAGGAGCAATTTTCCCCCAATTCCACAAGGAAGTCAATCAATTGTATATCGTTTGACAGAGCTCAATGATCCCAGTCAAACAAGACCGAACCAGTTAAATACTAAGTTTAGATATGTGGACACAAGTATGTGGATGGTTAATTCCGACATGTTCTGATCAGTAACCAATACTATAAAACTTTTACAACAGTTACTGTATTTTCTAGAATTGTATTTTCTACTTATTAATATAACTGACTAAAATGAATCATTAGCATTTTGAAAAGATATGGTAATTTGCCAACTGGTAAATTGCCAGATCTTTCAAAATGCTGATGATTCATTTTAACCCATTTAAAATCATAACGAGAAAATACGATTGTAAAAGATTTCTTGTATCGGCCCCTGGTCCAATACATAATCCGAAATAGTCGGGTAAAGTGAAATGGAGGGTAGATTTATTTATTTATTGGTGTTTATGGTCACATACTTATACACAATGGCTAATCGTTACCGTGACAATTTTACGAGTGTGAAAAGCCGGAGTACCCGTAGAGAACCACAGAGAGAACCACCGAGCATCGACGAGCAACTGTCAGCTCCACAATATTCTAACTCTGTTCAAGCTCCTCTCAAGGAGGGTTACATCCTCTCAAGGAGGGTTACAGCGGTTGAAGACATTTGCACCATCGACGTGCAGTACGCCTTACTCACAGGTACTCGGCACAAGCTGAGAACTCGAAAAAATGACATTTAATAAGGATTTTTGGATCGACTCTCTTCACCCCCCTTAATAGACTAATATATAGAACAAGGTAAACAACATTGAAATTCTCGACAAACCAACCGACCTTCGTTTCATTCGTCTCAAATCTTAACTACGTGGTGTTTTACCAAATACCCGGTGTCATTTGAAAGGTGAGACAATAAGTTTTACGCTGATGTATAACTTGGCCGTTGGGTGTTCTGGGCTTATTCATAATTACTTGGAATTTCGGGATAAAACACGAAAATCATCAGGTCGACATCGATTGCGTTCAAGTGAATAAGTAGGGCATCACCTGAACTGCCTGATTTAGCCAATGGGAGAGCGTTGATGTATGAGTGCGTTCTAGGCTTTATTCATGGCTGGCCTGGAAAAATCTCTGTCAATGTTATTCGGAGAATAATGTAAATCTGAGACTTGCGACCATGGTGTGTAATTAAATTCAATTCACGATCAAAACTGAGCACCACGAAACATGCCATTTAAGAATATGCTTCAATCGGAACATGAAACCTTCAGGTTTGATCGTAAATCAGGCAGTTCAGGTGATGTCCTACTTATTCACTTGAACGCAATCGATGTCGACCTGATGATTTTCGTGTTTTATCCCGAAATTCCAAGTAATTATGAATAAGCCCAGAACACCCAACGGCCAAGTTATACATCAGCGTAAAGCTTATTGTCTCACCTTTCAAATGACACCGGGTATTTGGTAAAACACCACGTAGTTAAGATTTGAGACGAATGAAACGAAGGTCGGTTGGTTTGTCGAGGATTTCAATGTTGTTTACCTTGTTCTATATATTAGTCTATTAAGGGGGGTGAAGAGAGTCGATCCAAAAAACCTTATTAAATGTCATTTTTTCGAGTTCTCAGCTTGTGCCGAGTACCTGTGGCCTTACTACGAACAAAATATTTTCTCCCACATCATTGTATCTCGTTCTGGTTCAAGAGGGTGAACAACTATACTTGAAGATCTAGTGTCTTCCTCCACCCCTGGAAAACAATTTTACATCAACCGAAGCACGCGGCGTACTTCTAAGTAATTAGGTAAACCGCATCCTCTCCAACCTGATTTGTTCCGACTGTGATGTTTCAGGTCCCGAACGATAAAATCGAAGACATACCTTGATGATGTATTTGGAAAATGTTATCAGTCGGGACTTGAGCCACCACCAAAGTCGGTACAAATCTGATTTACTTCCCACATGTGCACCCATTCGGTTATTTTCGCGACGCATCTACGAATGTGTCTGAAGTAGAACGGAACACCCCAATTATCGTTCAATCGTTGACAGTGCGTCAAAAGCACGTATATCACGTTATAAGCACGTTATAAGTTATACCCCTTGATGCGTTTCATCCGCGATGTTGACAATGAATTGGTATTTTTCTATAAATTTAATATAGAGGATAACTTACGAGTTGATGTCGGTTAGGTGAGTGAAAGCTTCCCGTCGAGGGCCATTAGGCATCAACGAATTATTTATCCTACTTAAAAACATTCTGTTGCTGGATAATTCAACAGGTGTAAAATATTTAACAGCAGCCACGAGTGTGTGTGGGGGGGGGGGGGGGACGTCCCCCCACCCTTTTTTCACCAATTGTAGGTACCCGAACGGAATTTTCCGACATAACATACACAACCCCTATGGTCACTACACATCACCTATACATATACGACCACATAATTTTCAAGATTTTATTGAATAAAAATAGAAAGCTCTAAATTGAGCGTAATATTTGAAAGGATGGTTTCTGAATAATGATTAGCCCTTTGAACCCGAGAGGCCGCTTTTCCAGCCGATGAACATGATATTTTATAAATTCATTAAATATGATAGCTGGTAAGTGAATGTGTGGGGAAGATCAATCAATATTTTCAACGTGCAGCCCCGAGGCTGCACGTTGAAACTATTAATTGGTCTACCCACAAATAATGAATATGTCCTCTTGCAATTGCTATCATTGATTTGATATGGAAGATACACCAGGGTTCTAAGTGTTAAGTAAAAACAAAACAAAATAAATACATCGAGGTTAGTGTCTTAAATAGAGTGGGTTCAAGGGTGAGGGGTAGCGTAATAAATTTATATATTTTGCATTTGCATGAATACACCTCCTCACCACAATTGACACCACCTCCCTCTCTTCCTCCCTCCCTCCGAAGAAAATTCATTTTCCATCCTATACCCTTGTGGTACCCAGAAAGGTGAGACCCTGAGACCCCCCCCCCCCCCACACACACACACTTGGGAGTTTCCGTCGCCTCTTTTAGCAGATGTTGGATATACAACTATCCCTCCCCCGAGCATACGTTAGTTCTACTTTAAACCCTTTTACTGGCGTCATCCATTGTTATTCATTGGGGTATAGTTTGGCTATTCCGTGCTTAATAGTTGGACCGTTGAAAATCCATCAGCTAACTGTTGGATACTTTACATCTATTGAACTATCCAACAACAAAAAGTTTTCAAGTAGGATAAATTACACGTTGATGTTGGAAAGAAGAGTGAAAGCTCCCCGTCGATGGTTTAACGGCCCTCGACAGGGTCTAATGGTCCTCGACAGGGTCTAACGGCCCTCGGGTCTAACGGCCCTCGACAGGGTCTAACGGCCCTAGACAGGGTCTAACGGCCCTTGACATGGTCTAATGGCCCTCGACCCTTGGCCCTCGACAGGGTCTAACGGCCCTCGACAGGGTCTAACGGCCCTCGACAGGGAGCTTTCTCAAGCCTATCCAGCGGCAACGAGTTGTTTATCCTCTAAAAAAATATACCAATGAATAACAGTGGATGACGTCAGTAAAAGTTTTTAACAAGCTCTTAAGCCACCTGTCCAATTCTGTAAGGAATTTGACACTGCCATAGCATCGAACCTGTCTTGCCCTTGAATAATAGTTCATCGCCTTTGTTGAGATTCAATCGGGTGGAATATTGGTGTTCTACCAACTGACGTATCCACCTGATTGAAAGTGAAGAAATTCGATAACATATTTATCATTTTTGTTAAAACACCGCAAGAAATGTTTCTCAATCGAGACTTGGTTTGACCGAATCTTTGATGACATCACCATTATGAATGAAAACTCACCATAGCTGTAGTTTTATGATTACACTACGTAGCTATAATGTGTTAATAGCTTGCTGTTTTAAATGCGAATTAAATACTTATTGATTGGAATATTAAATTCAATGGTTAGGGCCGAGCCAGAAGAGTCCAGTTCAAACAAGCTCCACAACACACACCACCATTTCCAAACGCCATAGTCGACCTACCATAAAGACGACAATGGGAGTTCATAATGTTGCATTGTTATTTTTTTCCCGTTTTCAATGTTGATATTAATCCCTCTCTTTCAGTGCTCTGTTCATCTTCATACCTGTGTACATTTGTCCACCTGGGGGCAATACTATAGAACTTTTACAATTGTATTTTCTAGAATTGTATTTTCTAGTTATGACTTTAAACGGGTTGAAATGAATCATTAGCATTTTCAAAGATGTGGCAATTTGCTAGTTGGCAAATTGCCATATATTTTAAAATGCTAATGATTCATTTTAGTTTTCCAGTACTGGCTCCTGTTTCTCTTTTTCTTCCTTACCTCGGGGAAAGCAGGGAAACAGCCAATCTGGCCTTTCCCGGCTGGTAGACGTAAGTAAACTAGTTAGTTATTTTTTAACTTATTTTGACGTCTATATTGTAAGTTTCGTATAATTTGGATTTTATGTTTGTATACTGGTGAATAAAATATATATCTTATCATATCTATAACTAGAGTACTAGAGAATATCTGTATATCTTTCTGACTAAAGGGACATTACATTGTATCAACGGTAGTCGGAGCTTCAACTCTGACCAGAATTGGAGTGGTGGCCTGAGCGCTTGGAATTTTATGTTGGCGTTTGTTTTAAATAGTATCGTTCTCAGCTGACTCACGTAGTAGCGTATTATCGAATCGCAAATAGACGCTGTAATTTACGTCAATTATTTGATATGGATGCTTTATAATAGTTTATAATTTGCCTCCGAGGACAAATCCTATATGCAACATCCCAGAGCACAGTCGTGTGAGGACAATAGGTAATCCTCAATGTATCCTCATTCTGCATTCCATCATATTGTTGTCTCCCTGTTCTGGACTGCAATCCTGTTTAAGTTAACCCTCTGAACTATAGTGGTATCTTCCATACCATTTCAATGACAACAATTAGAAGAGTCCATAATAATTACTTGGGGAAGACAATCAATATTTTCAACGTGCAGCCTCTGGGCTGCACTTTGAAAATATTGATTGGTCTACCTCACATGTTTACCGAGCTGCCATCCTATTTCATAACGTTATGGCGTTTCATGTTCCTGCCCGGAAAAGCGGCCGCTAGGGTTCAAAGGGTTAATACCATTCTCACAACTTTCAAATTCCCCAAAATCGTCTGTTTCGGCTTTGATCACACTTAAGAACTTGACATACCTGCGACATATGTATATAACGCTCCCTTCTCCACCCCCAGCTTCTTTCCAGAAATAGTTTATTGAGAGAGAGAGAGAGAGAGAGAGAGAGAGAGAGAGAGAGAGAGAGAGAGAGATTAGGGCCAACATTATCTTTACCAATGTACACCATAATACCACACTTTGAAATCAGCTGGGTAACTGGGTTCATATTCATTCAACCCAGTCGATTTGGTTTAATTTTTAACCAAACTGATTTTGAGAGCACAACCATCACCACCACCAACACCAACCAAAGGGAAATCAGGTGCGAGGTTATCGCGACTCAAATGCAATTACCTGGAAGTTGTATTTTCTTTCGGGTTTCATTCATTAGAGGGGGCGCGGTGGCGTTGCGGTAACCGGTCCTCGTCAGATCACCGAAGTTAAGCAACGTCGAGCCCGGTTAGTCCTTGGATGGGTGACCATTTGAGCGATTGATTCGGACTCCCGCGTTGTGTCCTTGGGCAAGGCACTTAACCCTGATTGTCCATATGGAGGCACGATGACGCCGTGTACTAAGACGTACTGCACGTCGACGGTACGCATGTCTTCAACCAATCTAACCCTGCCTGTGCTGCAGTGAGGAGTTACGATGTTGGGGAGCTGGCAGCTGCTCGTCGTTGCTCGGTGGTTCTCTCCGGGTACTCCGGCTTCCTCCACCCGTACAGCTGTCACGGTCATGATTAGCCATTGTGCATAAGTATGTGACCTTAAACACCAATAAATAAATAAATAAATAAATAAATAATTTATTCATTAGAATATTTTGGAAATTAAGGGAAATGTGGCGCGCATACTATTCACTTATTAGATGTTCCTGCTGAATCCCTGGTATCATTTATCTTATCCATGGCCTTCGAAGTCGAGAAAAAAAGTGCGCATCATTGGCTCCATAATTAACGAATTTCCCCACCGCGCGGAAACGTTTGTTTAATACAGGAGGGGGGGGGGGTGCAGTTTTCTCACTGTACAGGTGCGTTTGTCCCAAACATTGCTTGGGGTGTTGTATTCCTACTACACATGGCCCACCACTGACATACTGTGTCTGAGTGCCATTTATGGTCGTACATCCCTCTCCTCACACGTTCTAAATTCCCTTCGCCTCTACCATCGTGCGTCTAACTCAACTCGGTATTCGAAAACCGCCAACTGAATGCTAGGACGATTAGACCCTCAAATGTATATTTTTTCTACCGCGAACGCACGCATACTTTCTAAAAACATACGTACGTAAGCGATAACTAAAAGTGTGCGTGGTTACAAAGAGACCCTTTCACAATACGACTGTGTCTAATCTATTGATGTATACTTTGGGGGAAAAAGCCGAAATTCACATTATGTGGTACATCTTTGCCTTGAAAAAAATTGGCCTTATTCCAAACAAATCCACCAAACGTAAAATTCGAGAGCCGCCATTCAAATTTGATCCTCAAAACAATATAATTATGATACTATTAGGAGTCTGATGGAACGTTCCATATTGGGGGCTTATATCACTGGTGGCCAATGTGACTCAGTTGCAGTGTGGGAGTACAGTAAACAAAGCTATGGCCTGGACTAAAACACATCCATATTAAGATAAATGTATATGTGAGGCTTCATATTAAACAAATTCCACCGAGCCAAAACATTGTGGGAAAATTTGTTAACTGTGGAGTCAAAAATAAGATTGCAATGATGGGAACCCAAAAGAAATGGATTGCATTTGAGTTGTGAGGGAGCTCCAGTTTCTGATTCTTTGGCGGTGGTATTATGGTGTAAAATGTCTCTCTCTCTTTGTAGCATGTATATTCTTAATGAATTCATTTCAATTCAATTCTCTCTCAACGTCGGCGCGCCCCTTCCAAATTTCTGGTTAAAGTTGACCCAATCTTCGGTTCTGGATGGATTATTTAACAGTTTTATTGATTATTTACCTCTCTGACATGTGACTCCGGAATATTTCTCACTTCCACAACTCTGACATTGATCAGTAGAACAATCAGCCTCATTTGAACAGTGACAATCGTACTGACATTTATCTCCAAATTTCCAGAGAGAACAGGTTCCACCTACGAAAATGTTAAATAAAAATCACATTTACAGCACCACAAACACCATTCGAATATGACCGTCAATTTCCCAACTTTCTCAGGTTTTCAATGTGAAACAGTGCCCTACCGATACTCAACGCAGGGTTGTCTCCCCTCGCTACGCTCGACACCATCGAAGACTTATCGATCGTAGCGAGGCGAGACAAACTGCTTGGAGTTTGTGTGCACTGCTTTCGTTAAATCTGTATCGGGGATATGCGGGGGTGGGTGGTATAGGGGAGGTGAAGACATTAGTTCAGTCATCACGAAGGCTATAATTATGTTCTATACGATTCGTGCCAAAGCCCGTCATTTGTATCTCATTCCACCGAAAACCCGATGGCCTCATGGTCTCAAAGTTGAAAGCTACTCACTATCAGAGGTCAAACGGCAATAATTGAATAAAGCCTTCCAATTCTTTGAATGTATTTTATATATTATTCATACGAGTAGCAGGCGAAGTGCAAGAGGATGGATGGGCAGTCGTGGTAATTCACCCTCACTAATCAGCAGTGCCGAGGAAAATGCCGAGGAAACGGAAAATATCCACAACAAAAATACTGCCGAGGATGGCTTCTTCAGAAAGCCTTGTGGTGGTAGAAACTGCACAACTTCCAGGTTACACAAGGAAGCAAACCACGTGTGTTGCACTACGCTGTATTGCTAATCTTACAATTTACAATACAAATTGCAACATAACCACTAGAAACTATGTATTCTGCTTCTTCTGTGTTGATAACACTAGAATCTGACATCAGTTTCTGGAAAGCCAATACAGAGCTTTCCAGAAACTGATGTCAGATTCTAGTGTTATCAACATAGACGTAGTGAGATACTTGGTTTGTGGTTACGTGTATGCTGCATCTTATTTTCAGTCATACGAAACATATGGAGCAAGTCGCCAGCTTACTTCCAAGGTTTTTGCTCAGCATTCACATGGTTCATGATGTATCTCGAACTACTTTCATATGTTAAAGTTACTTGAAAGTTTTCATTTCACCACATACTACATGTACATATACATGGCAATTGAGACTATGCCCTGCCCCCTGATGATTTTTACACATGTTTAGCGAACAGGTTTCACAGCAATTCCTGTTCACTGTAAAAAATTACCGTAATTCTACGGTTAACTACTGGCGGATGACTGTCAAATACAACGGTCTCGAAGCCGTAAATTAATGTTAACGGTGTTGCCGTAGAAAAACCCGCGAATTTGATCCAATGAACGTATTTCTCCCGTCACACTGTCCAATTACGTCGAAGGGCCGTAAAAATTGTGAATTATGGGATCGGGCTTGTCATATTCCACTCTGGAAGTCGCCATTTCCAAGAAGGACGCCCGATGGTTTTGAAGACGAACAATAACGTATTAAGTCTGTGACCATGTGAATCATGTTCATTGCAATCTTGGACATGAAAATCAAATAACGTCAATTTTTAATGCAAAGAATTGTTTCAGTAATCATGCAGAATAGCAGACTGTTCGTACTACGTCACCGATATTCGATGGATCTTATGGCTTGTGGCCACGGATCTCCGCTATGGTCGGCATACCCATATGCTTTTATTGGTTCAAGGTAAAATGCGGTTAATGATGGCTGGAATTAAATTATTGTTTTCAGTCGATTAAGGGTCATATGGCTGGAACTCTGCATCCGGTCATTTTGACCGTAATTATTTTGATGGTAATTTTTACGGGAAAATAAGGCAAATGATGGTTGACATTTGTTTACGGTCATATGACCGGCAGCAAGTTTCCAGGCATATGACCGTACGAATAACGGCAAACCATGAAAAAAATAAATACGAGAATATACGGCAAATGACAGTTAAAATGTTTTAATGCTTACGGTCATATGCCTGGAAACTAGCTGCCGGTCAAATGACCGTAAAAAATTACGGTAATTTTTTACAGTGTAGAAGCACCAGTTTCCACAGCAATTTTTTTGCCGAGGGAACAAGGATGAATTACCAGGACTGTATACACACTCTCTAAAATGAGTTGGTTTAAAATCAACCCAATTCAAATGTGTTGCGTGACTGTGAACCCACTTGGGTTCATATTCACTCAACCCAATTGATTGCCATTAATTTTTAACCCAACTGATTTTAGAGTGCACACACGTCTTATAACAAATGTCAACTTTATACCATCCATGACCAAAATATCTGACACTGCATGTTTATGTACCCTAGTCCATATAGTGGTGCCTAGATAACATGAACATTTCAAATTTAACCAGGAGGAGATCCCGAGTCCCATCCTATGAGAGGCTGAGTGAACTCTCCAGATTCTGCGTCAGGCAAAATGAAAGGGGGCGGGGAGGAGGCAAAAAAATGTTTCCATTGCTTGTAATCTTTTGTTCCCAACTTACTTAATTCAAACTGGCTTTGCCCCCGCATATGACCCTTTATGTTAACATTACATTATATCAAAGAGGAACTGTTGGTATCCCCCAATAAACTGGAACAAACAATTCACAAAGAACAAAGTTTTATTTACCATAATTATAGTAGCTTACACTATAAAACGCAAAACAGATTAAAGCCTTTTGTCATACTTTAGGAGTGCACTTGCATATGTATTTACTCAGCTCTGGGAGAGTTTGATTAAAATTCAAAACACAACTTTTTCAGACTTTTAAGTTTTCATTTCTCCTTATTTCTTGCATATCATTCTTTCATCATTACGGATGCCACATGGTTCATTACTTGAAAATACAATAAATTTAGGTCCTTGTTAAGTGCCCACATATCTCTAAAGACATATCACATTTGCAGCTATTTTTTGTCACCTTAATTAGTCGTTTCTATCGAAGATACGAGTATTCTATACCACGATTCTTGTGTTTATGCAACATTAGCCTATAGAACACTGGCACTGAGAAATGTTTTCTGTGAAATTCGGCCTATGTGTAAGAACGTCGAGCAAGAACGCATCTGAGTGATGTTTTGACGTGGGCGAAATGCTTCGACATAAAACAGCGTCAAGCAAGAATGTAAACATACCGCCGAAGATGATATTTTTCTTTACATATTGTCAACTTCATCCACGTAATTCACGTTTATTCGTCTCTAAATACAGAACTTAACTCGAGCTGTGTATGAGGGAAGGAACCAATGACCCTTGTTGAAGTATTTCTTGTATTTCACGCGCGCCTTCAGCGCACGTGAAATACATGAAAAATTTCAACTGGTGTCGTCCCCGTCTTCCCTCCTCGTTGTACGTTGATCCTTCGTTGTTTTATCTAGCGTGACTAGTAGACGGCATTTGTAAGACATTTTGTTGAATAACTAAAAAAAAATTATCATTCGCTTCCAATACATAGATTACGCCCCTCATCAGAACGAGCAGATGACGAGGAGACGTCTCAAAGCGCAGTACCTTGGTGTCGAGAAGATTTCTGTACTTGGCGACGAGCATCGATGGACCTACAGTTTGAAAAATGTAGACATCACTGAAGAAACCCACCAACCCAGTTTTATGTGTGGAACAAGCCGGAGTACTCGGAGGGAGCCACCAAGCAGTGGCGAGAAACCGCTCGACTCCCCCAAATACTAACTCTGTACAAGCAGGGTTAGTATTTGTGGAAGGCAAGTTCACCATCGACGTGCAGAACACCTTAGTACAGAGCGCCGATGTGAACCCTACGTAGGCAAGCGGAAGTATGTGCTCTGCCCAAAATACGATGCAGTTACCGCTGGGCGGATCGAACCGCAGACTTTTCGGTTTGAAGTCCATTGCACCCTCCTTCCATTTTTGTGAACTAGCAGCCTTGCACACTTGATCGGTTTGTTAACCATGATGTCAACCAATACGAATCCAGGGGCCAATACTATAAAAAAATGTACAGTTGTATTCTCTAGAATTGAATTTTCTAGTTATGACTTTAAATGAGGTGAAATGAACCATTACCAATTTCAATTGGCAAATTGCTATATCTTTAAAAATGCTAGTATTTCATTTTAGACAGTTGTAATATTAGAACATTTCCTTTGATGTTCTATCGGTCGATAGTACATGAGTTTGTGTGATTTCTGAAATAAAATTTGAAGCAGGGAAGCTGCTGAAGGTTTTATTTCAGAAATCCAGTGGCCGCTTCAGCTCCCACCCCCACCCCCCAACCCCAACTTTTTTTGCCGGGTAATGTTTTTGTATGCATATATTTTAACACATCCAATGACTGGTGAAACAAGGGGCGGATCCAGAGCCTCCCTGATATTTTCGCCAGCTATGTTTCTCTCGTAATGGTTCAGTTTCGATGGATTTCGGATCAGTTTTTGCAGTAAGTGGCAGCAAACGCTAAAATGTATCCAGTCTGTTAAAAAATCGGTTAACTGAAATTGTTCGTCACCTTACAGACATACGAGTACCAAATCCACCCCAAGACAAAATAATCCACAGACAGTATAATTGCTGTTAAAATCTGGTAAAGCATGCAGGTGAGGTCTATTTATCAGCTTTGGTCGTACGACCAAAGCTGATAAATAGACCTCACCTGTATGCTTTACCAACGTTTTTTAACGGTTCTCAAAGCGTGAAATCTTGCAAATGCATCTGAAAAATCTCCGCTCAGGTGCACGGAAATGGGGAAATGGGGGTTTTGCCTTTTGGGAACCTGAAATTTAAAAAGTTCGTACGACGGGCCGAATCATGGTCGAACCGTCATACCGACGACCAACCATCGTCCGATCCAGCCCCTCCACTTTGAAAATCGTTCCGCCGCCCCTGCTATCGACCGATAAAACATCAAATGAAACGTTCTAATTATTTTATTGTGCCGAACAAAAAATAGCTTTCATTGTTAAGCGTTAACTGCAAAATACCACCAATCTTGTAACAATGTAGTAAAATCCAGAAATATGCTTTTAGTGACGTCATTTCGAACGGATGACGTCTCTTTAGGGGTTTCCAGATCACCAAATTCGAAAATGACTTGTTACAAGTGCCGTCGCTTTGGGAGTTTCTATATCACCAAATTCCAGTGTTTACAACTGCATCATGCTGTTCATGTTATAATTCATTATTAATGCCTGTGTGATAAGTGGTATAATGGAATATAAATTCATTGTTTCTTGGACGACGACATTTTAGAATTAAGCGGAGTGAAAGGATTTATTTTGAACTTGAGGCGGAGACTCAGCGAGATCGAGGAGTAATACTAAACTTGTGGAAATATATTATAAATGATCGATGTCACATTAATGATTCACTAAAAGTAGAAGTGGTGGACAACAGGTGAGTTTTAATATTTCTGATTCTTTTGAATTCATTGTTTGCAGTTAAAATTGAAAACATACCCATTGAACTTGGGGATGACATATTTGTTGGTAAGTTTGTGTCTATCGGTGACGAAAACAGTTAAACAGACACGGCACCAGCGTTTGGTGTTGAGAAATTCCAATCAGCGCGTGCGCAATCGACGCTGATCAATGGAAGTGGAGCTTACATTTTCTTTGTTCTCATGTCTCCAGGGAAGAACGTTCCGATAGTATCAGTGCTTTGTCCAAAAACTCCAGTACTATGACTTTTAGAAGGTGTCAAATTAAACAATCACGGATGATGTCACAGACGTGAGGCATAATAATAGAAAATACAACTGTAAACATTTTATAGTTCTGGCACCAGGTAGTAGTTCGCTTATAATCGGATAGTAAGGTAAAAGCCCAACAGTTAGTTACCTCTTCTCGTTGGTTTTTTCTGAGTATGCCAGCTTTGTCCACCACTGAAAAAACTTTCAAACGATTGGGTCATAATGGGTCTGGCTACTGATAGTGTAGTTAAGACCCAAAGTAAAGAAACAAATTAATTCATCCTTTGGACCACCAGGGCGCCATTGACAATGCAGGATCATTGAAGATGCATTCAAGGGACGAAATAAGTTCCCCTCTTACTGGTAGACAATGGTATGCTGGTTGTCGGAAACGGTACTCCACACGGCGAAAATGGAACAATTGTAAAAAAGTAATGTTGCGTGAGAAAGAATGGGGAATCCGTTGGACTTTTACTGATTTACAGCGAAGATGAAAAAAAAGAACTCGTTTCTGTTATCCATTTATTACCCCCACTTCGAATCAATCCAATACTATTCAGACGGGCGTATTCGCACGCTTTACCTCTTGGGGGGATATTGTTTTGTGTATCGGACTAATAACCCCAATATATAATATAATATAATAATATTCCGACCGTGAGTATGACTTACTTACATCTGCATATATTATCATCACTATAAAATTGTTTTTTCTAATCACCCCCACTCCTAGCCCTACTAAATTCAGGAAAATGCTCGTATCATTGTCAGAAAAAAATAATGAATGTTTCAAGTCTAAAAAAAACTTATTTTTAACCTTTCATTTCTTTGTCCATCGGCGTTTAATAACACTTTCAATGGCTAGGGTTATAACATATCGAACAGTTGTACGGTTGAAAGAAGCCGGAGTACCTAAAGAGAACCATCGAACACAAGTGAGTAACTTTGAGACTCACCAACGTTCTAAACCGATACAGGCAGTTAAAGTATGGGTTGAATGTAAGCGTACCATCAACGTGTTGTACGTTGCGCCACTGTCAGTGACGTACCTAAGGTATGGCAGGTGTGGCGCGTAGCCCTGGGCGTCTCTTGAAGGGGGCTTCACTGAGCACTTTCTATTAAAGTCAGACAACCCGTCCTCAAATAGTGAAAAAATAATCTTTTTTCAGACACATGATCTATTTTGGATTTTTAAGGATGAGAAGTAGGGTTTAATCACGGGAACGGGAATATTCTGGTTCTCGTTTTTGAATGTCAGTAATGATACCGGGAATTTTCCGGTTGTCATTTCTAAATATCAATCCAGATACCCGGGAAATTCATCGGACAGAAACACGAACGCAACCTTTGATTCCCGATTCTCGTCTACAAAAGTCCAGGACATTGGCACCCCTTTTCAGAATCGGTAACTGGGAAATTCCAGTTCAACCATAGCCCCAACGACGATGCTGGCCTCGAAAGAAATATAGAATATACCCATAGTAGCTTGGTGTACCAAATGTTCACCACGAGCGGTGAAGTGGTGTCAACCGCGAGCCTTTGGCGCGCGGTTAACACCACTTCACCACGAGTGGTGAGCATTTGATACACCAAGATACTTTGGGTATATTTTATTTATACCATGATCGTCAGATTATTAAGAGCCGCTATTATTTTTTCTCGATTTTGCTGAACAGTAGACGTACGTACGTGGGAATCTGTTTTTGTTTACATGAGCATCGGTGGGCGGTACTTCGGCTGTCAATTTTATCGCCGAAATGAAATGGAAAAAGAAACGGAGCCTTTTTCGTTTTAATAACATAATAACATCCTATTTCGAGTTATGGATGCTTTATTAACACGAGACAATGCATGTTTGTTAATTTTTGTCATCTTATGAGGTTTAAAAACGTAATAAATTATTGGCACTGTCATTTCACTCTTCGCGAAGCGATATGCGAAAATTTAGACAAGTTTGCATTCAGATCGACGTTACCAAAGGTCAACTTGGATGTAGTTCCACTGTAGGTGAAAATTTTTACCACTGAAATCCCATTGCTGTCGTGTTCCCCACGGTTGGTGTGTAAAGCTGACATTCATGTCATAGGCTTTTCATATATAGTAGAACAGGTAATCATGGCATAAATTGATATTCGTCGTAATCTCACAATCTAAAATACGCAATCATTGATACCATCGTCTATGTATTTCCCGGGTATCGTGATTGACTTTCAGAACCTGGAGCCGCAGAGTTGTGAAATTCCCGTTCCCGGTATTAAACCTTAATGAGAAACACTACCGTGGCCGGATTGTTATACAACTTATATAAATTATTAGGCAAAAATACAGTGCTGGGAGAAACATGACCATATACCTTGTAGTACACTGCTGAGCATCAGTGCTAGCTGGCGGTAAGACCATTCTCCTCCACAATCTTGGAACGTTGTATTGCTTTTCTGCCTTCTGAACGGAATATCCGCCTGTATAAATATCAACAATTAACGCGCGATCTCGACGAAGCGAGGTCGCAAGTTAGTTGTAGCTATTTGTTTCAGAGGAAATTCATTTAAGATGGAAACAGCAGTTCTATTCATATGTATATGTCGTAGCGCTTGTTTCCGTCGATACGACTCCGCTGACCACCGCTCCCCACTTGTGCAATCAAGTTTAAGCGCCGAAGACACAACACAAATGGCATCTCAGTCCTCTCAATCAAGGATATCGTATAACAAGAAAGAACACAGCGAGGGAGGAGTGCGGGGAACTGGTGTCAACGACCAGAAGTGAAATTTTTCTTGTATTTCACGAGAGTTGAAGGCGCGCATAAAATACAGGAAAAACTTCAGGAGTGGTCGTTGACTCCCCCCCCCCCTCCCCCCCCCCCCCCCCCGTCCTTTATCGGAGTTCTTTTTTGTATTTATACCATAAATCAACTTGAATTAAGTAAACTGGGCTTTTTATTTTTGGTGAATAATATCACCTTCGGCGGTCTGTTTACATTTTTGCGTGACACCGTTTTGTTTGGAGGCATTTTATTCACGTCATAACATCAATCAAATGCGTAACGACCAATCAGATGTGGTCTTACATGAAGTTCTTACACGTGGGTCGGATTCCACGTGTTCTGTTCATAGTAGATTTCTATGTGTATGAAAGGCATCTGGAAATGTTGCAGCAGCCATGACTAGATTTGATGAAACATTTATCCATATTTAACTCAAGAAATCATTAGTCAATTTACAGGGGAGGTAATTTAGTTATTGAGACTAAATTATACTTATTTCAGTGGCAAGAGAAACCCTGTCCTGATCAGGGATATCCGCCAGCAGCATTGCTGGAGTTAAAGCTATTACCCTCGACATTGTGAAAATAACTTTGAAATGATCTGCGTTTGCCGCGAATCTTAACAAATCTAACTTGAATGACTTTGTCAGGAAGTAGATGCTTTTCATCTTTAACCCTCGTACCCAGGCCTGTATAATGTTTTGCCTGAGGCTGAGGGGAAAATGTGATGGTCAGGTTTCACAACTGATCTCAGTTTTCATGCCCGATCCTAATCTTTTATTAGCTCTTGGAAAAAAAATGCATATCTATTTAATACGATATCAGCAATCAGCATAGATTTAGCCTTGCGTCAAATAATGTACATCGCGAATATTGGCAATACATTTGAATCCTTACCCTAATTCGAAAAGCAAACGACACTTGATAAAACAATTCTTAAATAAATATAAATTTTCCTTCTTTGTCTCAAAACAAAGCTTATAACCCTCTTTGGAATGGGTTCAGTGAGATCCTCCCAATGATGGGTCATACGCTATGTTTTGAGACATTTATGTATATTTATTGATGTTTAAGGTCATATATTTATGCACAATGGCTAATCAGTGACAGTGTTACAGGTGGAGGAAGCCGGAGTACCCGGAGAGAACCACCGAGCAACGACGAGCAGCTGCCAGCTCCCCAACGTCGTAACTCCGCACTGCAGCACAGGCAGGGTTAGATTTGTTGAAGACATGTGCACCATCGACGTGCAGTACGCCTTAGTACACGGCGTCATCGTTCCCCCACGCGGGCAATGGAGATGAAGTGTCTTGCCCATGGACACAACGCGGTTGCCGCAGGTGGGATTCGAACCGAGGACCTCTCGGCTTGCAGCCTGCACCTCTACCTACTGAGCCACCGCACTCCCCTATGTTTTGAGACAAAAAATGAAAAAATAATGAAGTCTGATTGGCGAATTTTTGTTGCACTGTCCGATTTTTACCGTAAAGTTTGATAAAGGGTTAAGCGACCGTATGAGAAAATAAAATATTAACCCTTTACCCAACGAATCGGCCGCATCCGCCAGCGTAATATGAACATTCAGCAACTGCAAAAATATTACTTTTCAAAAAATTTCAACAAAACCATATCATGTGACCCCTCGTTGAAACGAGCTCGTGCAGCTCGTTCCAACGAGGGTTCCCATGATATGGTTTTGTTGAAATTTTTTGAAAAATTTAAAAAATTATATTTAAAATAATAAATGTTGATATCGTCTGCGTTGGTTAAAGGGTTAAAATAAATGACAAAAGCAGAAGTTGCCAGTCTGTGAGTAAGCAGCATAAAAAACGCATGATTTAACAGGTGCAGCGGGGGCGCGGGGGCTCAGTTGGTAGAGGAGCAGGCTGCAAGCCGAGAGGTCCTCGGTTCCAATCCCAGCCCCATTGCCCACGTGGGGGCACGGTGACGCTGTGCACTAAGGCGTACTGCACGTCGATGGTGCACCTGTCTTCAACCAATGCTAACCCTGCCTGTGTGGAGTTAGTATGTTGGGGTGCTGACAGTTGCTCGCCGTTGCTCGGTGGTTCTCTCCGGGTACTCCGGCTTCCTCCACCCGTTAAACTGTCGTGGTCATGATTGGCCATTGTACAGAAATATGTGACCTTAAACACCAGTAAATAATAAATAATAATAACAGGTGCAGCGATAATTCAATTCTACAGCCCTGTAGGGTTGTCGGATTAAACTATTACACGGGAGCGCGGTGGCTCAGTTGGTAGAGGTGCAGGCTGCAAGCCGAGAGGTCCTCGGTTCGAATCCCACCTGCGGCAACCGCGTTGTGTCCTTGGGCAAGACACTTCATCTCCATTGCCCGCGTGGGAGCACGATGACGCTGTCTGCTAAGGCGTACTACACGTCGATGGTACGCATGTCTTCAACCACTCTAACCCTGCCTGTGCTGCAGTGCGGAGTTACGATGTTGGGGAGCTGGCAGCTGCTCGTCGTTGCTCGGTGGTTCTCTCCGGGTACTCCGGCTTCCTCCACCCGTAAAACTGTCACGGTCATGATTAGCCATTGTGCATAAATATGTGACCTTAAACAGCAATAAATAAATAAATAAACTAGTACACAAATGAAAGAAAGACTCTCCTATTTCGCTCTTTCAACTTTCAAGAGATTTATAAGAAGATATCATCCAGGTGCCAATACTATAAAACTGTTAGAGTTGTATTTTCTAGAATTGTTTTTTCTAGTTATGACTTTAACCCTTTACCCAACGAATCGCCCGGATCCGCCCGCGTAATATGCAAATTGAGCAGTTGAAAAAATTAAATTTTTCAAAATATTTCAACAAAACCATATCATGTGAACCCTCATTGGAACGAGCTCATTGAGCTCGTTCCAATGAGGGGTCCATGATATGGTTTTGTTGAATTATTTTGAAAAATTTAAAAAAAAATTATATTCAAAATAATAAATTTTGATATCGTCTGCGTTGGGTAAAGGGTTAAATGCTTTGAAATGATTCATTTTAGACTGTTATATTAAAAGGAAGAAATACAATTCTAGAAAATACAACTGCAAACTTTTTATAGTATTAGATCCAGGATGTAAGACTGGGAGGGGTTAAATCGTGTTTGTTTGACAAGAGAGGACGGTATGTGGTTATTGTTAAAGCCCAAAGAACACCAATGGTTCACCATTTCGTGCTCATGCATTTGTCTGACGATCGTTTACTTAGTATAGAGCTTAGGTGGCTGTCTGTTATTTTTTGAGACAGACTTTTTTGGATAGAAGAAAGCCATAGTACCCGAAACTATACTCCACGAACTTCAAAACACAAACAAGTACAACATCGTCACAATGGAGCAAAGAGTCTTACACAAGAACAGAATGCGCCAGGTACGAACTCACTATACTCTCGAATGCCTAATAATAGTATTGGGCGAAATAATAGTACAGGGTGGAAAATTTCTGAAAATTAATAATAGTATAGGGTCGAATAATAATATAGGGTAGAAAAGTCCAAGATGTGTGCCAGCCGCTATGCTCAGAGCCGTTTTTACAACCAGGTGTCTGATGCTCTTGAAGTGGTGAAGAGCTAAATTACTTTCAGTTATCATAATTTTCACATGCATTTGACTTGTTGCAATTTATAGGAGAGTGCCAACAGGCACTTTCCCATAATTATACCAGGGCAAAACCTTATAGACTAATTAATTCTGTTTCAGCGATGGTATGAAGCACATCCTCTTGAGTACTAGGCCTTAAAGTTATAGTAACAGTACTTCAGAATAAAGCCCAAATATATGCTTCCAGATCTCTACCAGTTAACATTTCCATTGCATCCTGCATTTGCTTGTACATGTACCTTGCTAGTTTGTTTTGGTGAACTTCTTGAGATAAGTGGCTGCTCTGCACATTCGATTGCTGAAAATTAATAATCATACAGGGCCAAATAAGGATCGTAAAGGCAGGAATTTTGTTCAAAAAAGAATAATCATACATGTATAATTATTAGGCACTCAAGAGAAGTCACCTAAGTCCAACGCCCCAATCAATTAGCTAGCCTGCCTCTCACTGACGTGCATAGCCGACACCCTCATTTCGATGCTGATTGTACGCTCGATTGTTCTTGATATTCAATCCTTCCCCTAACATTACCAGATGACAGCACTTCCTAAATAAATTATAGAAAAAATAATAAAATGGCTCAAGTTTACAAACAATGCTTATTATCCCTCATTGGAACGAACTCAAAGAGTTCGTTTCAATAAAGGGTCGTAAGCCATTTTTTGAAGGCAACAATGAAAAATATAATAAAATTTTAACTTACAATTTTGTGAACTGAGTAGACCGAAATGGCCGTTACCTTATGTAAAGGGAACGTGGTGAACCAGTGATTAGAGCATTGGACTTCAAATAGAAAGGCCGACGGGTCGATATTGGGCAAGACACTTAACCCTTTACCTAACATGAAAAGCAGACGACACTTGCAAAAAAAATTCTTGAATAACTAATTTTTTTCAATTTTTGTCTCAAAAACATGGGTTATGACCCCTCGTTGGAACGAGCTCGACGAGCTCGTTCCAACGAGGGGTCATAACCTATTTTTTTGAGACAAAAAATGAAAATATATTGAAAATTAATTGGCGATTTTTGAGAATAGCGCTGGCCGGTTTTGGCCGTTACGTTGGGTAAAGGGTTAATCCCGACTGCCCAGGTGTGGGTATGGAAGCGTTGTGTGCTAATACCCTTGAGTGCCTAATAATCATATATGTATGATCATTCTTTTTCCAACAAAATTCCCGCCTGTATGATCCTTATTTGGCCCTGTATAATTATTAATTTTCAGCAATAGAAAGTGCAGAGCGGCCTAGTAAGGTACATGTACAAGCAAACACAGGATGCAATGGAAATGTTAACTGGTAGAGATCTGGAAGCATATATATAGGCTTTATTCTAAAGTTCTGTTACCATAACTTTAAGACCTAGTACTCAGTGGATGTGCTTCATGCCATCGCTGAAACAGAATTAATTAGTCTATAAGGTTTTACCTTGGTGCAATTTATGGGAAAGTGCCTGTTGGCACTCTCCCATAAATTGCAACAAGTCGAATCCATGTAAAAATTATGATAACTGAAGGTAATTCAGCCCTTCACCACTTCAAGAGCATCAGACATGTGTTATAAAAACGGCTCTGAGCATAGCGGCTGGCTCACATCTTGGACCTTTCCACCCTGTACTATTATTCGACCCTATACTATTATTAATTTTCAGAAAGTTTCCACCCTGTACTATTATTTCGCCCTGTACTATTATTCGACCCTATACTATTATTAATTTTCAGAAAGTTTCCACCCTGTACTATTATTTCGCCCTGTACTATTATTCGACCCTATACTATTATTAATTTTCAGAAAATTTCCACCCTGTACTATTATTTCACCCTGTACTATTATTAGGCATCCGAGAGTACGTACTGTACGTCAATGGCACTTGCTTTCCACCGCAGCTAACTGTTTTTGAACGGAGTCAGTACGTTGGGATTTCTGACAGTTGCTCATCGTTGCTCGGTGGTTCTTTCCGGGTACTCCGGTTTCCTCCATCTGTAAAATTTCCCGGCATGATGTGAATAGTGGTGACGCCAGGGGATCGGTCTAGCTATCTACCTCCTTTATTTTGGCCTTTTCGGAGATCACTCTAACCTCCAGTCCCCTAACCCCTCTCCTCGTCGGGTCAAACCTCCTTATCAGGGAAATCCAGGCGTCACCAATGGATGTGACATTGGGTGTTGAAAGTGTTGTCAAATCCCCAAAACACAAAACAAAAAATTCCAACCAATTATGTAAGAGGTTAAAACATTACTTACCGAAAATCCGACCTATGAATAAATGTATCAGGACCAAATATGTAAGATTAACTGTCCCCATTTTATTCTCTCTGAGATATTGATTAGTGCATGGTTGAGAAGTCTTAACAGAACTGGGTAGTTTATATTCTGATGTTACTTGTTATCTAATCCGGCATTACTTCTTATAGATATATATATTTACTTCCGGTATTCTCCTTACTCAAGTGTTTCTGATTCACAACTGGTGCGTTGACAAGCTAGCTTTTACTTCCCATAACCCTTTACCAAACACCACTCGCAAACGAAGGTATCATATTATTCCTTGGAAACCCCCCATTTTGAATCTTTAACTTGGGAACCGTCATTTGAACAATTTGGCCAAATGTCATAAGCATCTGTTTCTGTAAAAACATTTAACCGGTGAAGGCATTTGTATGTAAGTTTTGCGGATAGTCCATCGTGATCAATATAAACATAAAATTCTAGAACACGTTATTAAAATTCCTGTTCAAAACTTTTCTATTGTTTTCGAAAAAGAATAATTTTTGAAGTGCAATGTATGTTTAGTTATGTTTAGTTATGTTCATTATTAAATTCAGTGCTTTTCGTAATTAATATAAATTGGGATTTCCATCATTTCAGCTATCGCGATCACGAAAGAGAGGGTTTAGTCTTTGTACCCTTTCCTCTCCTACGACCATGATTTGTTTTAACCCTTTTGAAGCCGCGAGGGCCCTTTTCCGGCCCAAAAACAAGGTAGGTCATAATTTCAAGTAGGGCAGCTGCCAAGTCAATGTGAGGAATAGATCAATCAATATTTTCAACGTGCAGCCTTAGGGCTGCACGTTGAAAATATTAAATGGTCTACCCCAAACAACGAATATGGATTCTTCCTATTGCTGCCATCAAACTGTTACGAAACATACCACCAGTGTTCAAAGGGTTAATTATTTATTTATTTATTTATTTATTTATTGGTGTTTAAGGTCATATACTAATGCACAATGGCTAATCATGACCGCGACAGTTTTACGGGTGGAGGATGCCGAAGTACCCGGAGAGAATCACCGAGCGACGACGAGCAGCTGCCAGCTCCCCAACATCGTAACTCCGCCTTGCAGCACAGGCAGGGTTAGATTGGGCGAGGACATGCGTACCATCGACGTGCAGTTTGCCTTAGTACACGGCGTCATCGTGCCCCCCCCCCCCCCCCCCCATGTGGACAATCGGGGTGAAGTAAGTGCCTTGCCCAAGGACACAACGCTGAATCCGAATCGATCGCTCAGACGACGGTCACCCATCCAAGGACTAACCGGGCTCTACGTTACTTAACTTCGGTGATCTGACGAGAACCGGTTACCGCAACGTCACCGCGCCCCGGCTGCGTAACTTGACCCGGTTATCGTAAAAGTATTTGGTAGAAGTGGCTTTCAAATTGGATGCTGGTGGGTAACTACATGTGTGTCCGAGAATTTCTGAATTGACAGCCTAGGTATTTCTCCCAAGTTATTCCTCTCAATTTTGACACACTTAATTATTGTACAATGACACTGCTGCCCCAGAAAAACAAACAATTTATCTTCAACTTCAATAAATGAAAAAAGATCTCCATCAATCTTTGGACCGAGATTATCGCAAGATTCCTTTCAACATGTAAAAGCCTGAAGAGAATCACGGAATTTAATAACAATCAACAGCAAGACATCTAGCATAGCCTTCAGTCAACGGTTGTGACATCTGCCTATTTGATACCCCTGCCTCCCTGGCCTATGTCGGGCGCATACAAGGCCAAGGAGGTAGAGGTATCAAATAGCGCACTCTATTCTGGGTATGAGTTAAAACCAGAAGTGTAGGGCCTACAACGTATCATAAATTGTAACATGACACTTAACAGTATTGACATAATATATATATATAGCGTCCCTTGAGAGAAACAAGGTGCCATCTACAATGCTAAAGCTAAAGTAGGCGTGGCAGTAAAACATTGTAGATGGCACCTTGTTCCACACGAAATCCGCCTGCCAGAGGTGGACTGGCCGTATGATACAGCGGGAAAATTCCCTTTGGACCCCCACTTTGGTTCCCCCTGGCCCCACCAAAATTGATGAAGTCAAACACCACTATTCGCAAGGGAAATTACGTGAAAATGGCCAAAAAGCGAAATGAACCTGATTATATAGAGTGCCGGTTTATCGAAATGTTCTCTATGTGGACTGCCATTTGCAGTCCATTTTGAGTGCATTTAAGGAATGATCGTTTCTTTTTGTCTATTTCTTGAGTTATGAACCCCAAACAACAAAGTCCAAACTGTGTAAATGGGCGTAGCCCATTTACACAGTTTGGACTTTGTTTTTTGGGGTTCATAACTCAAGAAATAGACAAAAAGAAACGATCATTCCTTATAATTAAACGTTCGCGACCCAAATAAATAAATACTGTTAGTCGTCCTCTACTTCAGCGAACAAAGACTTAAAACTAAAACTGGTATACATATTATTTTTCTAGCATAAACGAGGGCGCATATTACTGAAATGCAGGTAGCAATTGACACACTTTCCAAGTCAAATGCACTTATGTCATTAATTTTTTTATTGACCAATGAATTACGTAATGCAAAGAAAACGTCATAGGCCACGCCTCCCTCAAATTTCATTCAACTGTTCACTTCACGTAAAAGTTACGTTCCGTGGTAGGTGGAAGTAGGCCATCAGTACTACATTGTATTTTGGTTTTGACCGTTTCCCGAGAACTGAAAAACAGTTTGTAAAAGTGGAGTTAGATATAAAATCATTTTGATTTCCAAAAATTTTATTCAAATTAGCAATGTCAAAATTGCCGTATTCGTCGTGACCATCCATTGTTTACAATCGATTTGGGTAAAACGATGAACGCAGACGATCACCCAGTGTGCGTAAAAATTGAAATGTCAAATAAATACAGTTGTGAAGAAAAAGAAAAATTGACCCACCACGGTCATTTAAATATTTTATAAATAATTTCATGGTGATAATTAGTAATATCAATTTATTTTTATTTTTCAGATTTAGAACGTGCCAGTGTTCTAACTTCTATTGATTTGACACCATGTTGCAACTCCGAAAACTGGTATTTTAGGGGGCTGGGGGCGGACCTAATTGTGTTTTTTTCGGTTCATTGAGTTATGAAAAGAAAAAAAAAAGAATCGTGTGAGCCAATCGTTTTATCTAAAAACGCATAAACCGAAAAAAAAGTTTAATTATTTCGATATACCAGCAGTCTAGTCTGCCACTGATCGCTCAGATGAAAGGAAACAGCGCTACTTCAGTTTCAAAATTCAAACTTTTCTCCGACTGGGCCAAAGTTGAACTATTGTCTTCCCAATGAGGCATTGGTACCCCACACGGGGCAAGTTGAGTATCACATTTGGTATCAGAGTACCTACAGGTTTTAAAGTGCATGTCATAAAGTTTATCAAACTTCCTCAAATACGGCGCACACAGAGGTCGTCCATATATGGCTAAAGTGGGCGTGGCTGTAAAAGAGTTAAACACTTGGTCAACTCAAGTCTCGATTGACCAACATGTCAAGCGTTCAGCCAATGGAAATGAATCTTTATGGTATTTTGAAAATTTAACCGTCCGTATATATCAGTGCTTTGCTTTTCCGACCAACTGAAATATTCCAGAACAGTGACTCTAAACATAGGCGATGGACTATTTGAGGGCTAGACTGGTTTCAGGCAATAACAGCGTCAAATTCCTTACAGAATTAAACTAGTGGCTTGAGCACTTGACCATTGATGCCAGGACACATGAAATACAGGGGTGCTTTGGAGGGAGATCAGACCCCTATCTACAAATGCTGATTTATCAAAGGTAGCAGGTATCGTCGGTCCCGGGGTAGGGTCGAAAATAATCATGCCAAAAAGAAAGACTTCTTGAAATTAAATGTTAAATGTGTGCATTGTCAACGGACATGTTAGAGTCTCATGTGAGCAATATATACCACTCAAAGTTTGCTAAGCACCACATACTTGACACATCATTGTGAAATTTTCTTGTGACACATTTGCGATATTTTTGGTGGATGTGATTGAGGAATGTATTGAGATGGTCCCTAGTGTTTACATTTGCTCTTTTGACAGGCAGACTTTTCGTGACAGTCATGGAAAGCATGTACCCTTGATTTCCATGATGTTTTCATGTACTGTCTACATGCACATGAGATGTGTAGGGTATTCAGTCTTCCTTTTAACACAAACCCTTGTGATTTAATGATTGAATATGGCGAATGCAAATGTAAGAGGGCATTTGTTTGAAGCAGAAATGTGGTGGGTTGTAGGGAAGGTGGAACAAGGGGCTACCCATCGTCAGGCTTGTGAAGCCCTTGGTGTGCACCATACGATGATCACCAGAGCCTGGGCAAGCCTTCAGCAGTATGGCACACCAGTCAGACGACATGGTGGTAGCAGAGACAAGGCAACACCTGCAGATGAAGACCGGTTTTTGATCATTCAGGCCCATAGGAACCGCTTTGACACAGCAACCTAGCTTCGCAGTGACATTCAGAATGCATCCGGGGTAAATGTTTCGACGCAGACTATCCTGGCAAGGTTGCACGAAGGTGGTCTCCGATCGAGAAGACAATGTATTCGCATTCACCTGTCCCAGAACCATCACCAGGCACGATATGAATGGGCCACGAATCACGTCGGGTGGACCAGAGACGATTGGCGACCTGTCCTTTTACAAATGAGTCAAGGTACTGCCCAGACAACACAGATAGGCGTTCTAGGGTATGGAGAAGACCAGGAGAGTGATTTCATGCAGCAAACATTGCTGATCATGACCGCTATGGTGGAGGGTCAATAATGGTCTGTGGCGGCATCAGCTGGGATGGACGTACAGAGCTCTGTGTCCTTGACCGTGGTACATTGACTACGCAGCTGTATATTAAAGAGATCCTGAATGCCCACGTCAGATTGTATGCAGGTGCAGTGGGTGATAGGTTCATTCTGGTGGACGATAATGCCCGTCCGCATGTTGCCCATTCTGTCCGGGAGTACCGACAGAGGAAGGGGATTGATCGTATGGACTGGCCAGTAAGATCCCCTGACCTCAATCCATTCAAACGTGTCCGGAATGAGTTGCAGCTTGCGATTTCAGTCCGTCAAGTCCAACCAAGAAGCGTCCAGAAGCTTGGTGCCACTCTAGTCCAAGAATGGAACAACATCCCACAAAGGACCATCTGGAACCCGAATGGAAGCATGAGAAGGCGTTGTCGAGCTGTAATTAACAATAATGGGTCTCATACTCGATATTGAACACATATTAGTTCGCTCCGTCAACTTTTTGGCATATTTGAAAAAAATCCTCTTTTACCAATAATATCCATTTTCCATGATTATCGTATTAATAATGTCAAACACAAACAAAATCTCAATTTCTGTGCTTAAATCATTAAAGATATAATTAAATATAAAATATATACACTTTTCAATTCAACTAAAACGTAAAACAGGTAGATATACTTGGTGCTTAGCAAACTTTGAGTGGTATATGATGAATGTGACACATTCCCTTCAATGATTCTCCACCACTGAAGGAGGTGACACTGAAAAATATCTTTGGTGGCATCATGTTATCTGGATTTATAGGGATGGTTAACCCTTTCAAAAATGCTGTGCATATGTATATTACGTAAAAGGCATTTAACTGCGCGATAACACAGTACAAAGCAAATCGGCGAAGGAGGGTAAAATAGATTCGCCCACTTTGTAAATTATATTCATTTGGACGACACCATTCGGGAGCTCAGTATTGAAAGGGTTAATCACTGAAAAATCCTCCAGCATTGAAGGTCAACAGTATTAACTCGTCTCCCAATATACAGGGTATTTATTACCAGCCCGCGCTATTCACAAAAATATCTAATCAAATATTATTATAAAATGTTCAATGTTCGCATGAAACACAGCTTGTGAACCCTCATTGGAACGGGCTCGCTAAGCTCGTCCCCATGAGGGACCATAAGCTATGTTTTTGATGGGAAAATGAGATATTTTAGTTAACCCTTTACCCGACGTAACGGCAAAAACTGACCAGCGATAATTATTTTTTTTAAATTTATAGCTTATGACTCCTCACTGGAACGAGCTCAATGAGCTCATTCCAATGAGGTGTCATAAGCTATGTTTTTGACTCAAACAAATGAAAAAAATTAGTTATTCAAGAATTTTGTTTGCAAGTATTGTCTTACTTTCTTTTTAGGTAAAGGGTTAATCAAAAAAACTTTTTTTTCAATACTGTCCGCTATTCTTGTTAGGTAAAAGGTTAAATTATTCTAAACATCCTTGTTAATGTCTTTTTCTTCTTATAGTTTTTCATGTATTTGCACGTTTTTCTTCACGCAAAAAAAGTGTGGGTTTGAAACTGAAAGGGTTACCTTTCAATACACAAATCTCTTGCGACACAAACTCGAGATGTGCGGTTTTTCAATTGTAACGTGCTCTCTTTATCTGTTAATTTATTAGTTCTTGGCGGTAATGGAATATCCTGCCCCAGGGTATCTTGTTCGAAGATTCCACCCACGGTCTCGTGCGACTTCCTACTCAAGTAACACCCGTGTCCTCCTGGGAACGTCGGACCGATATACCAGTGCACAACCCCGTCACAATGAACTGCTGATTAACTGGTAGAGTGGATCTGGTCCAACATGAAGTCTGGGCTGGAGTCAACCAAAAGGTGACGGAATAACAGCATAAATCAGATACAATATTTTTTGAAACAATTAACAAAAAGAATGGTTACTCTATGAATGAAAAGATCTTCCGATTGCAAGAACCAATGCCGTCACAATTATCCGCTGAACTTTCTCCAAATATCGTGAGTTCTAGCTTTTCTGTCCTTCAACGCCGAAGTCTGCCAGTCGAATCCCCAAATTTCCGGTCGATCTAACTGATACAGATGCGGTGATGTCATCGGTTCCTGCAATCGGAATATCTCAAATGAACACGAAACGGCACCGTTGTCGCGCAAGACAGAATTGTCTGATCGAAGGGTGGGTACACCACGACCGTATTTATTTCGTGAATTACATCACACTATAATCCATACGCGTCTGTTTTTAAAATTTGACAGACATTTTGATAATTTCCAAAGTAGTGTTCCACCGATGATCGGAATCGGCCACCCCAATCAGCCGATTGTGGGCAATCCGATGACAACAGCAACGGCTCCTGGAACATCGTTTCAACCGATTGTTGCCAAGCTTTTTTTGTGATGATTCATTAACAACATTTTATTATCTTCTGCAATTGTTCAGTTGATAATGTAAAATGATATCAATGATACCATTCAATAAAGTTGAGAAACAACCACAATGAGTATTTTTAATTTCTCTAGACGCCCCTTTTACGGGATATACAAGTTAAACGATATGTACAGTCTACAATTGAGCGTACGTGCAGCAATCGCCATTTCATACCCGAAAAAGTGAAGGGCGCACACCATTGATGCAGGTCGCAGTAAAATGGCTCTGAGAGCCACGTATACCGCCCAAGTGTGCGCGACTAGTACTTTTACTGCGACCTGAGTCAATGACGTTTAACACTATGAAATATGTTCAATTGAATGTTGCATGTTCTTTCAAGCCTCGTCTAGTAGTGCACAGTACTACAATCGGAATTGGCTGAGAGTGAGCTCAAATAACCGGTAATCGATCAGCGGCCATTTTTGGTAATTAGTTGAACACTATTCCAAACATGATGAAACAGATTCCTTTGATTTTCATATGCTCCTATTTTGCAGTTATTATTTGACCTAAATGCGCCCAAAGAAGATGAAAAATTGAGAACTGGTTTTGTCTTCTCCGTAATGACTGGCCGCAATAAGTTTGACTTTTCCCTGTCGCGCATGCGTATGTTTTGACATATGACAGGATGACATCTGTTTTGATCGGCGTATTAAGTCAACGTGTACCCCCCCCCAAGCCCCCCGCCCCCCCCCCCGCCCCCCCCCCCAAGCATGGACATTTTTTCAAAACATTCTCTGAACGAAGCTTTGTTCTTGGTTCTGCTGGAAAATGATAAAATAATGCTCCAATTTCATGTATATCTACTTGGACAACAGGCCAATAAATTTTTCGAGAAGCTTTTGAATTTTCAATAAAACATTCTACTCAGTGGGTACCCATCACCCTTCCGGGGGCGCGTTAGCTCAGTTGGTAGAGGTGCAGACTGAAAGCCGAGAGGGCCTCTGAATTCGACCTGCGGCAACCGCGTTGTGTCCTTGGGCAACACACTTCACCCCCATTGCCCACGTGGGGGCACGGTGCCGTTGTGTACTAAGGCGTACTGCACGTCGATGGTGCACCTGTCTTCAACCAATGCTAACCCTGCTTGTGTGGAGTTGGTATGTTGGGGAGCTGACAGTTGCTCGCCTTGCTCGGTGGTTCTCTCCGGGTACTCCGGCTTCCTCCACCCATAAAACTGTCACGGTCATGGTTAGCCATTGTGCAGAAATATGTGACCTTAAACACCAATAAATAATAAATAATCACCCTTCCGACAGTCACTACATCAACATTTTCATTTTCAAAAGGAGGCTTGAAATACTGTGTCGATATTGCGTAGTGACCTCAATACCAGAAGTGTTCAAGAACGTTTGGAGTGTATGTAACATTTGATTGAAAAAAGGGATATTTAAGGATCAAGACTTCGCGGTATTTAGTTCTCGATTGTCAGATTGGTAAAATTCTAGAATCGTTAACTCCCTCAAATCTCTATTTCCATACTGAATCAAAAAAGAAAGTATAATGGAAACAAATGTGAAAAAGTAGCATAAAGGATGAAATATAATAGTTCTAATGTTGCATGTTTGTGGACAAGACGTCGTGCAAAGAGTTTAATAACATGTTGTTGTTGTCCAGCCAACCGTATACAATTTTTCTACGAATTTCAAAATAACATATGCTACCCGAGAATGAGTGACCGACGATTTTCTTTGTGTTATGTTGTGCTAGAGAACCTGGGTTATTGAGAAAACACGCTAGTTTTTTGTCTTCCGACATTTTAAAAAATACCAAGGTTAACCGAAAATCAGAGGTTGCGTGCCATTGGTATGTTTTTGGCTGGGATACCTCCAGATGAGCTCGCTGCTGAGTTCGGAGTCACTGTGGCCACTATTTAACGTCTCACTTGAGGGGTCGCTTCCTTCTGGCGACGAGAACAGCAACAATTACTCCTGGTAGAACTAACAATAGAATTAGTGCACAAACTGTCCGCAACAGATTCGCTGAACACGGCATCTGAAGTAGCGTCCATACCACGGACCAATCCTTACCAACGTCATCATACCGTAAGAATGGAATGGGTACGTCAACGTGTTCGTTGGACGCAGCAGCGTTGGGTCACAGTTCTTTTAGTGATGAATCACGATTTTGTCTATAGCGCGCTGATGGAAGGGCAAGAGTGTATCGCCGACGAGGAGAACAGTTTTCTGATGATTGCGAGCGGGAATGCGACCGTTTTGGCGAGGGTAGTGTAATGGTTTGGGCAGGAATTTCCTTGCACCATCGAACGCAGTTGATCTTCATCGATGGTAATCTGGATGAACAGCGATATAGGAACGAAATTCTTAATGCTGATGTTGTCCCGATGTTCAACAATAACGTCGGGTTGCAGTTATTCCAGCAAGACAATGTCCGATGACATGTGCCGCATATCTATCGTGACTTTCTTGAGGAGGTGAGCATCGAACTTCTTCCCTGGCCCCTACTCTCGGCAGATTTGTCGCCAAGCGAGCATCTGTGGGATCAAATGGACCGTCGGGTACGACTTCATGATCTTCATAATAATACTCTCGGACAGGATTGACCTGAGCGTAAAAGTTCACAGATATTCAGCAAATACGGTTCTAAGGAACTGTAAAGTTATCTAAGGAGAAGGACGTGCATCCGATTCCACGACACTACCGACATTTACGAAACTGTGAGAAAAGAGAGGGAGAAATACAGACATTCGCGGTATTATTATTTCATTATTGCTTATTGCATAATTAGGTTATTGGGCCTAAAATGTTAAAAATCTGTTTCTCAGCTTTCCCGCGTGGACCTTTAGACTGCCGCATGCTCTCTTTTTATAATCGATGTAAACTTGAAAAAAGAAATAAAATTAAATGGCTCATGTCTGATATTTTACCCGAAATAAAATTTGTCCCTTGAATGCAAGAAGGCTTTGCAATGCTTTAGTATCCCAGAGCCTTCTTGCACTCATGGGACAAATTAGCGCACAAACTGTCCGCAACAGATTCGCTGAACACGGCATCTGAAGTAGGCGTCCATACCACGGACCAATCCTTACCCAACGTCATCGTACCGTCAGAAAGGAATGGGTACGTCAGCGTGTTCGTTGGACACAGCAGCGTTGGGCCAGTTCTTTTAATAATGAATCACGATTTTGTCTACGGCGCGCTGATGGTATTCAAAAGTGTATCACCGACGAGGAGAACGGTTTTCTGATGATTGCGTGCGGGAATGCGACCGTTTCGGCACCATCGAACGCAGTTCATCTTCAATGATGGTAATCTAAATGAACAGCGATATATGAACGAAATTCTTAACGCTGTTATTGCCCCGTTGTTCAACACTAACGTCGGATTGCAGTTATTCCAGCAAGTAATGTCCGATGTCACGTCGCGTGTATCTATCGTGACTTTCTTGAGGAGCAGAGCATCGAACGTCTTCGCTGGTCCCCACTCTCGCCAGATTTGTCGCCAATAGAGCATCTGTAGGATCAATTGGACCGTCGGGTACGACTTCATGATCTTCAGACGTTAGGCGATTTACGTAATGTTCTAAAGCAGAAGTGGAACGCAATACCACAGGTATTGACTGTATGTGTGAACTTTTCATTTCACCCCATGTCTGAATTGCGACGTCCTGGTGTGACGCTGGCAACAGTAAGAACGTGAAATTATGCAAATTCATACCGCTAGACTCGAAATATGAATTTACAATAATTTGTTTGGGATTAAAGTCGATAATACTAAACATTGCTCCTCAAAGTTTATTATACTTTCTTTTTTGACTCAGTATATTTTACCTGGAGTGTCTCTGATCGAATTACCCCAGAGAAGCAATGATGGTCCGAGCTTTAGGAAAACGTCTTGCTTTATGTGCGGGAAGCAAGGTCACTTGCCAACGGACTGTTAATGTTAGTTCGAAAGGATGTGTAGGGACAAGCCCGTAGTTTGATCTGGCAGGAGTTTTGCAAGCATGCAGGGAGGTGTCCACACATGGTCAGAGTTCTCTCCCTCAGAGTTAAAGAATAAATTGGAGGGAACTTGTCGTTATCAGGATCTGGTTTGCGGGAGGTCGTAGGCAAAGGCCGGCTCAGCATGGTGGACGCATGTGATCCTGCGTGAGGAGAAACCGACCTAAGGCCAGTGTCTTAACAAGGGAAGCCCAACTCGTGAGGCCGAACTAAGAATGAGAGAGTTGGTCAAGGAGAACCAACGTCTGATGGTATTCAATAGGGACTCGAATAGAGGGCCAGGACCAGACGGCCTGTGAGCCTAGTGGCAATAGTACACGATGGGGGATTAGTAGTGGCCCGCCGTCCAGGGTAGGGTCGTGAAAGGTACAACAGAAAGGGGTTCGAGAGCAACCTGGTACACAGAGGGGTGAAAGAGGGTTCGGATAAACGCATCAGGAATCAAGGGAGTTCAAGTAAGTGAGTAACAGATAATATTGGGAGCGCGGTGGCTCAGTAGGTAGAGGTGCAGGCTGCAAGCCGAGAGGTCCTCGGTTCGAATCCCACCTGCGGCAACCGCGTTGTGTCCTTGGGCAAGACACTTCATCTCCACTGCCCGCGTGGGGGCACGATGACGCCGTGTACTAAGGCGTACTGCACGTCGATGGTACGCATGTTTTCAACCAATCTAACCCTGCCTGTGCCGCAGTGCGGAGTTACGATGTTGGGGAGCTGGCAGCTGCTCGTCGTTGCTCGGTGGTTCTCTCCGGGTACTCCGGCTTCCTCCACCCGTAAAACTGTCACGGTCATGATTAGTCATTGTGCATAAATATGTGACCTTAAACATCAATAAATAAATAAATAAATAACAGATAATATTAGAGGTGGAAAGAATGGACAGAAAATTTTGTGCATGAATGATCGTGGGACCATAGTATCATAATTATAGTGAAGCTATTAAGGTAGTGGTGGACAAAGTAAATATATGTTCATTTAACTCCATATTGTTTGTTTTTCGAAACAAACAGGTGGTTTGTTCTTAACCCTTTGAACCCTAGTGGTGTCTTCCATGTCAGTTCAATGGCATTAATTAGAAGAGTCCATATTAACTATTTGGGGTAGACCAATCAGTATTTCAACGTGCAGCCCGAGGCTGCACGTTGAAAATACTGATTGGTCTACCCCACAATATTTACTGAACAGCTATCCTATATTTATGTATTTATTTATTGATGTTTTAAGGTCACATATTTATGCACAATGGCTAATCATGACCGTGACAGTTTTACGGGTGGAGGAAGCCGGAGTACCCGAAAAGAACCACCGAGCAACGACGAGCAGCTGCCAGCTCCCCAACATCGTAACTCCGCACTGCAGCACAGGCAGGGTTAGATTGGTTGAAGACATGCGTACCATCGACGTGCAGTACGCCTTAGTACACGGCGTCATCGTGCCCCCACATGGGCAATGGGGGTGAAGTGTCTTGCCCAAGGACACAACGCGGTTGCCGCAGGTGGGATTCGAACCGAGGACCTCTCGGCTTGCAGCCTGCACCTCTACCCACTGAGCCACCGCGCCCCCCCCCCCCCCCCCCCGCCATCCTATATAATGACGTTATGATGTATTATGTTCCTGTTCGGAAAAAGCGGCCGCTGGAGTTCAATGGGTTAAGGGGACTGTCAACAACAGGGTTAAATAGTCGAGATTGCCTGCGTGGAAAAGGGAATCATATTTATAACTGAGAAATATTATAGTAGATAGTTCCCAGCATATACGACAACCGTTGGATAATCTCTTTGGATTTAAGTTAAATTCCTTTGGTCATGTGTGGTTTTGGTGCACAGTTAACGAAATTTGTTCTCGCGAGAAACAGGCCACAACCAAGAGAGATATGAGGTCTATTACCAGTATACCCAACATATTTCAAAAGAGATCAGAGCAAGCCAGCCTGGAAATAGGAAATCTGTCACTTGCAGAATGAGGCCCCCCAGAGTGTGTATTTGCTGATGCTATACCATACAGGGGCTAGAATCTCCCAATTTATCCTCTGGGTGCCTCTTTCTGTTTAGGGCTGAGATCCTGATGCAGACTGAGGTTTGGAGATGGTACATTAGGCAATGCTACCCCTGCTGTGCCTTTGGGTACCTTATTCTGCAGATGACAGTCTGAATATTTCCAGGCTTGGGTGGGAGGATCGCAGACGTTAAGGAGGGGTGCGGTGTCCGAAACTGTAAAAATAACGACGGAATGGGGGTGATAGGCCGCACACAAAGAACTGTCTAGTAGAATAAAGTGTACGAATGAGGCTGGCACACCCAGGCTGCAAAGTCTACTTAATACAAGCTTTAGACAAAATAAGCGCGGCCGTGTAGACTAAAAAGTCTACTAGGATCAATATTGCCATGGGATAATAGACGCGGTAGATGTTGGACAAAAGTCTGACTCGAGTTACAGAGTTAAGTTGGTTCATCGGTGAAGAGAAACTTGATCTGAAGGGGAACGCATTCAATACAGGGGCGGCGGAAGCTCCAAAAAAGTAGGGGGCACAATTTTTTTCTGGGTAACTGCAGGGGTGTACACATGGGCACGTTTTACCATAGTCCAAACTTGGACCCCCACGGACTTTGGGTCCGAGTTTGGACTAGTTTTACTATTACTATACATGTTGTCTGTGGTTATTATGGCTAGTTGCGAACTTGCGATGGGCAATATCTCAATATATAAAATGGACAGTGACACCGATAGTATTATGTTGCCAATTTTGATAGAACTATATTACTATCTCCCACAGTCAATATCGCCATAGGGGTTGTGTACGTCATGTCAGAATATGTACTGTTAGGGGTACCCATAATTGGTGAAAAAAGTGTGGGGGAGGCACGTGCCCCCCCCCCCCCCCCGGCTCCGCCGCCCCTGATTCAATACGTTTAATAGGGTGCATACCAGAGATTTCTAAAATTATAATCTCGGACGGGACTAACCTGAAAGGTTCACAAATATACAGCAAATACAGTTATAAGGAACTGTAAGGCCAACCTTCCTTTTGTTACTTTTAACCCTTTACCTAACGTAACGACCAAAACCGGCCAGCGCTATTCTCAAAAATCGCCAATTATTTTTCATTATTTTTTCATTTTTTGTCTCAAAAACATAGGTTATGACCCCCTCGTTGGAACGAGCTCGTCGAGCTCGTTCCAACGAGGGGTTATAACCTATGTTTTTGAGACAAAAAATGAAAAAAATAGTTATTCAACAATTATTTTTGCAAGTGTCGTCTGCTTTTCATGTTAGGTAAATGGTTAATAACGAAAACAACAGACAGCCCCGAGAGCAAGCAGTCTGTTGTTTTCCTTTATTAGATGTTGCATAAGGAAACTCGCTCATCTTATAATTTCAAGGGAGATAACTTTATCGAAAGTCGATTTTCATGGCGAGACAAGTCGGGATGCCTAATTATCCCTCGTTGTCTAAACAACTGGACGTGGAGCATGGGTGTACGTACAAAAGAACATTCGAGAAACTTCCTGTCATGGTTGAGCAAACATGGTTCACACACCCCAAGACCTCAAGATGGTTTATTTATTTATTTATTTATTTATTTATTTATTTATTTATTTATTTATTTATTGGTGTTTAAGGTCACATACCTATGCACAATGGCTAATCGTGACCGAGACAGTTTTACGGATGAAGGAAGGCGGAGTACCCGGAGAGAACCACCAAGCATCTCCGAGCAACTGTCGGCTCCTCAACATTCTAACTCTGTTCAAGCTCCGTTCAAGCAGGGTCACAGCGGTTGAAGACATGTGCACCATCGACGTGCAGTACGCCTTAGTACACTACGTCATCGTGTCCCCATGTAGGCAACCGGGATAAAGTGCCTTGCCCAAGGACACAACGCGGGTCGTCCCGGACGGGGATCAAACTCGGGACCTCTAGCACAGAAGTTCACAAGTCTACCACTGGGCCAACGCGCTCCCCCTAAAGATAGTTTCTGGTCTGAGAGAAGGTTAATTGTTCTAATTACTCTTCATCTGGTTTTGAAACTGATATTGGCGATACTAAACATATTGTTGAAAGGGAATAATAATCGCCTGTGTGACTTAACCATTACATCTATATTTTGACGAAACAGGAAGACGTGCTCTTGAGTTAAGTGAGCAGGACTTTAACAACTTGCACGAACAGAACATTTATGACTAATGCTTTTGGCTAAAGAAAATTAATATTTAGATTCTCAGGGCACCGGGCATTAGTTTTTTCGGCCCGTGTTCGTATTTTTTTAAATTTTGGACAGGGACGGCGGAACGATTTTCAAAGTGTGTGTGTGTGTCTGGGGGGGGGGGGGGGGGGGGGGGGGGGGGGGGCTGGATCGGGCGATAGAGGGTCGTCAGGTATGAAACAATTTTAAATTCCAGGGTCCCAAAACCTCTATTTCCATGCATCTGAGCGGAGATTTGCAGGAAATGCATTTGAAAGATTTCACACTTTGTGAGCCTTTAAAAAACGTCGGTAAAGCATACAGGTGATATCTATTTATCAGATTTGGTCGTAACGACCAAAGCTGATAAATAGACCCCACCTGTACGCTTTACCAAACGTTTACAGCAATTTACTGTCTGTGGATTATCTTGGGGTGGATTTGGTACTTGTATGTCTATAAGATTACGATCTATTTCAGTTAACCGATTTTTTAACAGACTGTATACATTTTTGCGTTTGCTGCCACTTACTGCAAAAAATTATCTGAAATCCATCGAAACTGAACTAGTACGAAGAGAAACATAGCTGGCGAAAATATGGGGGAGGCTCTGGGTCCGCCCCTTGTTTCACCAGTCACTGGTTGTGTTAAAATATATGCATACAAAAAAACATGGCCCGGCAAAAAAAAGTGGAGGGGCTGAAGCCCTCCCCCCTCCCCCTCCCCCTCCATAGCCCCCGGTTCCGCCGCACCTGTTGGAGGCAAAATTCAAAATGCACAAAACTACCATGTGATTTTAGCGGTATCACATCGCGATTTGCGATGCATCATGTCGTATACATTGATAGTATTGTCATTCTCTTCTCGAAATGCGACACGATTCTCAGATGTATACAAAATAAATATTTATTTTACTGGTTGAGGACTAGATTATTTTTGGTGGTCTGAATTTGTTCATTAAAAATTGTCCTGTTTAGTGTTACAAATTATTGGAGAGTGCCAACAGGCACTCTTCAATAATTTGTAATAGAACAAATTTGTATAAACAAACTATTATTTACGTTTAACTGAATACGAAACATGGGTAAGGAAAATGTTACTTTTGCACTGGTATCCTCATTTTTGGAAAGGCCTGATTGTGGCTTCTAGCACTCAACCAGTTAAAAAAAAACTCCGTATTATTTTTGATCTCCATTTCAGTTGTTCTATATTGATTTTGTGTTGTGTGATTGCTGTTACAAAAAAACCTATCAGCGAAATCAACATGGAAGCTCTAGTATTTAATTTTAGACTCTCACAATTGGATTTTAAGCATCAGCGACCATTCCATCAGAAATAAAAGGGGGCGCGGTGTCTCAGTGGTAGACTGTTTGGACTTCTATGCTAGGGGTCCCGATTTCGATTCCCGTCCGGGACGACACGCGTTGTGTCCTTGGGCAAGGCATTTTATCCTGGTTGCCTACATGGGGGCACGATGACGCCGTGTACTGAGGCTTACTGCACGCCGATGGTGCACATGTCTTCAACCGCTGTAACCCTGCTTGAGCGGAGTTTGAACAGAGTTAGAAATGTTGAGGAGCTGACAGTTGCTCGTCGATGCTCGGTGGTTCTCTCCGGGTACTCCGACTTCCTCCACATGTAAAACTGTCATGGTCACGATTAGCCATTGTGCATAAGTATGTGACCATAAACATTCATAAATAAATAAATAAAATATTCAAGAATAAAAAATAAAAACCGTCCTCCCTTATTCGTTTTAAAAAAAAAGCTTGAGAATCAATTATTTAATTTTGTTTGGTCTTAGACATAAAAGTGTCTGCATGCACGAAGGAAGTACTTCTCGGAATCCTCACTCACTGGCGGTATCAGGGCGTGGTTGGGGTTGACATCTCCCACCCTGTCTACAATTTTTTTTTTTCAATCGGGACACTTTTGTCAGAACTGGAATGGAAGATTTCAATTCTATCTTGCCAGTAACCATGTACTAAAAAGACTATTGTTGATACTTGGACCTATGTCACATACATAGCAGGTCTGCAATCACGGGGGGGGGGGGGGGGGGGGGGGCACCCCTGGAAAACATTTTCGCCCCCCCCCCCCCCAGAAAAATTTCTGACACTGTTTTTCAATTTTCACCATTTTGATATATTTTATCTACCAGTGAATTAACCCAGAGTTGTCAATCTACACCTGCAATTACATTGAATATAATCCCATGACTGAGTCTCTATTGTTATATTTGAGGTGTTTATTCAACACACAGATTATACACTACTATGACAATATGAAACATTAACTAATTAAAAGAAGAGATGTTGAAAGTAGGAGAAATGCTCTCGTAAATAGAGGCTTTCCAGGGGACAAAGACAGGAAATTGCTCCTTTTAATGCCAAATTTTAAAATTTTTACCCGTGGGGTGGAACCATGGTCGCCTCGGGGCACATGTGCTTGGCAAAGAGTATCCAAATTAGTGGAATTTAGTCACTTTGTAGGGGTGGGGGGTGGGGGGGGGGGATAAAATGATTCTGAATGGTCCTTCAAAAGTTAGTGGACAGATATAAAAAATTGCGAATAATGAATCTTGTTATTAAAGCAGAAAAAATAAAACTTTTTGGGGTATGTTGAAGTAGAAATTGATCCTTCAGAAGACAGGACATTGCTCTTTTTAATGCCAAATTAAAAAAAAATTCCCATGCCGGTGTGACAGGAATGGAAGTCCGTAGGAAAATTAGTCCCTCTGGACTATTATTCCGCGGAATTATAGTCCTAGGTCTAACATTTCTAGGAATAGTAGTCCGCCGGACTACTATTCCTAGAAATGTTGGACCTAGGACTATAATTCCGCGGAATAATAGTCCAGAGGGACTAACGTTCCTACGGACTTCCATTCCTGTCACACCGGGTCGAACTATGGTCGACGCGGCGCACATGTGCTTGGCACGGTGTATCCAAATTAGTGGAACTTAGTCACTATGAGGGGAGTGGGGGGGGGGGGGGGAATGATTAAGAATGGTAATTCAAAAGTTAGTGGGCAGAAATAAAAAGAAATCAAATAATGAATCTTGTTATTTGAGCAGAAAAAATAAAACGTTTTGGGGTATGTTGAAGTAGGAATTGATCCTTCAGAAGACAGGAAATTGTGCCTTTTAAAACAAAATTTTTAATTTTTCCCATGTCGGGTCGAATCATGGTCCACCCGGCGCACATGTGATTGGCACGGTATATCCAAATTAGTGGAATTTAGTCATTATGGGGGGGGGGGGGGGGGGGGGGGGGGGGTGATTCAGGATGGTCAATTCAAAAGTTAGTGAACAGAAATAAAAAGAAATAAAAAAGAAATAAAATAATGAATCTTGTTATTTGAGTAGAAAAAATAAAACTTTCTGGGGTATGTTGAAGTAGGAATTGATCCTTCAGAAGACAGGAAATTGTTCCTTTTGATGCCAAATTTTAAAACATTTTCATGCCGGACCGAACCATGGTCGGCCCGGCGCACATGTGCTTGGCAAGATGTATCCAAATTAGTGAACTTTAGTCATTTGGGGAGGGGGGGGGGGCGAGGGGGATAAAATGATTCTCGATGGAAAAATGATGGGATTATGTTCATGTTGGGGAGGTGGCCCCCCTACATGACCCCCCCCCCCCTGATGCCCGACCCTGGTTGCAGGCCTGATACACAGTCGGCTCTACAAATGGAGGTTTGCGCGTTGTTTACCGTTCGGCCTGCTGGGCCCAGGCAGTCGGGGTGGAGAAAGGAAATTCCACCCCCCCCAAGGTTAATTCTGTGACGGGCCCCCTTTCGAAAGTGTCGGGATACTGATGCAAATGTCGAACCTCTGAAGGGAAGAATTCTTGAAGTGATAACACCGGGTTTGGTGCTTATGTATACAGATTATAGTCTATAAACCCTTTACCCAACGTGACGACCAAAACCGACCCAGCGCTATTCACAAAAAAATGCCATTCAATTTTCATTTTTTGTGCCTCAAAAACATAGCATATGGCCCCTCACTGGAACGAGCTCGTTGAGCTTGTTCTAATGATGGGCCATAAGCTATGTTTTTTGACCCTCCAAAGATATAAAAAATAAGATATTTATAATTTTGTTTGCAAGTGTTGTCTCTTTTCATGTTAAGTAAAGGACAACTAGTATTCCAATCCGACGGGCACCTTATCTTCCTGATCCTCGCTAGGGGATCAGGGGCCAGGCTTTGCACAGCAGTCAAACGTTTAGAGGACCCAGGCCTTACCAAAGAATCCTGGACTCCTGGGCCAACACCGGGTCCCCAAAGTTCCGGGCCCAAGGGTTACTAAACCGGGCCTCCACCCTCCCCGGCCCTGCCGGGCAGCATGACAAATTTGGAATGCCGGAACTGTACGTGTTAATTAAATAAGAAGTTACGTCACAACTACTACATGTGTATTTTATTTATTCACTATCTTTATTTTTTTTTACTATAATCTCGACTGACTAATATTTCAATTAAATTTGACGGAGACCTTGATGATGTATTTGGAGTATTAGTCAGCCGGGACTTACCGCTCAGATGAAGTTTCATCTCAGCAATCAATGGCAGACGACACTGCGGCATATCGAAATGTCCTCTATGTGGACTGCCAAAAGAGAACATTTTGATATACCGGCAGCCAATGTAATCCGATCATTTTCGCCTTTTGGTTATTTTCACGAAATTTCACGTACCTACGGGTGTTGGTCTGCTTCAATTTTGGAGGCCACGGCCCACAAGGGGAACCCAATAGGGGACCCACCGGGAATTTTCCTGGTAGACCATACGACCATCCCACCTTTGTGCTTTAAGGATAATCCTCCTCCAATAATTTCTCCAATCCAGACCTTTTCGTCGCGATTGGGGTCTAAGAAACCAATTCTCCCCTCTTTGTAATCATGTACTTTCTTAACCATTTGAATAGGTAAGGCCCATTTTTCGGTCCAAGACAAAATTTCGTCCCATTTTTGTCTTATTATGAGAGGTCTTTACATTGGGCAGGGATGATAAAATAATAACTACAGTCTGCAGCCTGAAGGCTGCAGACTGCAGTTATTATTCTATCCTCCCTGTATATTGTTATTGGATCTTATTGTAAGTGTGTACAAAGACGATGCATTTCAGGAAACAAGGGCAAAGGGTTAAAGGACTATATTTGACACTTGTCGATAATACAAAATGAAGTGTGTAGTATCCGATTCGGGCTGCTGGGCCCAGCATGATCAGTTTGGAGTACAAGTTACGTGCATGTTTATTAAATATGAGGTTTCTTAACGACTGCTACATGCATATTATTTTTATTCACTAATAACTTTTCAAAACGTCTGCAGTTTTTTTAACAACTGTAATCCAATTGACTATTCCAACTATATCACCAAGGCATGCCTTTGACAAAGGCATGTCTTGATGCAGTTGGAATATTTGTCATTCAGAGGCGCGGTGGCTCAGTTGGTAGAAGTACAGACTGCAAGCTGAGAGGTCCTCGGTTCGAATCCCACCTGCGGCAACCGCGTTGTGTCCTTGGGCAAGACACTTCACCCCCATTGCCCACGTGGGGGCACGGTGACGCTGTGTACTAAGGCATACTGCACGTCGATGGTGCACCTGTCTTCAACCAATGCTAACCCTGCTTGTGTGGGGTTAGTATGTTGGGGAGCTGACAGTTGCTCGCCGTTGGTCGGTGGTTCTCTCTTAGTATTCCGGCTTCCTCCACCCGTAAAACTGTCGTGGTCATGATTAGCCATTGTGCAGAAATATGTGACCTTAAAACACCAATAAATAAATAAATAAATAAATAAATAAATAAATAAATATTTGTCATTCGAGTCTTGAGCAATCACAGTCTGGACAACTCAGGTTCACAGCCCCGTCCCCAGAATGTGTCATCTTCACGGCGCCCCTGTTAGCTCAGCAAGCTATTTCCATAAATGGTTTATTTTGTCTTCAAAATAATTAATGATCACCAGCTAGGGAGAAATCCTTATCTGGTCATCAATCAGCCCCTGTCACTGCATGCAGTAACGGAAAATCTATGATCAGTGTTTACACCCCAAATTATCTACAAGGAGCAGGGGAGGGGGGGGGGGTCAAAAAAATGTTCCACACATATGCGGGGGGTGATGGGTGTCCAAGCAGTTTTTTCCTTGACAAATTTTGTTTTTCCTTTACACTTTTCATTCGATTTTTACCTGTTTGTAGCACTATGAAATCAACAATAAACAAAGCAACTCTAGCACCCAAAAACAATATTCGGCCATTTAAAACCAGTTATGCCACCAGTCTCAGATATACAATCAAATGAACACTTATGAAAATATGCATAGATCATTTTTCATTTCCCATCTAAACTTTATTTTTGGCGAGTAACAGAATCACAATAATACAACAATATACAATGTGCAGGTGTTTATACATGTCAGTTCAATTTTTTGACAATAAAAATATATGAAACCCATTTGTGACCTTGCTGAAGATCCAAAAATATAAAGTGTCAGTGCTATGTCCTATCTGGTCATCTCAAGTGTGAATCACATTTTTTAAATTGCAACAAAATCATCTATCAGGTCTGATCAGGTATAAAACAATATATTACCTCCTACAAGTATCTGAGAATTTCATTGGTTCAAAGATGTCACATGCAGACTACATATAAAACCATATACTGCCAGTCAACATCAATATGGTTCCGCTCCACAGTTTTCCAGGCTTTTCCAAATATGACATGACATACACTCTCTTCAAATGCAAATATTCTGTAACTTAGTTACCAAACCCATTACATGTATTACATTTCCCAAATCCACAAAAAACATATAACACTATCGACTAAGTAGAAATAAACAATCTTAATGTGGGTGGAATTATTTATTGTCAAAGGCAAGACTTCAACCTGAAAATTTTCCTGAAAAAATACCGAAACTAGTCATTTTCAGCCACCTAGCAGCCTCAAAAGCAGAATTTTCCCACCAACCCCACCTACCCACCCCTGGAGCAGAGCACCCCCTGTTTCTAAAATGCAAAAAAAAATATATGTTTCCGTCTCATTTTTTAGTTACCTGTCTGGTAACAAACCCGTGTAAAAATTACATTTGAAAAACAGCCAATTTTTCGAAGCCACTGTTTCCCATAATTCATCTCGTAATTTACCCCTACGTATCAGACTCCAACTTTGGGACCAAAACTTCAAATTATCTTGTCCAACAAAAAACCTAATGTAATCATATATCTGATACTAAAAATATATCTCTATTTTACATGGCCTTAGTTTCAACATATGCCCTATGTTTAGGATTTCATCAATGTACAATAGTGCGAAACTGTAGAGCGGAACCTATACGCTGACAGCTATGGGTAATCTCCTCTTTGTTCATTGATTATTCAAAATGGCGGCAGCCGATAAACGCTTCAAGTTGAAAGATTGAGTGTTGGAAGCCCATATTTGGTCTGAAGTGCAGGTTAGGCAACTTAAAAGGCTTCATATTCTGTGGATGTGTGTCATGTTACCTTCGAAATGAAACTGTTTGGTATGTATGAAGTTGCCTTGTTACAATTTATGGAGAGTACCTGCACTCTCCCATAAATTGTAACACGGCAAAGCCACGTGAACACATTGTGAGAATTCTCTCATTTAATTTTGATAGCTGTTGTTATCAGTTCTGTGCATCGATGCAACAGTCAGAAAGATATATTCGTTACACAGTTTGTTGGTGGCCTAATATGGTATATATGGTGTCAGTTAATTTCACATTGGACTAGAGTCCAATATGAAATTAACTAACTCCATATATATCATATTAGGCCACCAACAAGCAGTGTAACTAATAATATACAATGTTCAGGTGTTGATTGTTTCATTCTCGAAAGCATAACATCGTGAAAAAAGTCAATCCTATGACCATGCTGAACATCAAGAAACAAAAATAATCTTTGTCAAAGATAGGGTTGGTATTTCGTCCGATTTAAACGTCCCTCCACCATCATTATTTTGCACACGTATGTTAACTTTCTTTGGCGAATATATCGCTGCAAAACCAGCACCCAGCCCCAGTTTTCCAAAATTTGTTTCTCGAAGGTACCACTCCCATACAAATAGCATAAAACATGAAGGGTTTCACCTTACTAGAATTTGAAACATCAGCTGCGAAAGCTCCTGCGAACGTTCCGTAAAATATTATGAATAAGAATTTCAGTGCTTGCAGGTCGTTTCGCCACAAAGTTTGCGTGACGTTATTCAATAAAGGATTTGTTATGTGGAGAAATCCAGTTTGAAACGACCGGGAAAGCCACCAAATTCCGTGTTTTAGCCATTGTTTTATGTTATAGGGTTACATGATATGGTTTGTTGAAATGTGTTAACCCTTTATCTAACATGAAAAGCAGACGACACTTGCAAAAACAATTCTTGAATAACTATTTTTTTTTCATTTTTGTCTCAAAAACATAGGTTATGACCCCTCATTGGAACGAACTCGACGAGCTCGTTCCAATGAGGGGTCATAACCTATGTTTTTGAGACAAAAAATTAAAGAATAATGAAGAGTAATTGGCGATATCTGAGAATAGCGCTGGCCGGTTTTGGCCGTTACGTTGGGTTAAGGGTTAAGAAAAATGGAGACCGACTAATATTCCAACCACATCCGAAATTTCCAGGTTTTTTCAGTTTAGATAACCGGAATTTTCGACTTTTGTGAATTTGACCTATGGCAGGAGGGGCGAACATCCCTCCCCGTACCTCCCTGTCGTAACATGGGTACGTGTTAATTAAATAATAAGTTATGTTATGACAACTACATATATATTTTATTTATTCATTAATAAATTTCCAGAAGGTTTTTAGATTTTTAGCTATACTGAGTCAAAAAGAAAGTATAATAGAAACAAATGTGAAAAACTAGCATAATGGATGAAATATAATAGTTCTAATGTTGCATGTTTGTGGACAAGAAGTCGTGCAAAGAGTATAATGACATGTTGTTGTTGTTGTCCACGCAACCGTATACAATTTTCCTACGGATTTCAAAATAGCACGTGCTACCCGAGAATGTCAAACTGAATGGATGACCGACGATTTTCTTTGTGTTATGTTGTGCTAGAGAAAACACACTAGTTTTTGTCTTCCGACATTTTAAAAAATGCCAAGGTTTCGGAGGTTTCGTGCCATTGGCATGCATAAGGCTGGGATACCTCCAGATGAGCTCGCTGCTGAGTTCGGAGTCACTGTGGCCACTATTTACCGTCTCATTGGAATATATAGAACCACCAGATCTACTGCCGACCGACCGCGTTCTGGTCGACCAAGAGTGACAACCCTGCACAAGACCGACACATCAGGACGTATCACTTGCGGGATCGCTTCCTTCCGGCGACGAGGACAGCAGCAATTACTCCTGATAGAACTAACAATAGAATCAGGTCACAAACTGTCCGCAACAGACTCGCTAACACGGCATCCAAAGTAGGCGTCTACACCACGGACCAATCCTTACCCAACGTCTTCGTACCGTCAGAATGGAATGGGTACTGGTTTCATCTGCGTGTTCGGTGGACTCAGCAGCGTTGGATCACAGTTCTTTTTAGTGATGAATCACGATTTTGTCTACGGCGCGCTGGTGGTAGGGCAAAAGTGTATCGCCGACGAGGAGAACGGTTTTCTGATGTTTGCGTGCGGGAATGCGACCGTTTCGGTGGGGGGTAGAGTAATGGTTTGGGCTGGAATTTCCTTGCACTATCGAATGCAGTTGATCTTCGTCGATGGTAATCTGAATGGGCAGCGATATAGGGACGAAATTCTTCATGCTATTGTTGTCCCGTAGTTCAACACTAATGTTTGATTGCAATTAATCCAGCGAGACAACGCCCGATGTCACGTGCCGCGTATTATCTGTCGTGACTTTCCTGAGGACCGGAGCATCGAACTTCTTTCCTGGCCCCTAATTTCGACAGATTGGTCGCCAATCGAGCATCTTTAGGATCCATTGGACCGTCGGGTACGACTTCATGATCTTCAGACATTAGGCGATTTACGTAATATTCTAAGGCAGGAGTGGAATGCAAACCACAGGGGGACATCCAGAGACTTATCAGAGACATGGGCCCTCGATGTCTTGCCATCCAAGAGGCAAACGGTGGACATACACGCTATTGACTGCATGTGTGAACTTTTCATTTCACCCCATGTCTGAATTGCGTCGCCCTGACATGTCGATGGCAACAGTAAGAACATGAAATTAAGCAAATTCATACAGCTAGACCCGAAATATGAATTTACAATAATTTGTTTGGGATTAAAGTCGATAATACTAAAAAAAATGCTCCTCAAAGTTTATTATACTTTCTTTTTTGACTCAGTATATAATTATAACTATAATCATGAATGACTTAATATTCCAATTTCATTATCAAGACATGCCTTTGACGAAAACATGCAGCTGGGAGCGGGGAACTGGTCACAAAGATATTCTGTATCAGGGATACTCTGACAAATTTCAAAATAATTCACTCGACCTCGGCAGACATGTGACGTAGGGCTCTGCCAAGCTTCGAGGTTTGATTCGATTTCGAATATCAAATTGGTATTTGGTTCGACACCCAACGCAGACGATATCAAAATTTATTATTTTAAATACCATTTTTTTTAAATTTTTCAAAAAAAATTTCAATAAAACCATATCATGTGACCCCCTTATTGGAACGAGCTCAATGAGCTCGTTCCAATGAAGGGTCACATGATATGGTTTTGTTGAAATATTTTGAAAAATTTAATTTTTTTCAACTGCCCAATTTCCATATTACGCGGGCGGATGCGGGCGATTCGTTAGGTAAAGGGTTAACTGATAACAGAGATAGTTCAAAATGTGAGCAGGAACGAATTCTTCATTCAGATTCATAACTTTTATTCACAGTATGCACAGGGGGGGGGGGGGGGGGGGTTGGCACTAAAAATTTGCAAGACGTGACGTCCTATTTTTTATTCGGCTCCTTTTTACACCCACCCACCCCTACGTGCAAATTTTCTACTACCGTTCTCAGACACCCACCCCCCACTCTCCCAGTAAAATCCAAAATAAGCTTATAAACTTAGTAGGCTCAGCTGTCTTTAGGGGTTTATCATAATGTTCTTAACCCTTTTCCCAACGTAACACAAAACCGGCCAAAGCTATTCTCAAAAATCGCCAATTAATTTTTATTATTTTTTCATTGTTTGTCTCAAAACATAGGTTATGACCCCTCATTGGAACGATCAGGTTAGTAATATACTCACTATATTATCTTTAACCCCTAGCTCTCTGGGAGTGCAACACAATTTTCTCAAATCACTCGTTCCAATGAGGGGTCATAACCTATGTTTTTGAGACAAAAAATGAAAAAAATGAGTTATTCAATCATTTTTTGGCAAGTGTCATCTGTTTTTCATGTTAGGTAAAGGGCTAAACTGGTACCACTAATTTAAACCTCTGTGGGCTGCTGTGGGCCCCAATCTACAAATGACAAGCTGTTCATTATCAGGCTTAGTCAGAGCAGGTGTACATATACGGGAACAAATTTTCATTTGAATTGTTCCCCAAATATTGTCTGCACATTTTCTGCATTTCGAACAAGATACCCACAGTCCTACCAGACTAAGATGGTTGTATTGTGTTGTACTAATTATTTTGACAACAAAATAAACCAGTTATGGCAGGACCTTGCTGCAACTTAATTGTTTTAAACAAATGTGTGTTTGTTCAGTGAAATATTATTTCAGTCAATATTATCAGTTTATCAGTTAACTAATAAGATGCTTATTTGAGCCACCCCAGTCGTGATAAATCAGGTTTCCACACCCCTTCCATCCCATCATTTATCTTCTGTAACGCACCTGCGATATTACCATTTTACCTTACACAGCACAAAGACCGCATTTACTAATATATTCTTAAACCATATTGTTTTGAAACTGCAAAACGATTTTCCTGATGTCATCCAACGAAGCACGACCCGCGACGGCTTGTTCCACATTGAAAGGAAGGTTTCTGTCGCCCTTTAGCGTACCAAGTCGCCTGTTAAAATCCATTTGCCCCACCTTCCAACAGTTTTCAACATGTGCAGATCTCGAATCTGAAATACAGAACCGTCCATTTAGAGTATACTGTGGCCAAAATTCTGATAGCAGCGACTCCAAATTGTCATCGTTTATTCTAGGAACCCTGCCGAATTCAGTCATATCATTCGGAAGTCTAGAAACCGTGCGTGTGCCTGTGGGAACCCCACGTGCATGCACATTCTCTCTTTTCCTATTCGACACGACAAAAGGTACAATTCGTGTCGCTCTTGTGGCAAAAGATGCGGTAAATGATCCGGTGTGACAGGGATGGAAGTCCGTTGGAAAATTAGTCCCTCTGGACTATTATTCCGCGGAATTATAGTCCTAGGTCTAACATTTCTAGGAATAGTAGTCCGCCGGAACCCCACGTGCATGCACATTCTCTCTTTTCCTATTCGACACGACAAAAGGTACAATTCGTGTCGCTCTTGTGGCAAAAGATGCGGTAAATGATCCGGTGTGACAGGGATGGAAGTCCGTTGGAAAATTAGTCCCTCTGGACTATTATTCCGCGGAATTATAGTCCTAGGTCTAACATTTCTAGGAATAGTAGTCCGCCGGACTACTATTCCTAGAAATGTTAGACCTAGGACTATAATTCCGCGGAATAATAGTCCAGAGGGACTAACGTTCCTACGGACTTCCATTCCTTTTACACCGGCACATTGACTGCTAATGTCATGGCAATCCCCTTAGAATTGGTTGATACAGCGTTTTAATGAAACGAGGTAATTGTTTGAATTGAATTTGATCGTTTTCGCCATGCACGCAAAGTATGAGCAAACCCTGAAACTTGGAAACCAGATTTGAACATTTTCGAAGCAACAAATCATCAGAAAATATAAAAAATATGGAAGCGTAAGGTAATTTCTGATATGGGTACCTCTCCGATTTTTCTCATTATTCCACGTCTACCACCTTTCCATATTTCATATTGACAAATCCCGCCTGTGGCAACCGCGTTGTGTCATTGGGCAAGACACTTCACCCCCATTGCCCACGCGGGGGCACGGTGGCGTTGTGTACTGAGGCGTACTGCGCGTCTATGGTGCACTTGTATTCAACCAATGCTAACCCCGCTTGTGTGGAGTTAGTATGTTGGGGGGCTGACAGTTGCTCGCCGTTGCTCAGTGGTTCTCTCTGGGTACTCCGGCTTTATCCACCCGTAAAACTGTCGTGGTCATGATTAGCCATTGTGCAGAAATATGTGACCTTGAACATTAATAAATAGAGATTGACAAATTCTGACGGAACACGTGTTCCATACGGATTTCCGCTGACGCACTGTTTTTTCACTTGATGTCATGGATCCACCAAAAGAAGTAAACTCCGCCCATCGTCGTAATCGACCAATTGAAACATCACATTCTGACTTAGATCAAGTCGGAAGCAGTGATGACACCGATAACACGAATGCCAGTTGAAAAATATTTTTGTTCAAATCAACCAAAATTCATATTCTATAAATGGGGAATGATTTTATAACACTCAAATTCTGACTTTGACTTTATCTCACAGATGACGAGAGCTAATTTCTTAGAAATACAAGTAAATAACCTTTTTGGACACAATTTTCATTTATATTCTTTTGGTTTACGTATCGTTCTACCAGTGTCAAATGCGTTTGCCAATCACATCTCTGTTTTGTTTTTATTTCAAGTGTACGTCTGAACTGTCAAATTCTACAAAAAGACCGAATTTTCAAATTAATGGACTCAATGTCACAGGGGCGTGTAATAAACACAGAACGCCTGAGCCTCAGATCCGAATCTACACTGTACTCGGTAGGTAATTACAAATAAAAATGTCTACTCGGTGTTGGGTATAAGACAGTGCTACCGGCAGTACTGTCATACACAGCACAAATAGAGAATAGTGAATTGCCACGCCGTTACATGTGTGCATCAGTCCTCTAGAAAATATTTTCAGTCGAAATGTTACAGTCAATTTAAATACGCCCGCTAAAAGACCTCATGTGATTGGCTCAGACAGTGAATGACCTAGTTCTAGCTCGCAGCGTGCGGTCACGATTAGCAATTGTGCAGAAGGATGTGAAATTAAACACAAATAAATAAATAGCTTGAAACGTGCTTACCCCTGCGCTGGCAATGGCATGTGCCTCTGTTCTCGTTGGGTTTTCTTTCACAATGAACCCTTTACCTAACATGAAAAGCAGACGACACTTGCAAAAAAAATTCTTGAATAACTATTTTTTTTCATTTTTTGTCTCAAAAACATAGGTTATGACCCCTCGTTGGAACGAGCTCGACGAGCTCGTTCCAACGAGGGGTCATAACCTATGTTTTTGAGACAAAAAATGAAAATATTTTGAAAATTAATTGGCGATTTTTGAGAATAGCGCTGGCCGGTTTTGGCCGTTACGTTGGGTAAAGGTTAAGAACTCACTAGTTGCTTAACTTTTGATCTTACAGTTCATCTATACTATATTTTAGAATGTCTGTCTGTCTGTCCGTCCGTCTGTCTGTCTGTCTGTCCGCTATAGAAATAAATATGCCCCCCCCCCCCCGAGTGTCCAAAATGGGTCTACTAGGAGAACTTTTTTATGGCGGAGGTCATCGTCAGGTTTAAAAAAGTGTGTAGGGTGGGGGGGGGGGGGTAGGGGGCATCAAAAGTTATGACCAAATTATTTTTTACCGATATATGTCTTCAAAGGGATCTACTAGGGGTACGTTTTTATCAGGAATCTAATGGTGAGGTTTAAAAAAGTATCGGGTGGGGGTGGGGTGTAGAGGGGCACCAAAGGTTATGACCAAAATTGTTCTCACCGATATAGGTCTTCAAAGGGGTTTACTAGGGGTATTTTTTCTACCAGGAATCTAATGGTGAGGTTTTAAAAAAGTGCCGGGGTGGGGTGGGGTGGGGTGGGGGTGTACAGGGGCACCAACAGTTATGACACTCCCCTTGATATTCTCTGTCAGTAAATTCTCAATTATCCAGTATATTAAGGGAGAATACTCTCCTCAGCCCGAGCAACGCCTGGTAACCCTGCAAGTCAAACAATATTTCAAACACTATTTTTGAGTAAATTCTGCACCAGGTTATTCTTTCACATTCGTCAAACAATATTTGAAAAAAATATTTTCTGGGTAAATTCTGCACCAAGTTATTCTTTCACGTTTAAGAAATGTAGTATTTTTTTTTAGAAACTTTTTACAATGACGCATCTGGAAAGTGCCCGTTATTGTGTAATGCGTCACAGCCAGAGTTGATTTGAAGTTTCACGAAGAAAATGTTAACTGGTTTCGAGTAAATTTCTTTTGGGTAAAAAAAGGAAAAAACAAATGATGTGATATACAGTAAAACTCCGTTAGGGCGAAGTCAAGGCGACCGCCGAAATGACTTCTCTATCATGATAACCGATATTCGCAGTATCCGTTTTAAGAAGTGATTCGCGATATCCAGTTCCTACACTTGTGCATTGAGCGAGAGAGATTTAAGACAGTCAAATTTTCTACGAGTTATATTCTGGTATGCAAAATATGTTACACATGTACACAAAATATCGGAATCTGAAAGAAATAATTATATTCGCTGAACTCACATGAGTCATTTTTAAAATAAAAAACTCAGTTAGGGTTTATCAGCCCCCAGTGGTGTGCTTCACCGCATTTTCTACATTAAATTAATGTCTAAAGGTAGATTCTTTTGCTTTGCTTTGTCCCACCAAATATCTTCGAATTGTTTGTTGTAAATTCTTCCAGTGTTGCTGCTTGTTTGGTTTACTAAGGGTTTTCAAATGTCTTTTTCGTCATCACTCTCATGCAGCTGCATCGTTTGCGGTAATTGACTGAACAATATCACTTTCAATTTTAGTTTCAGTACTTACAACACAGTCGTCAACAGAAACTACATTCGCAACAGTTAGTACACAGTCTTTTAAATATGGTCTCAAGCGGGACAGAGGTAAATCATCTTCTTCAACAGACTGACCGCGGAGGATTGCAATGGACAGGTTATCTTCACTCTCGGAGTTTGAACACGAAATGTTTATCTCGAACAGTGGCGGCGCCACAAGGGGGCCTTGCCCCTCCACTTTTCCCTGTGCCCCCCCCCCCCCCAAAATAGAACTTTAAATTACTATCCGACCGTGGTTTTCCCACCCGATATCACACCCACAAACGGCATATAACAATACACATCATGTCGAGTGTTGTAGAAACGCTCAGATATCGGCCCCAGGCGTCCAAATATGAAGGTTTTCCCTGGGAAGATCCTTCAGATCCCCCTCCACACAAATTGGAGGGGGACGCCCTCCTTCCTAGTTCAAGGGGGTAGCCACTACGTTCAGATCGATGAACTACCTCCTCCCCTATTCTCCTCTGGATCAGGCCCGCGACGTTCGGGGGATGCCTTACTTAGGCCCCCTTAAATTGAAATCCTGGCGCCGCCGTTTCTTTTGGAAACATTTCACCACAGGTGTTTCGGTGACCTCTCGCCAAACGGCCTAAGCAAATCTGATTGCCTTCGGCACATGAACTTCTGGTTCAGATTTTTTTATCAACACACTCCATTAATAAGCTTTTGTCGAGATTTCAATTTAAAATTATAAATTATTCCCTGCCTCAAAGCAAACATAGCAGGCTTCCATGCGAAAGTCAATTAACCCTTTACCCAACGAATCGGCCGCATCCACCCACGTAATATGCAAATTCAGTAGTTGAAAAAAAAATATTTTTCAAAAAATTTCAACAAAACCATATCATGTGACCCCTCGTTGGAACGAGCTCATCGAGCTCGTTCCAACGAGGGGTCACATGATATGGTTTTGTTGAAATCTTTTTGAAAAATTGGAAAAAAACGATATTTAAAATAATAAATTTTGATATCGTCTGCGTTGGTTAAAGAGTTAAGAGCAATGGCTGAACAGCGGAATGTACATAAAATTCGCTTTTTATGATGTTACTTAGTAAAGTCGGGGATTAAAATTATCTATGTAATGTAGCCTATAATTCGCTATGACCGACTTCGCTGTGGGCGTATATAATAGATATGAATAATGAAAGATTTTGCCGGGGATTTGAAAAAAATTCGCAAGAGCCGGTTATTCTTTATATCCGACTTCGTACTAAGTGAGTTTTGCTGTAAATTGATATCACACTCGTCTTCATTGACATTGTTTGGTATGAAACTCACCCAGTGAGCTTGATTTTGAACTCGCTAAAGCTCGTCCCCAGTAACATTAAGGCCTACTGATCTCGTTTCACATCAGTAGGCCATGCGCAACTGAGAACGTTTGGTTTCTTCAGAAGCCTGTAGAAATGAAAGAGTCAACAGAAAACTTGAGATCAAAGTGGACTTGGATTGATTTGTTTGCAGGTTTCATAAGTAACATTTGTGTTCGGCGCCAGCTTTTAAGAAAATATTGAAGTCATATAAATGATACTAAATATAAGACCCGAAACGATGAAATTAGAAGCGCTCGTGCAACTTGTACCAAATATCATGTCTGCATTGCGACGAAACAGGAAACCGTGGTCTAAAATTGAAGAGAAGACTCAAGTTTCGTACAATTTAGGACGATCGCTTCACATATAAAACAGTTTCCAAACCGGGAAGTATATTTCTCTGCCACCTCCCTCTCCGTAAGAACGTTATTATTTTCCAGAAAAAATCCCCATTCCGACTGAATTATTTAAAAAAAAACGTGAATACATCAGACTTAGATATTTAAACCCTTTACCCAACGCAGACGATATCAAAATTTATTATTTTAAATATCATTTCTTTAAATTTTTCAAAATCTTTCAACAAAACCATATCATATGACCCCTCATTGGAACGAGCTCGACAAGCTCGTTCCAAAGAGGGGTCACATGATATGGTTTTATTGAAATTATTTTCGAAGTAATATTTTTCAGCCGCTGAATTTGCATATTACGCGGGCGGATGTGGCCGATTCGTTGGATAAAGGGTAAATGCAACTCAACAACTGAACATTATTATACTGACCTTGGGATCGAAATAATCTGGACTCCTAACTTTCAAATTTATCAGTTTGGCGGCGACTCTGGAATCTTGCCACAGCGATACAGCTTATGCATTCCTTAACCCTTTGAACCCTGGTCGTATATTTCATATCAGTTCAATGACAGCAATCGGAAGAGTCCATATTCATTATCTGGGGGTAGAACAATCAATATTTTCAACATGCAGCCCAATATTGATTGGTGTACCCAACACATTCACTTAGCAGCCACCTTACTTAACCCTTTACCTAACGTAACGGACAAAACCGGCCAGCGCTATTCTCAAAAATCGCCAATTAATTTTCACTATTTTTTTCATTTTTTGTCTCAAAAACATAGGTTATGACCCCTCGTTGGAACGAGCTCGTCGAGCTCGTTCCAACGAGGGGTCATAACCTATGTTTTTGAGACAAAAACTGAAAAAAAATAGTTATTCAAGAATTATTTTTGCAAGTGTCGTCTGCTTTTCATGTTCGGTAAAGGAAATTATGACGTATCATGTTGCTAAATCTGAAAAGCGATTTCTCAAAAATCGCCAATTAATTTTCACTATTTTTTTCATTTTTTGTCTCAAAAACATAGGTTATGACCCCTCGTTGGAACGAGCTCGTCGAACTCGTTCCAACGAGGGGTCATAACCTATGTTTTTGAGACAAAAAATGAAAAAAATTAGTTATTCAAGAATTATTTTTGCAAGTGTCGTCTGCTTTTCATGTTAGGTAAAGGAAATTATGACGTATCATGTTACTAAATCTGAAAAGCGATTTCTAAGGTTCAAAGGATCAATGCAGCTACAAGGCTTATGCACACCGCATGCAAAAAAAATGCGACAAAAGTTCAGTTGAATATCTCCCAGCTCCCAATTATAAAATATTATGATACTAGTAGTAGTGTGAAAACGGGGTCTCTAGCCCACTAATTTTTTGTCTCGATCGCACCTCACCAAAAACTTAGTTTTTTCAAGCAAATCGCGTTCATCACGATCGAAATGTATGGATTTGTACGACGCGATACGTACACGTTCACATCGTCACTTTTTCCTGGTTTTTACAGTGTTTGCGGTAGATGAGGCATCGTGGGTTTAATGTCAATTTCTCTAACGCTCAACGCGGATCCGACTAAAATTTCGACGGAACTTTAACAACTCTAAAAAATTCCCGCTTTCAAAAATTCACTTTTTGGTGGGCTCGTAAAATCTGACACGATCGTTCTCGGGAAAACACTCACCTTTTCGCAGAGGTAACAAGGACCCGCCATTTAGGTGAATTTTTTCGACAGAATACCACCAAAAAAGCACCACCGTTGCGGATGAAGACCGGCGATCCAACGTCGATTCCCACGGAAAAACAGAGTTCGAATCGAGCGGAGAATTTATCGATGTGTCCGAACCCGCCGGTGATGACGTAGTGAGGTTTTTGGCAAGGAGAGAGAGATAGCTCGCAGAGTCGAAAACGTGCGAGGTGCGCTCGCTCCGGTCCGCGATTATGTGGAAATTGCGAGTTGCGGGACAGACGATAAAAAAAATTGTTTTGACCAAAGAATAACAGAATTATCGATCAATCAGCATCGAAAGCTCGAAGAGCTTGAAACAAGTAATAACCCAATCACTTCACTTTCCTGACGCTAACTAACCAATCAGATTGCTTGATTCCCATAACCTGTACTTAATCATACAAAAACTGTAAAAAATTTTTTTAGCATGGTTAGAACAATGTACTCCAAAATCCGAAAGCTCGAAGAGCTTGAAATAAGTAATCACCCAATCACTCACTTTACTGACTCTAACTAACCAATCAGATTGCTTGATTCCCATAACATGTACTTAATCATACAAAGTTATCTCCCCTTATTACAAGGAAGTACTATTCGATTCTTATCACCGGATTATTTAAGGAGATTACGAAAAATAATATTTTTAACCCTCGTCGTGGGGTGGGGTCACGACCAGAACCGAAAAACGTCTTCCTTTTTACAAATCCAGGCATGTGAGGTACCAATTTGAAGGGCTCGATGAGTACATTACGAAAATGACATTTTTCATTTTACGTAGGGGTGGGGGGTCACGCCCATCAGAAAATCTAAAGTTCCGAGAATGTAGTCATGTGACCTATCAAATTGAAAGTACCGATGAGTGGATGATGAAGATCATATTTTTAACCCTCGTCGTGGGGTGGGGTCACGACCAGAGCCGAAAACGTCTTCCTTTTTACAAAGCCAGGCATGTGACCATCCCAGGTCATCTCTAGTTCAAAAGATATGTCTCTGCATGATTATCAAATGAAAAAGTTGAACAAATCTTTATTTTAAGTATTCCAGTGGAAATATGCTCGATAAGACTCGTGAATATATATATGTCATATAATGGATAATAAAAAACAATCAGAAAAGTGTTGGTTTTTTTACAAAAAAAGTCTTCCTCATTCCCATAGAGAGAGATCTCAGAAATAAAAAAATTGACGGATGAATTGTTACAGAGTTACTTTTCCCTCGAACCTAACACGTATCGTGACCCCTGATGACCTCATAATAAACGTCGGATGAGTTGTTATACAGAGTTACTTCCCTCGAATCTACCCTGATGATTTCATAATAAACCTTGGTGTTACAGAGTTACTTCCCTCGAACCGGTTACTTTTCCCTCGAACCTAACCCGTATCGTGACCCCCCCCCCCCCCCCCCCCGGTGACCTCTTAATAAACCTGGGATGAGTTGCTATACAGAGTTACTTCCCTCGAACCTACCCTGATGACTTCATAATAAACCTTGGTGTTACAGAGTTACTTCACTCGAACCTATGGATGATAGAGTTACTTCTCTTAAACCTCACCTGTATCATGACTCCTGATGACCTAATAATAAACTTCGGTGTTACGGTGTTACTTCCCGTGAACCTAACCATTTGACGTATGAGTTGAGAGTTACTTCCCCCAAACCTACGGATGATAGAGTTACTTCCCTTAAACCTCACCTGTATCATGACTCCCGATGACCTCAAAATAAACCTTGGTGGTACAGTGGTACTTCCCTTGAACCTACAGATGACAGAGTTACTTCCTTTGAACCTAATCCGTATCATGACCCCTGATGACCACATAATAAACCTCTACCTAAGGTGATACAGAGTTGCTTCCCTTGAACCTACAGATGAGTTGTTACTTCTCTTGAACCTAACCATTTGACAAATGAGTTGAGAGTTACTTACCCCAAACCTACGGATTATAGAGTTACTTCCCTTAAACCTCACCTGTATCATGACTCCTGATGACCTCATAATAAACTTCGGTGTTAGAGTGTTACTTCCGTTGAACCTACTGATAACAGAGTTACTTCCCTTGAACCTAACCCGTATCATGACCCCCTGATGACCTCATAATAAACCACTACCTATGGTGTTACATAGTTACTTCCCTTGAACCTACAGATGAGTTGTTACTTCCCTTGAACCTAACCATTTGACGGATGAGTTGACAGTTAGTTCCCCCGAACCTATGGATGATAGAGTTACTTCCCTTAAACCTCACCTGTATCATTACTCCTGATGACCACATAATAAACCTCGGTGTTACAGTGTTACTTCCCTTGAACCTATGGATGACAGAGTTACTTCCCTTGAACCTAACCCGTATCATGACCCCTGATGACCTCATAATAAACCTCTACCTATGGTGTTATAGAGTTACTTCCCTTGAACCTACAGATGAGTTGTTACTTCCCTTGAACTTAAGCTGTATCATGACCCCTGATGACCTCATCATAGCCCCTAATGTACTCATCATGGCCTCTGATGTGCTCATAATAAACCCCTACCTACGGTGTTACAGAGTTACTTCTCTTAGACCTAACCATTTGGCGGATGACAGAGTTACGTCCCTTGAACCTAACCCGTATCATGACCCCTGATGACCTCATAATAAACCACTACCTACGAATCAGTTATTACAGAGTTATTTCCCTTGAACCTAACTGGGTAAAACGCTTCATTCCGTCCATCGAAAGCAATTCCAAGATGAATCCTTACTTTCTAACCCTAAAAATTCGCGTGTTCGAGATTAGTACGAATTATTGGCACACATCAAGTCATGCAATATTCATACGGTTCAAGGTTTGATGTGTGTCAATAACAATGGTGGAAATTTACAAGATTTTAAATTCTCATTATCACGAAACGGGTGAAAATATATCTCTCTGAGACGACTCCCCCTTTTTTTCTTAGTCGGACACGGTTGTTGGCAGTGAGTAGGCTTCCGATCGGTTGCCATATTTGTGATAGGAAAAAATTACGGAGGAATCCTTCATTTTTAATTATCGATCATTCGGATGACGCGTTCAGGTTCATCTACCAATAGAATGATGGTACGGTCAAATTCGATGCGGTATAGTGCAAGTATGGTGATGGGAAGCAATTTACGATTTGTGTTGAAGGTAATACAAACCGTAAATTTATAATATTCAAGAGGTCCTGAAGCTCTAATACCGTATTGTATGATTAGTGTGGTAAAGTTTAGAATATAGCGACAATCGTAGTTAGAAAATGAGTCGTTTTCGTTCAATATATTTGATCAATTGTTTTGAACGATCCCTCAGTCAACTTTATGTCAACAACCATGTCCGACTAAGAAAAAAGGGAGTCGTTTCCGAGATATATTTCATTCGTTTTAATGTTAAAAAATATTTAATTGAGCAAGTGTTATATCAACGTAAAGCTTAATGTCTTGGCTGCTGGATGACATCAATATCGCGACTACAAACTCACGAGTTTGGTCTTTTTCTGCGAGTTTGAATAAGACAGGTCGAAATCTTCCAAGCCAGGAAGTTGTAAAGCTTTTCCCTCTTATATACATAATCATGGAAAAAAATAATTCTAAACAAAAAACGTCTGATACACTATTTTTCATGATCTTTGTACATGTTGAACACCTGTGATAAATATCGCAGTAAATGGTGTAATGCTTTGCTAGCAGGTGGTTAAAAAAGAGCTTTTTCTCATTTTCATTCAGTCATACGCTGGCACATGGCAAATACTGTTTTTGTTGTTGCTGTATTTATATAACGCTACCTATCTTAAAATATTTTAACTCCTGTCGTAAAAAAACAAACTTTTCCACACGTGTGTTTAGACTGTTTACAAATCTTTTTCTAACACGTGACAAATGGTTTTACTTGAATTCATTAATCAAGGTGTATACTCATTCAGTTATGTGATGTCTTCTCATGGTCATTTTTCCTAAAAAATAGTTTGTCTGGATTGATACTTTTCGGAAATAGTGAAATAGGCTATCCTCAAAATGTAGAAACGTGTCCTGTTAGAAGATCAAGTTATAATTTTATTGACAAATCTATGGTACAGTGACCTCACAACGTCACTTGTTAAACATGTGAGTGTATCTCTAATTAGCATAAGAATCATATATTGACAACATACTTCCGTGTTTGAACAAAGTCATCAAAATGAATGATGCATCAGATTCAAGTTGTTTTTTTTCAATTTAATATGTCGCATAACTACCTTTCTTGATACTTTCAATTTCAAGATGGTCCCAAGTCCACCGTTAGAAGAAGGGAAACAATATGATTTTCATAATATCCTTGTTGATACCTTTAATTTGATAGGTCACATGACTATCTTCTCGAAACTTTTGATTTTCTGATGGGCGTGACCCCCACCCCCACGGCGAGCGTTGAAAATGTAATTTTCGTAATGTACTCATTGAGCCCTTCAAATTGGCACCTCACATGCCTGGCTTTGCAAAAAGGAAGACGTTTTTTCGGTCTGGTCATGACCCCACCCCACGACGAGGGTTAAAAAAATGATCTTATTAATCTACTCATCGATTCCTTCAATTTGATAGGTCACATGACTACCTTCTCGAAACTTTCGATTTTCTGATGGGCGTGACCCCCACCCCTACGTAAAATGAAAAAAAATGTCATTTTCGTAATGTATTCATCGGGCCCTTCAAATTGGTACCTCACATGCCTGGCTTTGTAAACAGTAAGACGTTTTTCGACTCGGGTAGTGACCCCACCCCACGACGAGGGTTAAAAATATTATTTTTTGTAATCACCTTGAATAACCCGGTAATAAGAATCGAATAGGACTTCTTCGTAATAAGGGGAGATAACTTTGTATGATTAAGTACAGGTTATGGGAATCAAGCAATCTGATTGGTTAGTCAGTGGCAGTAAAGTGAGTGATTGGGTGATTACTTATTTCAAGCTCTTCGAGTTTTTGTTTTTTGGAGTACATTGTTCTAACCATGCTAAACATTTTTTTTACAGTTTTTGTTTGATTGAGTACAGGTTATGGGAATCAAGCAATCTAATTGGTTAGTTAGCATCAGGAAAGTGAAGTGATTAGGTGATTACTTATTTCAAGCTCTTCGAGCTTTCGGTGGTGATTGATCGATAATTCTTTTATTCGTTGATCAAAACAATTTTTTTTTTATCGTCTGTCTCACAACTTGCAATGTCCACATAATCGTGGACCGGAGCGGGCGCACCTCGCACGTTTTCGACTCTGCGAGCTATCTCTCTCTCTCCTTGCCAAAAACCTCACTACATCATCGCCGGTGGGTTCGGACCCACCGATAAATTCGCCGCTCGATTCGAACTCCATTTTTCCGTGGGAATCGATGTTGGATCGCTGGTCTTCATCCGCACCAGTGGTGTTTTTTTGTGGTATTCTGTGGAAAAAATTCACCTGAATGGCGGGTCCATGTTACCTCTACGAAAAGGTGAGTGTTTTCCTGAGAACGGTCGTGTCAGATTTTATGAGCCCACCAAAAAGTGAATTTTTGAGAGCAGGAATTTTTTAGAGTTGTTAAAATTCCGTCGAAATTTTAGTCGGATCCACTTTGATCGTTACAGAAATTGACATTAAACCCACGATGCCTCATCTACAGCAAACACTATAAAAACCAGGAAAAAGTGACGATGTGAACGTGTGCGTATTGCATCGTACAAATCCATACATTTCGATCGTAACGAACGCGATTTGCTCGAAAGTTTTTGGTGAGGTGCGATTGAGAAAAAAAATTTAGTGGGCTCAAGACCCCGTTTTCACACTACTACTAACGATTAAGGACTACAAACCTCGATTTTCAGAAATTATGAATTTAGATTTTCAAGGAGCATGAACAATTGGACAGCACTATAAATCATACCGTGTGCTGAGTCTATATAATGTGTGTACTGAGTATTTGCGGATCATGTCTATATGTAACGCCCGTTGTCTGCAAAATGAACAAATCAGCAGAAATGAGTACGAAAAGATCGAGTCCAATATTGTGAAATGTATAAACGGCAAGGTACTTGAAAGCTTCATCGGTATTGTCGATTGGAAGATGCAATTTTCTTTCAGAAATGTGACGATAATTATCGACAGCCTGGTTGTGTTTAATGCCCACATGCATTTAAATGAAGTAAACGCATGTGGACCTTAAATGCAACCGGGCTGTTGAGTAGATCACTTGGGTGATCTGCTGTACAACCACAATATATAACATTTCATTCATTTTTATTTTATTCACAGTATACAAATCAACTGCCCAAGGCATCTTTTTCGCCGATATATCTTTAAAAATGACTCACGTAGGTGGCCCTCTGACTTACTGGCTGGGGGCAGGTCAAGTTTGTTTGACATTTGTCCAGTGGATAAACATCAAATAACTTAAGCGTCATTACCATCTTTTTCTGTTTTCTTCATTTTATACTTTTTTTTCTTCTTTTTTCTTTTTTTTAATTAAAAACAAACATCTGTTTACAACATCTGTTTTCATCTTCAGAATGAGTGGTTTCTTGAAGGTCATGAATTCAATCACCAAATCCAAAATACAACGTCTCGGTTCATTTGTGAGAGGTTTCTCGAACATATCTTCATACTCTTTCTGTATTGGTGATGGATTTATTCCAGAGGTATTATGATGCCACAATAGATGAACGTCATTCTTGTTAACTCTTTCAAGTGCTTCAGTAAAACATGTTTATAATCTTCTCTTCTTGAGACATCATGAGGCATACATTATGCTGAATCTGACTTGGGTGATCTACTGTACATCCATAGCATGTTTCTTTCACTATAGCGTCAATGTTCTCTTCGACATAATGAGCATATGCCAAGCAAAGTTCATGTTGCAAGCGAACTTGCTCGAGTTCGCTATCAATTTCATCAACGATCAATGGTCGTGGTTTGGTTATTCTCACTGTGATCTTCTTCAAAGGTGGTTCTTGAATTGTTTTTTTTTAAGTCTTCATGGTTAGTAGGTTCAGAAGGGTTAGTGTCTTCAGGTTTAGTATCTTCAGGTAAAGCTGTTTGATGGGTGCTGATGGCTGCATCTACTTCTTCTATTTGGGCCTTCAAGGCATTCCATTCTTCTAAAAACAGACCAATCCCAGTCTTCGCAGAATAAGGTTTTTGGTCTTTTCCCTCAAAGTATCTTCGGAGATGAATCTTCAGTTCACCCTGGTATTGGGTGACGTTAACATAAGTCTGCTTGGTGCCAAGTCGGAACATTATCTCTGGTCAATGCTTCGATCGTGAATGATGCCAAGTCCATGCTTCGAATAATCGTATATATCTTTGACGGACGTGTTTGAAAACGTTACCTCATTTTAACAAATTTTGATAGACTGTTTGATTCTTGGTTGGGGTTTGTGTTTGTTTCAAATAGGATTATAGGTTAAAGTTGGGAAATTTTTAAAATTAGTATAGAATGCAATGGAAAAGAAACACAATGGGAATACACTAATCTGATTGGTCGATTAACTTTGATCTGACTGGCCAGTTTGGCGATCAAACTGCGATCTTGATCCTAAAACTGTACGGAGTCATTTTTAAAGATGTATCGGCGAAAAAGATGCCTTGTGGTTTTTATCAACTACCCAACAGAAATACCAGGATGTAGCATAATGTACCCGGGTGTAAAACCTGTATGACAAGTATTCTCAGAAAAGTAACCCCAATAGGTATCCTCAAATTAGTATCCTATGAAAGGTATCCCCCAATAGCCCAGTAGTACAATACAATAGGTATCCCCAAATACCTGTATGTGCCTATGTGCTAGTGCACAATGCTTCACATTGTGCATTTTCACAGAAGCACATATCGGCACATCCAGCATGTGCCTATGTGTTAGTGCACAATGTGTCACATTGTGCATTTTCACATAAGCACATACGACAAAAAAAGGATTACACAGAAGGTATTCCGGATAGGTATCCTCAAATAATACAATATCAGCTCACAGGTATCCTGAAATACCTGTATGTGCCTATGTGCTAGGGCACAATGTGTCACTTTGTGCATTTCCACATAAGCACATATCGGCACATCCAGTATGTATGCATATGTGCTAGTGCACTATGTGTCATATTGTGCATTTTCACATAAGCACATACGACAAATAAGGGATTCTCTAGAAGGTATCATCGATAGGTATCCTTAAATAATACAATATCAGTTCATAGGTATCCTCAAATACCGAAATAAGGGATTCTCTAGAAGGTATCATCGATAGGTATCCTTAAATAATACAATATCAGTTCATAGGTATCCTCAAATACCGAAATGAGGCTAAGAGTCGGATGTGCGAGGCACTCGTTCTAGTAAATACTTTATGGCTTATTTGCTCAATGGGATTCGAGTCGTTCGAGCAATGACTTATCAGTAACTACTCGGCATATTCTTGGCTTTAGGAATGATATAGGCTTTCAGAGGAGGTTGTCTTTCAGTTGGCTATAATCGAAAGGGGCCCCTCAGTCCTATAACACTACGTGCTATTATTACAATTCATGGTATGACGATCCTAAGAAGGGATTCTTGGGGGAATCCTAACAAGAAAAACTATTCTAGTTCAATCGAACATACCACCGGGGGTCCCCTCGGTCCTATAGCACTACGTGCTGCTCTACTACAAAATATTCTGGAGAAAATCAGTAGTTTATAAAGTCAATAGTTGGGGTGGATTTTGGGTAATTTGGAGGGATTGTCGGGATGTCTCTGGTAATTCTACGAATCGGGAAATTACTCTTATTCAATCGAACATACCTTCCGAACATACCCGCATCCTATAAGAAGCATTTGGGTGACATAGCAACCACGTGCTGCAATAGAAACCAAGATGGCGGCGTCCAGTATACAAACTGGACAACGGAAACACGTATCAGCCTAACAACACGCGCTTCGCATGCGTACTAACACTACGTATCACTATGGTAATGACGTCACAAGATGGCCGCTCACGCGGGCTACCGTGCCAACACAACATGGCGCCACGGGGTCACGGGACTATGACGTCACATGAGGTCCTCCGTGAATTCATCCTGATGAGGACCGAAACGTTCGATCTATACTACGGGTTTACTTATAAATGTTATACTAAAATTTCGAATTTATCTAAAAGATCTAAAGTCCAAAAGAGTAGTGGTCGAATGGATAAGTGCGCTAACCTCCAATGCCAGCTGTCCTGGGATCGATTTTCAGTCGGGAATGCTCTCGGGCCGAGCGAACGTTATCTGGCTGCACAATTTGTGGGATTGATGCTGCAGAGGCCTTCCGGGACAGCATCAATCCCACAAGTGGTTCAGCCAATTGTGGGATTGATGCTGTCACGGCCATCAATTCTCAACTGTGGGATAGATGCTGTAACGGCCTTCCATCCTATCGCGTGGGGGAGGTAAAATGACTGTTCCCTGTGCAGTGAGAGATACACTTCAGGCAGGCTAAAGATCCCTTCGTAGTTTTCGAGAAAAACAATGCCATGCCATCCCACGTGCCTGGGACATTAATGAGCCAAGGAATGGCGTTAATATAAGTTGTATATCGCGCCCCCCACTCCTTGTAAAATTAATAAGCTTAACACTAAACCAATTTTTATCAAAAGTGAGGGGGGGGGGGGGGGGTGTAAAGAATCAACTAGCCCTTCCATCGCTTTTACGGTTCTGGAAGGTTTGTTGTGTTAGTATATAGAGCTGGGAGGTTTCGATTTTACAGATCGAAACTAGGTTTGGGGTCGATTTCAAGTAAAACCACGATGTAGGTCCAGTTTTTCTATGTGTTAAGAACGTGAACATATAGTAAAGAACACTTCAGGCTATTTGATGTAGAAAAAAAATACAACAGTTTGTACGATACCACCCACCACAAGACATCCTTGTGTGTAAATATCTCCGGTAGATTCGGCCTGACTGCCCTTTAATCATTCTTAGGTTCCGCTCCACAGTTTTCCAGGCATTTCAAAAAATGACATGCCATACATTTACTTAAAATGTGAATATTCTTTTACTTAGTTTTCTAGCCCATACATGTATTACATTTTTTCAAATCCACTAAAAACATATAACACTGTGTGACTAAGTAGAAATAAACAATTTGACTGCGGGTGAATTATATTTTTTTGTAAAATGCAAGGCTTCAACATGGAAAATTGCATGGCAAAATACCGATACCAGTCATTTCCCACTACCCCCACTAAATAACCCGGAGTATTTATAATCCTCTGTTCTAAAATGTGAAAAACAACTCTATGTTTCCGTATCATTTTTTAGTTACATGTCTAAAAACAACTTTCTTTGAAAATGACATTTTGAAAAATAGTCAATTTTTCGAAGCAACTGATTCCCATAATTCCTCTGTAAATTTACTCCTATACCTCAGACTCCAGCTCTGTGACCAAAACTTCAAATTCTTTTGTCCAATAATTAACCAAATGTAATCATATATCTGGTACTAAAAATATACTCCCAATTTAAATGGCATTGGTTTCAACATATGCTCTATGTTCAGAATTTTACCCCTGTGCAATCGTATGAAAACTGGAGAACGGAACTTTAGGGGATTCTTAGGAATCAGTTGCTAAATCCATTGAGACAGAATAAAACTAGGGCTGTCACGATTTTTAAATTTAGGAATCGATTAATCGTCGCAAATAATCGATAATAAACGATTAATCGTAGATAGATGACCCCCCCCCCCCCCCTCTCCCTCTCTTTGAAGTCGTTAAAAATGAAGTTCAAGTCAGTTGACCTACCTCAAGTAAACAACGAAGACGATCCTCTTTTAGGTACACTGAAAGGTCTGATGTTCTGAACTTTTGAACCGTCAGTGTAATAATCAAGACCGGTCGTCAGTTGCGAACTTCGAAATTTCGCAGCTGCCGACCGGTCTTGAATATTACACTGATGGTTTAAAAGTTCTCAACATTAAAGCTCTGAATGTACCTAAAAGACAAATGCTTCTAACGGCTTCTTGAGGTTCAACGTCGACGTTGTTGACCTTTTACCTTTAGAAACAATATTTTTTTCATCAATTTTTCTTTAATTATTAAACATCTAATATGGGGATAAAATTTACCGATTCTTCGACAATGAAAAACACTAATCGATTTCGGCGTGACCGATCGACAATCGATTAATCGTGACAGCCCTGAATAAAACGACATAAATAAGAGTAACAAAACAATTGAGAAAGTCTAATCAGTGTTGTAATCGTATTGTCACATCCCCCCCCCCCCATTGACTCGTCCACAGGACAAAACAATTGAGGTTGTCTAATCAGTGTTGTAATCGTATTGTCACATTTTTCCCCTTATTTACTCGTCCACCGGACAAAAGAATTGAGGCTGTCTAATCAGTGTTGTAATCGTATTGCCACATTTTCTCCACGATTGACTCATCCACCGGACAAAAGAATCGAGGCTGTCTAATCAGTGTTGTAATCATATTGCCACATTTTTCCCCTTATTGACTCGTCCACTGGACAAAAGAATTGAGGCTGTCTAATCAGTGTTGTAATCGTATTGCCACATTTTCTCCATGATTGACTCGTCCACCAGACAAAAGAATTGAGATTATCTAATCAGTGTTGTAATCGTATTGTCACATTTTCTCCATGATTGACTCGTCCACCAGACAAAAGAATTGAGGTTATTTAATCAGTGTTGTAATCGTATTGTCACATTTTCTCCACGATTGACTCGTCCACTGGACAAAAGAATTGAGGTTATCTAATCAGTGTTGTAATCGTATTGTCACATTTTCTCCACGGTTGACTCGTCCACCAGACAAAAGAACTGAGGTTATCTAATCAGTGTTGTAATCGTATTGTCACATTTTCTCCACGATTGCCTCGTCCACTGGACAAAAGAATTGAGATTATCTAATCAGTGTTGTAATCGTATTGTCACATTTTCTCCACGATTGACTCGTCCACTGGACAAAAGAATTGAGATTATCTAATCAGTGTTGTAATCGTATTGTCACATTTTCTCCACGATTGACTCGTCCACCAGACAAAAGAATTGAGGTTATCTAATCACTGTTGTAATCGTATTGTCACATTTTCTCCACGATTGCCTCGTCCACTGGACAAAAGAATTGAGGTTGTCTCATCAGTGTTGTAATCGTATTGCCACATTTTCTCCACGATTGACTCGTCCACCAGACAAAAGAATTGAGGTTGTCTAATCAGTGTTGTAATCGTATTGTCACATTTTTTCCATGATTGACTCGTCCACCAAACAAAAGAATTGAGGTTGTCTAATCAGTGTTGTAATCGTATTGCCACATTTTCTCCATGATTGACTCGTCAACCAGACAAAAGAATTGAGGTTATCTAATCAGTGTTGTAATCGTATTGTCACATTTTCTCCACGATTGACTCGTCCACCAGACAAAAGAATTGAGGTTGTCTAATCAGTGTTGTAATAGTATTGTCACATTTTTTCCATGATTGACTCGTCCACCAAACAAAAGAATTGAGGTTGTCTAATCAGTGTTGTAATCGTATTGCCACATTTTCTCCATGACTGACTCGTCCACCAGACAAAAGAATTGAGGTTATCTAATCAGTGTTGTAATCGTATTGTCACATTTTCTCCACGGTTGACTCGTCCACCAGACAAAAGAATTGAGGTTATCTAATCAGTGTTGTAATCATATTGCCACATTTTTCCCCTTATTGACTCGTCCACCAGACAAAAGAATTGAGGTTGTCTAATCAGTGTTGTAATCGTACTGTCACATTTTTTCCATGATTGACTCGTCCACTGGACAAAAGAATTGAGGTTGTCTCATCAGCGTTGTAATCGTATTGCCAGATTTTCTCCCGTATTGACTCGTCCACCGGACAAGTCAATAAGGGAGAAATTGTGACGAGAACACTTTTTCGCCCATTTGCCAGGTAGACTAAGTGACAAGAGTCGATAGAGGCCACTTGTCCCCCTCCCCCAGTAAGGTTATTTATTTATTTATGTATTAGGGTTTAACGACACTTTAACAGCCAGGGTCATATCATGTCGGTGACCGTTTTACGGGTGGAGGAAGCCGGAGTACCCGGAGAGAACCTCTGAGCAACGACGAGCAGCTGTCAGCTCTGCAACAACGTAACTATGAACTCTGCTCCGCAGCACAGGCAGGGTTAGATTGGTTGAAGACATACGCACCATCGACGTGCAGTACGCCTTAGTGCACGGCGTCATCGTGTCCCCATGTAGGCAATCGGGGTTTAGGGCCTTGCCAAGGGCACAACGAAGGAGCGCGAATCAGTCGCTCAAATTGTCACCCATCCGACTACTAACCGCGCTCGACGTTGCTTAACTGTGGTGATCTGACGAGAACCGGTTACCGCGACGTGTCTCAACGTGTCTAAACAGTCGAGTAGCAGTTGAATAAGTAGTTTAGTGAAGACAGGTACTATTTTCGGTTGTAAGAAGGCGCAATAATCCATACACCAGAAACCTAATTAAGCAACCCCTGAAATGTTTCATAACAGTGAAGCTGCTGTTACTGATTATTGTTTTAATGATTACTATGCCCTACAGTACATTTCATCCGGTGAAACATAATGTATCTGGTTGATAGCGTACCCCAAACACATCCCATCGTTCACGTGAAGCATGCTTCCCACGAATGTCACAAAAACACTACATGTATCATCCACATGCAATATCTGGGTATAAAACAAGAATATTTGTCACTTCTTTTATCAATAAATTCTGTCATGGCAAGAAGGAGACTGTCCGAGATACTGAGATGGCAAATCGTTGGCATGTATGCAACAGGTATGTAGTCCAAAGCTATTGGAAGGCAATTGGCTATTGCCATTCTGTCATCAACAGACTTGTCCGAAAAAATCAACAAACCAACGATGTTAAGGACCGATCAAGGCCTGGACAACCCCAAAACACCTTTCGTTAGGAAGATCGGCGTCTGGCACGCCTCGTTAGGCGTGAACCCTTTGCTTCAAATGTGGTTTTAAAACGCCGTTGGCTCCCCAACAGAAACCGTCTCAACGCACTGGGTATGAGTTCCAGAAAGGTCATCAAACGTCCAGCTCCCTACGATCAGCATCAAAAACGATGTTTGGGGTGGTGTATGGCGCGACAACAATGGAATCTCAGGGCGTGGAGGAGAGTCCATAGGTCAGACGAGAGTAGGTTCCTGCTTCCCGTCACTGATGGTCGCAATGAGGGTATGGAGGCATAGAAATACTGCTTACGTGCCCAGGAATATCAGACCTACTATTCCTGATGATTCATGATCAGTAATGATCTGGGGTTGCCTCTCATGATTGTAAACTTGATATGGTGACTGTACGTGGCAATCTTAATGGTCTTCAGTACATCCAGGACATCTCAATCCGGTTGTCGTACCTTATTTTGACAACCACCCCATGGCTACTCGCCCTGTATTCATGAACGACAATTCAAGACCACATGGTTCCCTTGCTGTGGGAGCATTCCTTCAGAACAAAACGCTATTACAACACTACCTTGGCCTGCAATGAGCCCCGATTTGATTCCCTTAGAACATATCTATGACTTTCTTAGATGTCGTGTGCAAGCAAGGGATCCGCTGTACAGAATTTGTCCGATTTGGAAACTGCATCACCTGAGGAGTGGCAGCAGTTGCCTCTGGGTCGCCTCAGAAGGCTCAGAAGTAGCATTGGGAGGAAGGTCCAGGCTGTCACCAGGGCACTTGGTGGATACACTGGCTACTGACGTCACACACTTCTATTGTGTTCGGAAGATTGCAAGTTACATTTTTGTCAGTAACTACCGGCATTATTTCCTCACGGACCGTTCCTGCGGCACCATACTTGTCGAGAGAACATGTTTCCATCAAGAACATTAGTGATAGATATGTGTAATTAGCGCCATTAAAATGCTGCATATTTTCATCATTGTGCTGTCTTTCATTTGTCAATAGACCATTCTTTCCGCAAATGATCACTTTTGACCATCGGAAAGAGAGCAATAACCCTTTACCCAACGTAACGGCCAAAACCGGCCAGCGCTATTCTCAAAAATCGCTAATTAATTTTCATTATTTTTTTCATTTTTCGTCTCAAAACATAGGTTATGACCCCTCATTGGAACGAGCTCGTCGAGCTCGTTCCAACGAGGGGTCATAACCTATGTTTTTGAGACGAAAAATGAAAAAAAAATAGTCATTCAAGAAGTTTTTTTGCAAGTGTCGTCTGCTTTTCATGTTAGGTAAAGGGTTAAAGTAAAGATAGTTTCCATTAACCCCATTGCGTAAAGAGGGGGTGCTTAATTAACACTTCATCCAACGTAATAGCCAAAACCGGCCAGCGCTATTCTCAGAAATCGCCAATTAATTTTCATTATTTTTTCACTTTTTGTCTTAAAAACATAGGTTACGAGCTCGTTTCAACGAGGGGTCATAACCTATGTTTTTGAGACAAAAAATGAAAAAAAAAATAGTTATTCAGGAATTATTTTTGCAAGTGTCGTCTGCTTTTCATGTTAGGTAAAGGGTTAAGTTCCAGGTGTATAAACTCGAAGAGCGGTGAGATTCCATTCGAGATTCGATTCGATTACAACTCCACTGTTTGATTCGGCATTCGTTCCGACCCTCTATTTGAGATTCGTAGGGCAGCTATGGATTTAGTGTTCATTTCCAGTGTTAATACCATGTGATGCCACGCACAGTGAGTATATATGGTACAAAATGAAATGGAGACTGGTCAGGAACTAAAAGTAACGTAAGGCGTAATAAACCCGGCCCCATCACTGGTTTATATTGTCATTAAAATCGACTTTCGATAGAGTTATCTCCCTTGAAATTATTGGACGAGCGTGGAAGGTCCAACTAAGAAACAAGAAATCCCTGAGTTAAACCTATGACAACAGTAAAAAAAAAGTTTGCGTTTGTTACTTTCAATAAACGAAAACAACAGGCAGCTCTGGGCGCTTAAAAGTTACAAAAAGGAAACTTGCTTTTTTATGGCAGAGAAAAAAGAAACAACCACTTCACAGATAATCCGTCCATTAAGAAAATCTATCAGTATCCCATCTACCAACACAAGTTAGTTTCCATATTGGATCTTCGTTCAGTGAATGTGTTTTTGCAGTAATTTCCAAGTTTTTTTTATGCTTCCCGGGAATAAAGTACCAAATCTCACCTCCTACACTTTTTTTATTAGTGACAATGACATCGCCTGTATTATATATTACGATGCGCACAATGTTGATACAGTGGGGCCCACCCCCACCCCTACCATCATCACCGGCAGGACGAGAACGTAGAATAAGCGGATGATAGCCATCTAATGTGTAGGAGATACTTTCTTTTACGCTAAATGTTTAAGTAATACTTACGATGTCAAATATCTTTTCATTTACTTGGAGGTCACAGAGCAGACTCTTTAGTTGATCAAAATGGTAAAGGTGTAGAATAGGGGACTTTTCGTTTTTTAAAAAAAATAACGATTTTTTCGCTATTTTTTCTCTGTTTTCTTAAAGTAAACTATATTTTGAACAAAATGACACAAAATCACATACTTTTATCGCTTTTTTCAAGAAATATTTACGATTGTGTTGTGACAGCGCCGTCGAACTCAGTGCAATCGGTCTGTCCCATTATCGCTATCATAGGGGAGAGTTTAGTAATTGAAATGTCGGCTGACAAACCCTGCCCCCTCACTAAACTGACCCTAGATCAAATTTTAGGGTCAGTCTAGTAAGGGCCAGGGTTAGCTTACCGATTAGATTACCCTGGTCCTAACTGAACTGACCTTAAATCGAGGAACACGCACAGAAGCGAAGCGCACCTGCTAAAATGCACACGAGCAAAGCGCACCTGCTATCATATAGAATGATTTCTCCCCTGTGACGTCACTCGTAATAACGAATGAAAACAACAGATGCTGCGAAATTTTCAGCGGTTGAAACAAATGGCAACTGAGAAACTCGCAATTCAACGGGATTTAAAATCTATTCTCTAACATGTTAAAACATGATAGAGGTACCTAATTTTGTGTCATTTTGTTCAAAATATAGTTTACTTTAAGAAAACAGAGAAAAAATAGCGAGAAAAGCGTTATTTTTTTTTAAAAACGAAAAGTCCCCTATTCTACACCTTTACCATCAAAATTGGCATTTAAGCTTCTGCAATTAATGTTAAGTAAGGAAGATTTGTTAAATGTGTCCACTGCTGTAGAAAAATGTTTTCGAAGTGTAGTATTTGCAGGTGTTCATATCGGCAGTAAGTGGGGTGACAGGATCATCTTCAGAAACACGGTTAACTTCACGATTGAATTGTGTTACAAAGTCGAAGTCCGCATCATTCTGTACTTTATCAAGCGAGACTGGACTGGTCATCATGAAAATTGACACAGAGTGGAAGAAACAAAAGGTTATAATAACACAAGTGTTCAACTCTGCTGTCTATCTATCTCTTAACTGAATAATCCTGTTAATCGAATATAATTTCCCAACACAAAACCATTTACAATACCCCCAGTACAAATATGACCTGTTAATTGAATATAGGTTATAGAGTAACTCCTGTCAATTGAATAAAAAATATTGTAACCTGTCGAGAAATTACCCTGACTCTCTCCAGCTTTCCTTTGCTTATAGAACTATTTGGCCCCGGCACATCCAATACAGGCATTTAATCTATTATATCTTGTTTGACAGAGCTCATAGAGCTCTGTCAAACAAGATATAATAGAATAAATGCTAATTTTATCTTTAGAACACAGGAAAATGAAAAATCCCTGTTAATTGAATACTTCTGTTAATTGCATACTTCTGTTAATTGAATAATTTTCATTGGCTAAATGGCTCTCCACTGTATAATGAACAGAAAATGGCCACAGATGATCAACTGATAATGAAAAGGCGGTTTTCTTATTTTAAATGGATTTTAGCAGAGAATAATTAACCCCCATTGCCCACGTGGGGGCACGGTGACGCTGTGTACTAAGGCGTACTTCACGTCGATGGTGCACCTGTCTTCAACCAATGCTAACCCTGCTTGTGTGGAATTGGTATGTTGGGGAGCTGACAGTTGCTCGCCGTTGCTCGGTGGTTCTCTCTGGGTACTCCGGCTTCCTCCACCCGTAAAACTGTCACAGTCATGGTTAGCCGTTGTGCAGAAATATGTGACCTTAAACACCAATAAATAATAATAAATAGCAGAGAATAATAGGTAAACGTCAAAACCTACTGGCAAAAAATTGTAAAATGCCAACTTCTGTATTTTTATACTACTCTGCAGTAGTACTGAAATGGTTAAGCGTATAACCGGTTTGAAACCGGTTACCTGCCTAACCGATTAAAAAAACGTCAATCGTTTATCCGATATATCAAGAGTGATCGTCATTCCACGGTTAAAAGGTAGTAAATCTGCTGCTTCTCCTTTGGGATAGATTACACCTCGAAGCCGCGTTGTATATATTGAGAAATAATCGACTTTGGCATTCAAGACTTCGTTAATGAACGGCAATTTCCGTGAGTACTGAGTAACCGAAGAAAACGAGTACTCGACAACGTTCGTTTGTATACACACTACGGAATAGTTTCTGAGAATACTGCTTTCCAATTCCTATAGTTTTCATTCCAGATTCGGTGAAATAATGGCTACGGTTAACCGGATATTATCCGGTTATAGCTCCCGGTTAGTCGCTTGTGAAAATGAGCCAACCGTTTCAGCCCTACTCTGCAGGAAAATGCCTGAAGTTTACGAAATGATCTGCGCATCGATGATACAAATTCGCTAATATCCGAAATTTCAATTTTTACATGAAATTCCCACTGTATTAAATTTGCTGACAGATTTAGGACAATTAGATTTTCTGGAAATCACTTCCAATAACGAATATGGTCAGCCACGAATGGGGAAACCCTGGGCGATAAGGAATGACCACTCCAGTTTGTTATACGTTACCAAATACATACGTGAGCTCCCAGAATTGCAAGAAACGTGCCCCACAAGTAATATGACTTTAAGCTAAATACATTTAATCATTCCCACTGCAGTAAAAGCCAGAACAAATAAAACTTGGATTTGTAGCATGGGTCCTATGATATTCTGGCTAGAACATGTTGTAAGACCGAATTTTTAATAACTATGCCGTCCCATGGTGCCAGGAAAACCGTCTCACGGTGCTAGGAAAACTGGCCAGGACGGTAGGCTTCGCAATCTGAAATTAAAAAATATTCTCTAGACACTCCCACCATGACGAAATGCTATATACGCCACTAGACGTTAGGTGACTGCTTGTGGAGTGTAAACCCAATTTGTGGTTTGGACATGTAGTTGACACAAAGGACAGGGTTAGTGTGCTCATGGGGAAATTGGAAAGAATCGGGAAGAATGGGGTACGGTATGTCATCAAACAGTTCGTCTCGGTGTTGGGGGGGGGGGGGGAGGTTTAGGGATAAGGAGGCATTTGGGAATAAAGGGCTAATCGAGGCCTTCGCACCTGAGAACCGTGACAAATCAGCGGCTGGCCAATGTGTTATTATTATTATTATTATTATTATTATTATTATTATTATTATTATACTACTCAAAGTTTGCTAAGCACCAAGTATATCCAACTACCTGTTTTACGTTTTAGTTGAAATATTGTGAAAAGTGTATATATTTAAGAAATGAATGCAATTTTTATGATCTTTATTGGAGTATGAACGTGTGGGAATGGGTACAAATTATGTATGAATCCCGAAGATTCATACATAATTTGTACCCATTCCCACACGTTCATACTCCAATAAAGATCATAAAAATTGCATTCAATTCTTATAATTACATTCCGAAACTGTTTAAACTACTTTTTTACCAAACAACAAAGCAGAAAGACGAAATAAAACATGCACGAACGAACGAGGCGGAAAAAACCACCCTCACACAAAAGACAAAGTGCACAACTCTGATTTTCAATTTTCACAACTTTAGAAATGGAAACGAGTATTTTAGTAACGGGCTTTATGCCACAGTTGGGAAATGTCACCAAAGAAACAGCAGCGGAGTTGATCACTGCGAGAGGCGCTAAAAGTTAAAAACCCGCCCAAACTCCGCCCGAATTACATTCTGTCAATTGCGCTCTAGCGTAAATGCGGGTCAAAGTTCGACCAAATGTATTCATTGGAAAATGAATTACATTTGGTCATGACGCTTTCATCCAGCTGACCAATGGGAATTGAGTATTTGGACCCAAAACGTATAACTACATTAACAATGTAATTATTTTATATTTAATTACATCTTTAATGATTTAAGCACAGAAATTGTGATTTTGTTTGTGTTTGACATTATTTTTTAGCTTTTAAATACGATAACCATGGAAAATGGATATTATTGGTAAAATATCAAATTTGCCAAAAAGTTGACGGGGGAGGGGGGGGGGGAACTGATTTGGGTTCAAAATCGAGTATGAGACCCATTATGGTTAATTACAACTTGAAAATCCCTTCCCATGCTCCCAATCAGGTTCCAGATCGTCCTTTGTGGGATGTTGTTCCATTCTTGGACCAGCATGCACCAAGATCCTGGACACTTCTTGGTTAGACTGGACGGACTGAAATTGCAAGCTGCAACTCATTCCAGACAGGTTCGATTGGACGGAGGTCAGGGAATCGTGCTGGCCAGTCCATACGCTAAATCCCCTCCCTCTGTCGGTACTCTCGGGCAGTATGGGCAACATGAGAACGGTCATTATAGTCCATCAGAATGAATCTATCACCCACTGCACCTGCATACAATCTGACATGGGCACCAAGGATCTCATCAATATACCGCTGTGCAGTCAATGTACCACGGCCAAGACAGAGAGCTCTGTACGTCCATCCCATGTGATGCCGACACAGACCATTATGGACCCTCCACCATAGCGGTCATGCTCTGCAATGTTGGCTGCATGGAACCGCTCTCCTGGTCTTCTCCATACCCTAGAACGCTTATCTGTGTTCTCGAGGCAGTACCTTGACTCATCTGTAAAAAGGACGGGTCGTCAATCTTCTATGGTCCATCCAACGTGATCCATGGCCCATTTATATCGTGCCTGGCAGTGGCTCTGGGACAGCTGAATGCGAATACGTGGTCTTCTCGATCGGAGACCACCTTCGTGCAACCTTGCCCAGATAGTCTGCGTCGAAACATTTACCCCGGATGCATTCTGAAGGTCAGTGCGAAGCTGGGTTGCTGTGGCAAAGCGGTTCCTACGGGCCTGAATGATATAAAAACCGGTCTTCATGTAAGAGTTGCACTTATTGTACAAGAGCACATAAAACCTGTAGAGCTGAAACGGTTAAGGGATTTTCTTAATCGATTAATCACGTGGATTAACCTTGGTTAACCGATTAATCACTTGACAAATAGATATCTGAATAATTGCTATACCGTTGATGATTTCCAGCATGAACCCTTTGCCCAACGTAACAAACAAAACCGACTTGGCCTATATACAAAAATCTCCATTCAAATTTATTATGCTTTCAATTGTTATCTCAAAAACATAGCTTATCACCCCTCATTGGAACAAGCTCTTTCCAATGTGTGGTCGTAAGCTATGTTTTTGAGACAAAAATTGAAAATTGTTAGTAATTCATGAATTTATTTTGCAAGTCTCATCTGCAGCCCGCAATGGGTAAAGGGTTAAGAATGACCATTTCCAGCTACTGATACAGTATGATGATCATGCAAGTAAACAAGTATGTCAGCAAGTAACTTGCATGCTTTACTTTGTCTCATATAATTGATATGAGTCAATGTGGCAATGTTTACCTGTTTTGGAGCAAGTTTGTTCCTTTGTTAACCCATATAATACAGTAGTTCAAAAGTAACGCTTAAATTAATCGATCAATTACTTTTTGGAACGATCAAGATGTAGATCATTGATTAATCGGTTAACCGTTTCAGCACATAAAAACTGGGGAAAACTTATTGAGGATGTGGATTATGTTGTTCCCCTGTCTAATAATGAAAACTTCAAAATAGAAAGTACATCTCCAGAAATTTATAGAGTAATCCCTAAAGTTTAGAGCAAAATGACAAAAAGAAAACTCAGCTGGACAGTAGATTCTGTCAATTGCCTGTATAATTAACACTTCAAAAGGTAAATATTGCAGAAATACTTCAAACTATTGAGAAACCCTGGGATCCAGGGGGAAAAGGTTACAAATGATTGCATTCTGGGTTTAGTTCCACACAGAGTAGTACTGGAATGGTTAACCGGATAACCGATTTGAAGCCGGTTACGCACCTAACCTATTAAAAAAAATGTCAACCGGTTATCCGAAATATCGGATAGTGATCGTCATTCCACGGTTAAAACGTAGTAAATCTGCCGCTTCTTCTTTGGGATAGATTACACCTCGAAGCAGCGCTGTATATATTGAGAAATAATCGACTTTGGCGTTCAAGACTTCGATAATGATCGGCAATTTCCGTGAGTTCTGAGTAACCGCAGAAACTATTCCGTAGTATGTATACAAACGAACGTTGTCGAGTACTCACACTACGGAACAGTTTCTGAGAATACTGCTTTCCAATTCCTATAGTTTAGATCCCAGATTCGGTGAAATAATGGCTACTGTTAATCGGATATTATCCGGTTATGAAAATGAGCCAACCGTTTCAGCCCTAAAACAGGGTATCTATACAATCGCCAGAGCATAAAATGAATACTACTGAAATGCTCCAGAGTAACAAATTACCTTGGAATCCTGGGGGGGGGGGGGTGATAATTATACACTAGTGCCACAAATTAGGATAAAAATGACACAAACAGATCCAAATACTGGATTTTCGGTTTTGGGGTATTCAGAGGAAGAAGTGATCAAAGGATAATCAAATGATTCAGATATGCATGTCATTTTAAACTGGTTATAAAATGCCAAGCAGCCTTCAGAAAGTAGTTTAGTTATGGCAAGGCCAACTTCTGAGCAAGCCAAAAAATAACCAGACTATCATCTGCAAAATGAGGTCCCCAACAGGGTAGCATAACTACATTTACCACCTGTGAGCCTCATTCTGAATCAGGGTCTCAAAACTAAACAGAAAGAGGTATCCAGATGATAAATTGGCCCACTGTATGGGATAGCATCACCAAATTCACCCTCTGGGGGACATCATTCTGCAAATGTCAGACAGCTAATTTTCAGGCCTGCTTCTGAAGCTTACTGGTTCAATAAAGACATATTTTTTTCTTGATCAGGATATCCTTTGGTTAGCCAAAGACGGAGATAATCCAAAACTTTTAGTAATACCTTCAACTCTAGTGACAGAGGTATTAAAAAATAACCCATCATATACCAGCTTCCGGACATCAGGAGATGGACAGACCTAAATGCAGAATCAAAGTCAGATTTTATTGATACAGAGTGAATAAGGATATTGAAACCTATGCAGGCATTTATTTATTTATTTATTGGTGTTTAAGGGCACATACTTATGCACAAAGGCTAATCGTGACCGTGACGGAGTACCCGGAGAGACCCACCGAGCATCGACGAGCAACTGTCAGCTCCTCAACATTCTAACTCTGTTCAAGCTCCGCTCAAGCAGAGCTACAGTGGTTGAATACATGTGCACCATCGACGTGCAATACACCTTAGTACACGGCGTCATCGTGTCCCCATGTAGGCAATAGGGATAAAGTGCCCTGCCCAAGGACACAGCGCGATTCGTTCGGACGGGGATGGAACTCGGAACCTCTAGCATAATAATAATAATAATAATAATAATAATATAATAATAATAATAATAATAAATACAGTTTAGAGCCATGACTACACGCAATGTGCTCTCAGGCTTTACAAAATTAAAATAAAGTCAGCTCTGTGTTAATCCTAAATTTAGAAGGACATTGTATGCATATGTTTTACCGAATAAGTGCGTCTTAAGGTTAGTTTTGAAGGACTGATATGTTTGTGGTGATTTCAAGTGATCAGGCAGATTGTTCCAGAGAAAAGGTCGAGAAGGCCCGATTTCCAGCAGGTACAAGGTTACTGGTCTTGTGACAAAGATTATTTGTGGGGGAGGATCTCAGAGATCGTGTGAGAACATATCGTTGAAGTAGTTTGCTGAGATATGTAGGGACCAATCCATTTAGACATTTATAGACAGTTACAATGATTTTAGAATCAATGCGTTTTTCAATGGGTAGCCAATGAAGGTGGTAATGTAAGGGTGTTATATGGCACGATTTCCTCCTTTTAAGAATCATTCTAGCCGTACAGTTTTGGACAAACTGCAGCTTATGAAGAAGGGACCGTTTACAAACGTACATGAAGGAATTGCAGTAGTCCAGGTGGCTGGTGACAAACGCATATGTACTAACTGTTTGTCGACATCCTCGTCAACCACGGAGCGCACCCTGCTGATGTTTCGTAAGTGATAATATGATGTCCGACACACCTGTGTGACATAATAGTCCGCAGACAGTGTCGCATCCATGAAAAAATCCGTGGTTATGCACCATAGTGGACGGAGAGATCAGATTGCCATCAAAATTTTGATAAATACGGGACAGCTTCGAAGGCTGGCCGCGTAATCCAAAGTAGATTACTTCAGTTTTGTCGGGATTGACCTTAAGAAAGTTTAACGTCATCCACGACGTAATGTCATCTACACAATGTTCTAACGAGTGAACTGCACACGCCTCTTGGTGGGCTCTAAAATGAATGTAGAGCTGTGTGTCGTCTGCATAAAAATGAAAATCAAGTCCGTGCTTACGAATTATGTCCCCCAGTGGCAGGACATATATAACAGACAGCAGAGGCCCAGGTTTTATTTCAGAAATCACACAAACTCAGGTACTATCGACCGATAGAACATGAAAATAAACGTTCTAATATTATAATGTGCCCTGTTTGTGGATATCTCCATCATTCGAATCAGTCTTACTCTCAGAATTATCAAAATGGCAAATGCACAAGTGAATATGAATTTCATCCCTAATAATCGTGGGGGTAGAAACCTCGTATCTGGTGGCAACAGATATCGTATCAAGTCTAGAAGAAATGACAGTACCGACTGGGTTTGTCGTATGAAGGCATGTGGAGCGACTGCCAATACTAAAGATATCATCTCATAGATCGGCTCTCCACATAACCATCCGACCGACATGGACAAACTTTCGGTGTCGTTCACCTCTTCTCAGCCAATCTGAAGAAAACAGTTCAACCTGATCCACAAACCGTCTACTCTGTCATACCTGGACAATTTGAACCTCATACGCGGATTTGCATCAGTTGATGCGATCGTGGGAAAGGCAAGACAATGAATATTTTATTTCCAGAATAGCCAGGGGGAGGGGGGGGGGGGGGGGGGGTCTGCAGAAAAATTCCCAAACACTAGGCCGGGGGTGGGTGGGTACCCCGAGGCTGGAAAAAACACGTAAAGTAGACAATTTGCAAATTTTTTCCTCCAGCCAAAAAAAACACATTTTTGCAATAGATTGAGCTTACAAAACCATTTTAGCATGTATCTGGATGCATTCTAGCCCATTTAAAATGATAAATTTGTTTTTTTGGGGGGTTGAGATCTTGAATAATCAAAATTTATCTTGGATACAACCTGACCGGCATCTTGCGGATGATGATTGATTACCAATTTTGCTGCGGGTCCCTCTCTTTGTTTATGAATGATCAATCCATTTGGGTCAGTTGATATGTACTGACTGCACATGCGGTGCCCCTTCTTAGCTAAATTCTGAGTCCACCATTGGTAGTTGATATCACAGTCTCCAGAAGTGCTGAAGTGAATATATAAATACCCCAAACAACCCCCCCCCCCCCCCCCCCCGCAATTCGAATGATCGCCATGTACCGTCGAATAGCCACGGAAAGTGTGAAGTTGATTTATCATTTTCCAATTTTTTCTCCCTCCGTTTCGCAGATGAGTTAGTGCCCCCCTCCCCCCCCCCCCCCCCCCAGAACTTGCAACTGAGTGTCAAAACTGTCATTGGATGGCGCCCCCTCTATTTCAAAATCCTGGATCCGCCCCTGTTCAGTTCATATTAGTACCAGTGTTCATACTGTGGTTTGATCATTCAACTTGGTTGATTCAACTTGGTTCATTTCAACATGAGTGCATGTCACTTCACTCACTTGTATGTTCTCATAAAGCTGAGGAGCATCATCATGGGGGGCCAAGCAGTAGCACGAATTTAGGGATGCCCACTTCCTACCAAAAAAAAACATAACAAACTTTTCATTAAAAGACATCTGTTCTTAATGTGGAACACTATTTTGATAACTTTTCTGAGGACAAGTTACATATAATGTCTTTGTTGTTTTCTCATCACTGGAGACAAAATTGTGACTCCAAACATAACTCTGAAACTTCCAATTTTGTTCTAATGGAGTTAATTCCCTTGAATAAGACTGTTAAAAAATGTGGAAGCAAGTTGAAAGTATGAAATGGAACAAATATGACTGAAATCCTGACTATCCATAACAGTTTTTGTGGAATTGGGGGTGGGTCCGTGAACTGTCGGTGGAAAAAATATGCAGGGGGGGGGGGGGGGTGGGGTGGGGGGGGGGATCGGGTCCCTTAGGGGTGGAAAATTTTTTTTCGGGCCTAGTGTCTGCAAATTTTTTCCTGACCCCCCCCCCCCCCCCCCCCCCCCTCGAATAGCAAGACATAATCCTGATGCCAAAACACCCTTCTCAAAAAAATTATGCACTGTTTCTACTAATAACTTGCAGTCACAGACAGTGGACGATAGTGATGCGGACTGGACCGCCCTGGGCCGATCCGGTCCGCGGTCCTCCCCTGGAATTTATCGCGTCTATCTCCCAACATACAATTAGCAATGCTGTATTAATGGGTTCAAGTGGTTAACCCTTTACCCAACGTAACGGCCAAAACCGGCCAGCGCTATTCCCAAATATCGCCAATTAATTTTCAAAATATTTTCATTTTTTGTCTCAAAAACATAGGTTATGATCCCTCGTTGGAACGAGCTCGTCGAGCTCGTTCCAACGAGGGTCATAACCTATGTTTTTGAGACAAAAAATGAAAAAAAAAATAGTTATTCAAGAATTTTTTTTGCAAGTGTCGTCTGCTTTTCATGTTAGGTAAAGGGTTAATAGTCGAATATATTTGATGCCATGAAAACATCACAATCGCGTATATAGATGTCACCATTCCCATGCTGCACGTGTCTGCGATTCAGTTGAACGCGGCACTGTGGGCGGTCCGGGGACGTGGCGACAGGGGCGGGGTGCGTGTGCCGGGGGGGGGGAGGGGTCACCTTCCCAATCCTGGCAAAAATTTCCTATAGTTGGAAATTCAGAGGGCAAGTCATGAGTAGTTAGAAATTCCATCTATCTGGATTTTGGAGCTTCTTTGCAGATGTCTCCTTTACTTCTCAAAATTCAAACTCGGTTTCAAATCGGCAAAAATTCCAACTGTTACTATTTAAATCTTTAGTATACGCAATATCGAGCTTCCTAAGTATGCATGATTTCAATCGGTACGCGATTTCGATAGTACGTTATTTATCGTAATAAAAAAAATCCTCGAAATGAACTTCAAGAACATCACATATAAAATCGTTATCCCGACTTAATTCCATCATTCACAGTTACAAAATGATGAAACATCGAACATTCATCAATCCTGCATAAGATCTGATTTAATGTTAGGACAGTGTGAATTGCTCAAAGTTCTCAGCTTGAGCATTTGATTAGCACATATTCAGTTCCCAGAATAATACCAAATAACAATAACCTGATACTTCTATCATAAATGCGTTGACATTTCAGTTACTAGAATCAAGTTTATGCCCCCTTTCATGGCTTCATTTTCAAAACGTTTCTCGGTAATGAATTTCTAACTAGGGGAGGGACCGGGAGGGATGTTTACCCCTCTCGGCCCCCCTCCTAGTAGGAATTTCACTACCCTACCCCCTACCCCTCCAATCGGAAACATCTAGGCATGTCCCTGGGGCGGTCGCATGCGTTTGATGTCGCCGACTTGTGGCCTCGTGCTTTAATGTTGCCTACTTCTGATTTCTCGTCACTCACGACATTGTTGCAATGCCATAAGTCTGCCAAAAAACAGATACCAGAGTGACTGCGTGCGTCATACGAGCCTTTTAGAGCAAGAAGTAGCAATGATGGTTGAAAGATTTTTATCTGTCAATAAAATCATAAGCACCTGATTAGTACACGGTTCCAGAGAACAGTTCTATATTTATACCATGCTCGCCAATGTTACTACCTGTGAAGAAAAGCCAGTATGTTAAATTTTAGCTTTTAACCCCACTACCGGTTTAAAAAAATTTACAGCTATAGTCGGAAGGTCATCCAACTTGACCTTTGGCATGACGCAATTTGCCAACTTCGATACATTCACACTTCGCGATATGTTTCATTCAAACATACATTTTCGGTACTATCTACTACGTGTAAATGACTCATTAAGTTTAAAATACCTACAATTGAATATTTAAAATAAATTTTAAGAATTGTTAATAATAATTTGATTGAAAAAGCCAGGAAAATTCAATCAACTTTGACGATGTGTCTAGCTGTCAATCAAGCATTCACGTACAGCCGGAAGTACTGCCCACCGGCGCAGATGTAAACAAAACAAACCTGTGTGTTTGCGGTAGAAAGTGTCGTGTTTCTCCATTTTAAGTGACAAAGTCGATTATTAATTAAGAGCATGGTATAAATAAATAAATAAGTACTAGGGCCGGTAATCAGATTTAAACCACTAGTAGAATAAGGGTTTTAACCACTCGGCTAGCCGAGTGGTTAAAACCCTTATTCTACTAGTGGTTTAAATCTGATTACCGGCCCTAGTACCTATTTATTCTATATTTAATTCATCAACATTGTGTATGCACTCTTTGCAAAGCAGTCAATTTTAATTTTTAATATATAGATTAACAACCTTCAGAAAAAGGGCAATCCATTAACATATGAGTGGACCGGACCGCTTTGGACCGGTCCAGATCAGAACGACCTATACCATACCAGACTGGACCACCTTGACAGTGGACCGGACCATCTTGGTGGCCCAGTTCCGGTCCGCATCACTAGTGAACGACAAATTAATGAAATGATTTTCCAACCACCACTGACAGCAGTTCAGTACAGACAGGAAATTAACTGGAAATTTGGTGTTGATATGCAAACTACAGCCCGTTTCTACAAATAATTTGCAGCCACAGAAAAAAGACGGGAAGTTAACGTAATAATTTTCCAGCCGCTACTAGGCTAGTTGGAATCTAGGTGCAACATAAGTAATAGAAAATCTAGCTGGAACATAAGCGACATGCTATTGTCGATGGCGCCAAATAACTAAAAATGTTATAATTTTTCATTTTTTCGTGTTCATAACTTATTGTTCATGAAATGCGGGTAGAAAGCAAAAAGAGTGACAAATTATTATTTTATTCAGATGTTTACGACATCAAGACAGCCCATCGCCCACCCCCAAGCCAACCCTCCACCGCCCATATGGCACCTTAACCCTGTACCGAACATAACGGCCAAAACTGGCCAGCGCTATTCACAAAATCGACCATTAATTTTCATTATTTTTTCATTTTTTTGTATCAAAAACGTAGGTCATAACTTATGTTTTTGAGACAAAAAAAATGAAAAAATTAATTATTCAAGAATTTTGTTTGCAAGTGTCGTCTGCATTTCATGTTAGGTAAAGGGTTAACTGTAGAACAGGAAATCTGGCACTGATGATATGCTTACGGCAGACAAGTTATTGGTGATAAATAAATTCGAGCCGTGATATTACATGTAGTGCTTTGCTGAGTTGGATGTTCTCCATTCAATCCATACTAATGTTAGAAAATCTCTTCGTTATTCACATCAGTGCCAATAAGATCCATACACCTACAGTTGGAATCTCGTTCCTCAATGTTGAACTTATTTCCACGAGCCCAAGTCATTCTCTCAGCACGGACTTCCCTGACGAGTGGGGACGAAGTTTCAACCAATGCAATTTCAGCTGTTGGCGAGTACACTTCACGCTCTGTGTTCTCCATTCAAGCTGCAGGCACAGCAATAAGTTTTTCAAATTTTAAATACGCCTGTTAAAAGAACTCTTGTGATAGGCTCAGATTATGAATGACCTAATTCTATCTCGGAACGCGTGGTCACGATCAGCCATTGTACAGAAGGATGTGAAATTAAACACAAATAAATAAATAGCTCGATACGTGCTTAACCTTGCGCTGGCAAAGGCATGTGTATCTGTTCTCGCTGGGTTTTCTTTCACATTATTCACTACTCACCATTTGCTAAACTTTTCATCTTACAGTTTATCAAACAATATTTTCTGAGTAAATTCTGCACCAGGTTATTCTTTCACATTATAGAAATGTAGTAAATTTTTGAATTGTTTTCAATGGCGCATCTGGAAAGTGCATGTCACTGTGTAATGCGTCACAGCCAGAGTTGATTTGAAGTTTCACGAAGAAATTGTTAACTGTTTCGAGCAAATTTCTTTTCGGTAAAAAAGGAATAAAAATGATGTTATATAAATGGATATCACACTCGTCCCCATTGATATCGCTTGTTATTAAACTCATCCAGTAAGCTGGATTTTGAACTCGCTAAAGTTTGTCCCAAATAACATTTACTGGTCTCGTTTCATATCAGTGTGGTTAGTGGATTGAGAACGCTTGTATTCTTCAGAAGCCTGTAGAAATGAAAGAGTCAACAGTAAACTTGAGATCAATGTGGTCTTGGATTCATTTGTTTGCAGGTTTCATAAGTAACATTTGTGTTCGACGCCAGCTTTTAAGAAGAAAGTCAACAGTCATCATCTTTGTTTAATGTATTAATGCTGAAAGATTATCCAATAACAAAAGTCATTTAGTGCAGAGCAGAAGAAACCAATCCAGTTAAGAACGGCTTCAAACATTTGATATGTCCAGGGTAGAGGGTTTTAGTGCTGGGGGGGGGGGGGGGGGGGGGGGGGGGGCTCTGAATCTCCAACTGTACAGTTAAAACTAGAAGTCCTGTCACGAACTGTGCGCTTATCTAGGCTTAATTGCGCGTAGGAATTGCGCGCAATTGCCATTTTGAATGGCACCCAAAGCACGGTAGGTTGTCCTGGTTACTAATAGCAAACACATGCAATGTTTCTGCCAATGGGCCTCCGGGTTACCCGGAGGCCCATTGGCTGAAACATTGCTTGTGCACAAGCCATATGTACAGAATTTGATAGCCTTACTATGGTCATAACGCGTAGATTAACGCGCAGATCGACGTGCTATTTGTGAGCATTTCATGACAGGACTTCGAGTTTTAACTGTGCCTTCTCCAACTACCGAACATCCACCGTTTGATAAAACCATTTGCTCCCCCTAAACACCGAATGAAACATGAGAATTTCCAACTGCTCTTTGGTAAATATCCTGCCTTATAAAGAAACTTGTGAAAAAATTGTTCAGATGTGTCAGCATGGCATGGTTGCTAATTTGAAAGGATAGCTACTGAAGATGCGTAAAAAAATCATCATCAAGGCATGCTTCGTCGAAGAAGGAGAGCCTTGGTGATGTAGTTTAAAAAATGGTCAGCCGGGAATGGCGCCATCATCACAGTCGGGACAAATCAGGTTTATACCTCCCATTACTCATCTGCGCGGCGCCCCGGATCACGGGTCTGGAGATAAGTTGATTCTGAATTACATTTCATCAAGTATTGAAGTCATATAAACGATGCTAAATATAAGACCCGAAACAATTCGTTATGGAATGAAATTAGAAGTGATCGTCAGGAACGTGACGACAGGAGTGTGTGTGTGTGTGGTTGTTCGGGGGTGGGCTGGCCAAATTTTCCTATGGTTGGAAATTCGGACGGCAAGTTATGAGTAGTTGAAAATTCCATCTATCTAGATTTTAGAGCTTCTTTGGTGATGCTGATATCTCCTTTACTTCCCAAAATTCCACCTTGGTTTCAAATCTGTTACTATTTACTACTACAGTGTACGCAATATCGCGCTTCATAAGTATGCAGGGTGACAATCGATACGAGATTTCTATAGTACTTTTACTTATCATAATAAAAACAATCCTCGAAATGCTCTTCAAGAAAATCGCATCATGTAAAATCATTAACCTGAGTTAATTCCATTATTTACAGTTATAAAACGACGAAACATCGAAAACTGATCATTCCTGCATAAGATCTCATTTAATGTTAGGAGAGTGTAAATTGCTCCAAGTTCTCAGCTTGAGCATTTGTTTAGCACATATTCGATTCCAGGATAATTCGAAATAATAATAAACCTGATAATTCTATCATAAATGTGTTGGCATTTCAGTTACTAGAATCAATTTTATGCTCCCCGTCTTGACTTCATTTTCGAAACTTTTCTCGGTAGTGAATTTCCAACTAGGGGGAGGGACGGGGGAGGGTTTTCCCCTCCCGGTCCTTCCCCAAGTTGGAAATTCATTACCCTACACCCCCGCCCCTCAATCGGAAACCTCTAGCTACGTCCCTGGTGCTGGTGTAGGACAACGTAGTCAAAAATTGAAGACAAAACTCAAGTGTGGTGCACGAACAATTTATATCTTAAAAGATAGCATGATCAGGGCACATTTTAACCCTTGACGGACTGGGCAAATGTTCTGAATTACCACTAGACTACAACCTGTACATGCCCAATCTCTTAGCAGCGATTCTAGTCTGGTCTTAGCTGCCTGTTAAAGCAGCCAAAGCCTGATTATAAATCGCTGCCCAGGTGCTTTATCTATTGCTAACAGGCTCTCCTAAAATATGACATGATCAGGCATGTACTCCGAGATCGCAAAAACCTGACAGATCTTTAAATCTTTGCACGCTGCTGACAGATATTCCTGCCCAGGCCATAACATTTCTTGTCACTGAAATAAGAATAATTTGGGCACATTTAACCCTTTACTCAGCGAATTGGCGCATCCGACCGCGTAGTATGCAAATTCAGAAGTTGAAAAAATATTATTTTTCAAAGAATTTCAACAAAACCATATCATGTGACCCCTCCTTGGAACGAGCTCGGCGAGCTCGTTCCAACGAGGGGTCACATGATATGGTTTTGTTAAAATCTTTTGAAAAAAATGATATGTAAAATAATAAATGTTGATATCGTCTGCGTTGGGTAAATGTTAACCAAATATGCCCCTGTAAATGGAATGGACGTTCTGTCCAATGATTTACTGAGTTAAATTTAGATAAACCGTTCATCAAATCTTGCTGGTAACAGCAAGCATGACTAGATTTGGTGAAAAATATTTTCAAAATACTCAAGAGGTTGAGAGTTAAACATTTAGGTGCATTTAGAAGTGACAAATTTACTGTAGATATGATTTGTGGATGTAAAGGAAAGCCACTGTTGAGCTCACTGGCAGTAACATTTATGGCGTTGTGGAAGAATGATAAAGCATTTTCATTCATTCATTTACTGGTGTTTAAGGTCACACACTTATGCACAATGGCTAATCGTGACCGTGACAGTTTTACGGGTGGAGGAAGCCGGAGTACCCGGAGAGAACCACCGAGCAACAACGAGCAGCTGTCAGCTCCCCAACATCGTAACTCTGAACTCTGCACCGCAGCACAGGTAGGGTTAGATTGGTTGAAGACATGCGCACCATCGACGTGCAGTACGCCTCAGTACACAGCGTCATCGTGCCCCCATGTAGGCAATCGGGGTGAAGTGTCTTGCCCAAGGACACAACGCGGTTGCCGCAGGTGGGATTCGAACCGAGGACCTCTCGGCTTGCAGCCCGCACCTCTACCAACTGAGCCACCGCGCCCCATCTCTGGTTTCCAGTCCAGTGTTTCCATGTGTTAAGAATATGAACATATAGTAAAGAACACTTCAGGTTCTTTAACCCTTTTCCCAACACAGAGAATATCAAAATTTTATTATTTTAATTATTATTTCAAATTTTTTTCAAAACAAAACAATTCCAACAAAATCAAATCATGTGACCACCTCATTGGAACGGGCTCATCCCGTTCCAATGAGGGGGTCACATGATATGATTTTGTTGAAATGTTTTGAAAAATGTTCGTTTTTAACTGTTCAATTTGCAAATTACGTGTGCAGATTCAGGCGATTCGTTAGGTAAAGGTTAATGGGGCAGGCCTGGCCGTTGGAGGGGAGCTATTGCTTTGGCTCTTCTTGGCTTTCCTAAAGGAAAATTCAGGAGAGCCATAATTGCTCTCCTTGAACTGAAATGGTTCTCCTCAATTTTCATATTAATAACCTTGTATGATTGATAGTAGTGTAGAATAGTTCCCCTGAAACAGATTTAGGAGTTATTTATTTATTGATGTTTAAGGTCACATATTTATGCACAATGACTAATCATGACCGTGACAGTTTTACGGGTGGAGGAAGCCGGAGTACCCGGAGAGAACCACCGAGCAACGACGAGCAGCTGCCAGCTCCCCAACATCGTAACTCCGCACTGCAGCACAGGCAGGGTTAGATTGGTTGAAGACATGCGTACCATCGACGTGCAGTACGCCTTAGTACACGGCGTCATCGTGCCCCCACGCGGGCAATAGAGATGAAGTGTCTTGCCCAAGGACACAACGCGGTTGCCGCAGGTGGGCTTCGAACCGAGGACCTCTCGGCTTGCAGCCTGCACCTCTACCTACTGAGCCACCGCGCTCCCAACTACCCTTTAATCATTCTGAAGTTCCGCTAAAACTGACGTTTATACCATGCTCGCCTACTCGTTACCACCTGTGAAAAGCCTGTATGTTAAATTTTAGCTTTTAACCCCAGTACCGTTGTAAAGCTTCTACTGCAGTTAAAAAAAATAACACCTATAAGTAGGAAGTTCATCCAACTTGACCACTGACATGACGCAAGTTGCCAACTTCGATACTTTCACACTAAGCGATGTCTCATTCAAACACACGACATTTTGAGGTACAATCTACCACGTGCGATGACTTCAGTTTAAAATACCTACAATTAAATATTTAAAATAAAATTTAAGAATTGTGAATAATAATTTGACTGAAAGAGCAAGGTGTATTTAATCAACTTTGACGATGTGTCTAGCTGTCAATCAAGCATTCACGTGCAGCCGGTACTCTTGCGGCACTGCCCACCGGCGCAGATGTAAACAAAACAAACCCGTGTGCTTGCGATAGAAAGTGTCTTTTTCTCTCTATTTTAAGTGACAAAGCCGATTTCTTAAGAGCATCATGTTATAAATAAAACAAATAAGTACTAGGACCGGTAACCAGATTTAAACCACTCGCAGAATAAGGGTTTCAAACTCTCGGCTAACCGAGTGGTTAAAACCCTTATCCTACTCGTGGTTTAAATCCGATTACCGGCCCTAGTACATATTTATTCTATATGTCATACATTCTCTTCAAATGGGAACATTTGTTTACTTAGTTATCTTACCCATAACATGCATTACATTTCCCAAATTCACTACAAGCATATAACACTATATAAAAGTAGAAATAAACAATCTGAATGTGGGTAAAATATAGAATAAATAGGTACTAGGGCCGGTAATCAGATTTAAACCACTAGTAGAATAAGGGTTTTAACCACTCGGCTTGCCGAGTGGTTAAAACCCTTATTCAACTAGTGGTTTAAATCTGATTACCGGCCCTAGTACTTATTTATTTTATTTATACCATGCTCTTAATTAATAATCGACTTTGTCACTTAAAATGGAGAAAACACGATACTTTCTACCGCAAACACACAGGTTTGTTTTGTTTACATCTGCGCCGGTGGGCAGTACTTCCGGCTGTACTTGAATGCTTGATTGACAGCTAGACACATCGTCAAAGTTGATTGAATTTTCCTGGCTTTTTCAATCAAATTATTATTAACAATTCTTAAAATTTATTTTAAATATTCAATTGTAGGTATTTTAAACTTAATGAGTCATTTACATGTAGTAGATAGTACCGAAAAATGTCGTATGTTTGAATGAAACATATCGCGAAGTGTGAATGTATCGAAGTTGGCAAATTGCGTCATGCCAAAGGTCAAGTTGGATGACCTTCCGACTATAGCTGTAAATTTTTTTAAACCGGTGGTGGGGTTAAAAGCTAAAATTTAACATACTGGCTTTTCACAGGTAGTAACATTGGCGAGCATGGTATAAATAATTTATTGTCAAATGCAAGGCTTCAACCTCAACATGTCATAACAGAAGTGTCAGTACTAGTCATTTTCATCCACCAAGCAGCCTTGAAAGCAGAATTTTCCCAACTTTTCCCGCTTACCTAACCCTGAAACATACAACTCCCTGTTTCTAAAATGTGGGGAAAATTCTATGATTCCGTCTCATTTGTTAGTTATATGCCTGGTAATAACTTAGTGTAAAAATGACATTTAAACAAGAGGCCCCAAGGAGCCTTAATCGCTCACCGGCCAAAGTGGTTCAAAGAAGTACTTGGGGTCACATTCAGTTAGACATGGTTCATTAACACTACAAAGGAATGAAGTCATGAGAGGCAAATTTTAAAGAACTAGGGACATTATTTGAACAAACTTGAATCTTAGCTGCCTGAGGATGCTGCACACCAAATATCAAAAGCATTCATCTGCTGGATCTGAAGTGAAGACGATAAAGAAAATTCCTAATTTTGAACTACGTTATCATTCGGGCTCCCACAGTGAGCCCAAATATGAACCCAGGGACTTGGTTTGAACAAACATGAATCTCACCCCCTAAGAATGCTGCATGCCAAATATCAAAACATTTCGAATGCTAATCTGAAGAAGATTTTTAAAGAAAAATTCCTCATATTGACTAAGTTATAATTCGGGCTCCCACAGGGAGCCCAAATATGGACCTAGGGACATGGCTTGAACAAACTTGAATCTCTCCCCCCCCCCCCCCCCCCCCCCAAGGATGCTGTATAGCAAATATCAAAACATTCTGACTGCTAGATCTGAAGAAGAAGATTTTTAAAGAAAATTCCTCATTTTGAACTAAGTTACAATTCGGGCTACCACAGTGAGCCCAAATATGCACCCAAGGACTTGGCTTGAACAAACTTGAATTTCACCCCCACTTAGCATGCTGCATAGAAGAAGATTTTTAAAGAAATTTGCCTGAAATGCACTAATTTCAAATTTGGGCGCCTATACTGAGCCCAAATATGAACCCAGGGGCCGATTTGAACAAACGTGAATCAGGTATACCCCACAATGTTGCATACCAAATATCAAAAGATTCTGCCTGCTGGATCTGGAGAAGAAGATTTTTTAAGAAATGTGCCTGATTGCACTAAGTTCGAATTCGAGCTTCTATAGTGAGCCCAAATATGAATCCATGGGGCCGATTTGAACAAACTTGAATCAGATCTACCCCAGAATGTGGCATACCAAATATCAAAAGATTCTGCCTGCTGGATCTGGAGAAGAGGATTTTTTAATTAATTTGCCTGAAATGCACTAAGCTCAAATTCGGACTTTTATACTGAGCCCAAATATAAACCCAGGGGGCCGATTTGTACAAACTTGAATCAGATCCACCCCACGATGTTGCATACCAAATATCAAAAGATTTTGCCTGCTGGATCTGGAGAAGAAGATTTTTAAAGAAATTTGCCTGAAATGCACTAAGTTCAAATTCGTGCTTCTACAGTGAGCCGAAATATGAATCCAGGGAGCCGATTTGAACAAACTTGAATCTGCCCCCCCCCCCCCCCCACCCCCACCCCCTCCTAGAGATGATGTATACCAAATAGGAAAGAATTCTGCCTGGTGGATCTGAAGAAGATTTTTTTTGAATTATGCCCCTTGTGGAGCCCCCTGTGGGTGCGGCAAGTTTATTTGTACAAGTTTGAATTGACATATGATGGGGAACATGCACACCAAATTTGGTTCAATTTGATCCATTAGTTTGGGAGGAGTAGTCGATAATGTAAAGTTCACGACGACGGCAAGTGATAAGTTAAGCTCCCTTCGGCGAGCTAAAAAATAATCAAGTTTTCGAAGCCACTGTTTCCCATAATTCCCCTGGTAATTTACCCCAAAACATCAGACGTCAACTCTGTGACCAAAACTTCACATTCTCTTGTATAACAATTAGCCAAATCTAATCACATATCTGATGCTAAAATTATATCTCCAATTTACATGGCATTACTTTCAACATATGCCCTATGTTTAGGGGGCGCGGTGGCTCAGTTGGTAGAGGTGCAGGCTGCAAGCCGAGAGGTCCTCGGTTCGAATCCCACCTGCGGCAACCGCGTTGTGTCCTTGGGCAAGACACTTCACCCCGATTGCCTACATGGGGGCACGATGACGCTGTGTACTGAGGCGTACTGCACGTCTTCAATCAATCTAACCCTGCCTGTGCTGCGGTGCAGAGTTCAGAGTTACGATGTTGGAGAGCTGACAGCTGCTCGTCGTTGCTCGGTGGTTCTCTCCGGGTACTCCGGCTTCCTCCACCCGTAAAACTGTCACGGTCACGATTAGCCATTGTCCATAACTATGTGACCTTAAACACAAATAAAATAAATAAATAAATGCCCTATGTTTAGAATTTTACCCCTGTGCAATAATGTGAAACTGGAAAGCGGAACCTTGGGGATTCTAGGGGATCAGTTGCAAAGTCCACTAAGACAAAATAAGTTTGTCTAATGAAGGTTGTAATCGCATTGTCACATTTTTAGCTGCGACTAGCAGCTCTATAAGTGGCAATGTATGTCTGTCGGTCAGTCTGTCTGTCGGTCGGTCTGTCTGTGACCAACGAGTTCCAAAACTCAATAACGTTTGAAATACTTGATGGAATGACTTTATATTTGGCATGTAAGTGTATCTTATTGATGTCTAGCCACTTTTCAATGCATGTGTTGTTGCAAATATTTTTCTTGGAGTCGGTCTGTCGGTCGGTCTGTCTGTGACCAACGAGTTTCAAAACTCAATAACTTTTGAAATACTTGAAGGAATGACTTTATATTTGGCATGTAAGTGTATTTTATTGATGTCTAGCCACTGTGCAATGCAGGTGTTGTTCCAAATATTTTTCTTGGAGTTATGGCCTCTGATGAACTTAGAATTTTGTGAGACTGCACCACCCGTCGCAGCTACGGCGTCGATGTCGCGATTTTTTCCCTTGTTGACTCGTCCAGTGGACTAGTCAATAAGAAAGAAAATGTGCCAATAAGAACACGATGCATTCACCCCTTTGCCGGGTAGACCAAGTGACAAGAGTCAATACTTGCCACTAGTCGAGTGTCCTTCCAGTAAGGTGGTTTATATAGAATATACCCCAGAGTAGCGTGGTAAATCAACTGTTCACCACTCGTGGTAAAGTGGTTAACACCACTTCACAACGAGCGGTGAACAGTTGGTACACCAAGCTACTATGGGTATATTTTTATTTATACTATGATTGTCAGATTATTAAGAGTCGCACTTATTTTTTCTCGATGTTACTGAGCAGCAGACGTACATACATACGTGCGAATTTGTTTATATGAGCACCGGTGGGCGGTACTTCAGTTGTCAATTTTATCGCCGAAACGAAATGGAAAAAGAAACGGAGCCTTTTTCGTTTTAGTAACATAACAACATACTATTTCGAGTTATGGATGCTCTATTACCATGAGACAATGCATGTTTGTTACGTTTTGGCATCTTATGAGGTAAACCCATTTAAAAACGTAATAAATAACTGCCACTTTCATTTCACTCTTCGCGAGGCGATAGCAATATATTTAGTTTGCATTCAGGTCGATGTCACCAAACGTCAGCTTGGATGCAGTTCTACTGCAGGTGTAAACATTAACTACTGAAATACCATTGCTGGCGTGTTCAGCATAGTTCGTGTGTAAATCTAAAATTCGTGTCATGGGCTTTTTATATACAGCAGAATAGGTTATCATGGTATAAAATCAGTTTATTCACAAAGTAAAATCGCTTGGCTGGTTTTATTGTGCCTTGCGGATCGGTTTTCCGTTTTGTCGTAAAACCCGGAACCGAGCCAAAACCCCAAAACCGCCCAACCCCATTAGTTTGCATACACTGCACATCATAAGAGTTATAGAACCAAGACCGTTGTCATTCCGTGGTTCTGTCGCACTACGCACTCAACACGAACCCCACTTTTACTAGCGTATTTGCGAATATTGATTTTATTTTATCGTCTCCACTTTCGACTCGAACTTGTCACGTCAAAACAACGTTCAAGTCGACCGAACATCGAATTCGAGCCAAGTTAGCGGAAGCCAGATGTCCAGGTGCGGTTTCGTACGCGATATTTTCAATTTAAAATAGCCACATAAGGGTTGTTTTGGAATTGCACTGATGATTTGTCTACATATTCATGCTATCATTCAACAGTTCGTACGTTAACAGTGCAGCATACTTGAATGCATGGTTGAATAGGAGACAAAGAATCTGTATGTACCTGTGATTGTTTCGCCCCCTTCTTGACTTTAACCCTTTTACCCAACGCAGACGATATCAAAATTTATTATTTTAAATATCATTTTTTTTCAAATTTTTCAAAAAATTTCAACAAAACCATATCATGTGACCCCTCGTAGGAACGAGCTCGTTCCAACGAGGGGTCACATGATATGGTTTTGTTGAAATTTTTTGAAAAATAATATTTTTTCAACTGCTGAATTTGCATGTTACGCGGGTGGATGCGGGCGATTCGTTGGGTAAAGGGTTAAGCTTGGCGTCGTCCGATCTTGCCTTATCATGAAGCGATGGATGGTTCTTATTGAATTGTACCTGACGTGAGAAGTAGCCCCTGCCACTTGGATTTTGTACGAAGTCTTATATGCATAACACGTGTATGCAGCTGTCGCTCTATTTACTGTAAAATATGAGTGCAGATCTACAATAGATGTCATTTGGAATCACACGATACGCGATTGTTCCAAATGACATTGGTAATACACTAAGTTCCATGATGACGATGTGTGCTTGCGGTTCGCGCTCAATTCCTCGCATTGTTTTAACAACTGGGCCGGTATTAAATGTACGAATGTACGTATACCGAGACATTTATTAAAAAGTTTTTTTCATATTCGATTTTGATATTCGTAATTTTATTTTCGACTCGAATTTGTTGATCGACTTCGATTCGAACAATTGAATAGTCGCAGGGGCCTAGTATTTGCAATAGTAGCTAAAGTAGAGCCCTGCGAAGCTTGGGAATTCGATTTGATCCGATCCGAAATGGTTCCCAGTGGTCGCGCTGGTTCGGAAATTTTCGAATTGTCGAGATGTTCAAAGAATTTTACACATTGTCTCGTCTTGAACTCTTTTTATATCATCAGGTCTACAATGGATGATATGAAAAGAGCTCAAAAAGATTCCGCTTCCGACACCACTTTGATTTCGTTTTGGAATATTCAGCTTTTTATTTGACGTGTCTGAACGTGTCTAGACAGACGGGTAAGAGTTGAATAAGTACTTTAAATAAGGTATTAATTGAAAATAGAATATGTTTTCATTTTTGGAATTCACTTTAAAAAAAATGTCCACTGTCCGGTATAATTATTTCCATTACTTCCTTGAATCCCCCCCCCCCCCCCCCCCCCCCCCCCCCCCATGTAACAAGTAACCAACTAACCCTGTGCATTTTACAGCTTCAGGCAGTGTAAATTTTCATGTAGTGTGTGATATGGCAGTTACCAGTTTTTTTATAACCAGAAAGTGGGACTAACCCTGTGCAATGCACAGGGTTAGTCACACTTTCTGGTTATAAAAAATTTCATTATTAACAAAGTAAATAACCCTGTGCACTGTACATTCTTAGCATAAATCTGAACTATATCAACTCTTTACCCAACGTAATGGCAAAAACCAGCCAGTACTGTTCTACTATTGGAACTGTACTGTTCTACTTACTATTGGAACGGATTGTGGAAAGTTTAATTTTTTTTGTGAACTCCAAAAATGAAAACATATTCTATTTTCAATTAATAGATTGTTTTTAGTGGAGACCGGGACTATTTTCGGTTGTAAAAAGGCGCAATAATCTATAACTCGAAGAGTGGTGAGATTCCATTCGAGATTCGTTTCGATTACAACTTTTCTGTTTGGCTCGATTCGGTCTTCCATTCGATCCGAATTTTAAGATTCGTAGGGCAGCACTGGATTTAGTGTTCAGTTTCAGTGTTAATGATAATCGTTTGGGATGCCAAGTACAAAGTAAAAATAGTATTATATGAACCGGAGACTGGTCGGGAACCGAAAGTAACGAATGACGTTATAAGCCCGGCCCACAGGGGTCTGGAAACGTTATTTTAGTGATTTAAGGTATATATGTTTAAAAAAGGAGAAAGGGTAACAACAGGCGAAATTGGGAAACTTCAACCAAGTGTCGACAAGTTTAAAAAATTATTAGATCTCGATGTACTTGGTTCCTGGCACATACCAATTCTATTCTATATACATTTCCCTACTACTTAAAACAAATTTCGTCGAAATATCTTCAGTATTACTCGAGATATTCAATAAAATGTTAGCAAAAAGAATGCTATTTTCTGATTTGTAAATAAGGTTGTCCAAACGAAACCCGAATTTTTTGACACAAATCAGTGATATAAATGCACATAGAGACATTGACCTACGCTTCACTGTGGCTCTTTGTGTACCTTTTTGAACACTTTCAACGACTGCCCAACACCAGTCGCCTATCTATACTCTGGGGAGATATTTTTTCAACATTTGCAGGTTTTTCAGCCTTCTTCCTCGTCATCATCGCCATATTTCAACAACTCCGCTCAGAATAGAAGCGAACTTGAAAGCCTTACCGCGATTGGTTACAAGTGAACTGAGATCAGTGACCTCAATCTACTTTCGATTTCTCAGTTCACTTGTAACCAATCGCGGTAAGGCTTTCAAGTTTGCTTCTATTCTGAGCGGAGTTGTTAAAATATGACGATGATGACGAGGAAGAAGGCTGAAAAACCTGCAAATGTTGAAAAAATATCTCCCCAGAGTATAGATAGGCGACTGGTGTTGGGCAGTCGTTGAAAGTGTTCAAAAAGGTACACAAAGAGCCACAGTGAAGCGTAGGTCAATGTCTCTATGTGCATTTATATCACTGATTTGTGTTGAAAAATTCGGGTTTCGTTTGGACAACCTTATTTACAAATCAGAAAATAGCATTCTTTTTGCTAACATTTTATTGAATATCTCTAGTAATACTGAAGATATTTCGACGAAATTTGTTTTAAGTAATAGGGAAATGTATATAGAATAGAATTGGTATGTGCCAGGAACCAAGTACATCGAGATCTAATAATTTTTTAAACTTGTCGACACTTGGTTGAAGTTTCCCAATTTCGCCTGTTGTTACCCTTTCTCCTTTTTTAAACATATATACCCTAAATCACTAAAATAACGTTTCCAGACCCCTGTGGCCCGGCCGCATCACTGGCTTATATGGTCATTAAAATCGACTTTCGATAGAGTTATCTCCCTTGAAATTATTGTATGAGTGTGGAAGGTCCAACTAAGAAGCAAGAAATCCCTGAGATAAACCTATGACATCAGTAAAAAAAAAGTTTGCGTTTGTTACGTTTAATAAACGAAAACAACAGGCAGCTCTGGGCGCTTAAAAGTTACAAAAAGGAAACTTGTTTTTTTTTATGGCAGAGAAAATAGAAACAACCACTTCACAGATAATCCGTCCATTAAGAAAATCTATCAGTATCCCATCTACCAATACTAAGTTAGTTTCCACTTTGGCTCTTCATTCAGTGAATGTGTTTTTGCAATAAGTTTTCTTATTTTAAGTACCAAATCTCACCTCCTACACTTTTTTCTATTGCCTGTATTATATGCCACGATGCGCACACTGTTGATATAATGAACAGAAAAAGGTTACAGATGATCAAATGATGATGAAAAGGCCGTTTTCTAATTTTATTAATTTATTCATTTATTTAGGTTTAACGACACTTTTAACAGAAAGGGTCATATCGTGTCGGTAATAGTTTTACAGGTGGAGGAAGCCGGTGTACCCGGAGAGAACCACCGAGCAACGACGAGCAGCTTTCAGCTCCCCAACATCGTCACTCCGCACTGCAACATAGGCAGGGTTAGATTGGTTGAAGACATGCGCACAATCGACGTGCAGTGCGCATTAGTACACGGCGTCACCGAGCCTCCATGTGGACAATCGGGGTTAAGTGCCTTGCCCAAGGACACAACACGTGAGCCCGTATCGATCGCTCAGACGGTCACCCATCCAAGGATTAACCGGGCTCGACGTTGCTTAACTTCGGTGATCTGACGAGAACCGATTACCGCAACGCCACAACGCCCCCGTTTTCAAAGGCTTATTTTAAATGGATTTTAGCAGAGAATAATAAATAAACGTCAAAACCGATTGACAAAAAATTGTTAATCAAATATAATTTCCCGACACAAAACCATTTACCATTTCTCCAGTACAAATTTGACCTGTTAATTGAATATAGGTTATAGAGTAACTCCTGTTAATCAAATAAAAAATCTTGCAACCTGTCTAGAAATTACCCTGACTCTCCTCAGCTTTCCTTTACTTATAGAACTATTTGGCCTCGGTACATCCAATACAGGCATTTAATCTATTATATCTTGTTTGACAGAGCTCACAGAGCTCTGTCAAACAAGATATAATAGAATAAATGCTAATTTTATCTCTAGAACACAGGAAAGTGAAAAATCCCTGTTAATTGAATACTTCTGTATACTGAATAATTTTCATTGGCAAAATGGCTATTCAATTAACAGGGTTCCACTGTATTATGAACAGAAAATGGCCACAGATAATCAACTGATGATGAAATGGCGGTTTTCTTATTTTAAATGGATTTTAGCAGAGAATAATAGGTAAACGTCAAAACCGATTGGCAAAAAATTGTAAAATGCCAACTTCTGTATTTTTATACTTCTCTACTGAAAAATGCCTGAAGTTTACGAAATGATCTGCGCATCGATGATACAAATTCGATAATATTCGAAATTTCAATTTTTACATGAAATTCCCACTGTATTAAATTTGCTGACAGGGAAGCAAACTTTTTCTGCAAATCTCTTCCAAGAACGAAAATTGTCAGCCACGAACCGGAAAACCTTCAGCGAGCAGGAGTGGCCACTCCAGTTTGTTATACGTTACCAAATACATACGTGAGCCCACAGAATTGCAAGAAACGCGCGCAATAAGTAATATGACTGTAAGCTAAATACATTTCCCCTGCAGTAAAAGACAGAGCAAATAAAACTTGGATTTGTAGTGTGGGTCCAGGGGCCACTTACTCAAACTTTTAAAGTTATATTTTCTAGAATAGTGTTTTCTAGTTATGACTTTATAGTACGTGGAGAGTGTATTATCGCTGAATCACCAGCAGAGTGCAGATTCCACCCAGGCAATAATTGCAAATTTGTTGCAAAGCATAACCAGCACAAGCAAAGTTTCAGCCAATGGACCTCCGGGTTAAACCCGGAGGTCCATTGGATGAAACATTGCTTGTGTTTTTTGTCGATATGTACAAAATTTGAAAGTTATAGCTTGGGTGATAACTCCACTCCGCGGGTGATTTAGTTACAGTCCACTCTCCACGTACTGTAAATGGGTGGAAATGACACCATTAGTATTTTCAAAGATTTGGCAATTTACCAGTTGTCAAATTGCCATATCTTTACTACTGATTCATTTTCGTGAGTTATATTAACCCTTTACCTAACGTGAAAAGCAGACGACACTTGCAAAAAAAATTCTTGAATAACTATTTTTTTTCATTTTTTGTCTCAAAAACATAGGTTATGACCCCTCGTTGGAACGAGCTCGACGAGCTCGTTCCAACGAGGGGTCATAACCTATGTTTTTGAGACAAAAAATGAAAAAAAATAGTGAAAATTAATTGGCGATTTTTGAGAATAGCGCTGGCCGGTTTTGACCGTTACGTTAGGTAAAGGGTTAATAGGAAGAACATACAGTTCCAGAAAATACAATTGTGGACGATTTATAGTATTAACTCCAGGGCCGTAACCGGACTAAATGAAGCTAAAAGACAAAATATTTTTCTGCCACTTCTTTTCACCGAGTGTTGGGTTTACAAGAGGGTCAACGCAAAGCGTGTGCCAATGCCCCAGAACCGCCAAATATTTTCTAAGTCGACAGAGTGAAAAAAGGGCCATAACTCTGAAAAAATGTGTGGAGGAAACTCACGCTATACAGGTATCGTTCCTCATGATGCTCTATCACAACACCAAATACAATTCAAATGGGGGTAGCAGTGGCTGAGATACAAGGGAAAATGTTTGTACGGACGAACGAACGGACGGATGAACAGATGATCGGACGTACAGACGGAAGGAGGTCTCCATTTGATACCCCTTCGACTTTTCAAGTCGAGGGCATAATAATGTGTATGTCCCATAGGAGAAAATCCCGGATCATTCCAGGGGAAATCACTCAACATTATCATACTACTTTTTCAGTACACGGAGTGTGAAAGGAATAATTATAACAAAATGCTATCAGAAATATCGGGGTGAGAGTACACGAACCAGGCTTTGGAGTTTCAGTCAAGAATGTTCCCCAAATCTCGCCCCCCCCCCCCCCCACACCCCGGCTACACCGCTGTACAACTGTTCAGTCCATGATTAGACATCATCTCTAGTCTGTTTGTTATGCGGTGTGTTATCTTTTTACACCTCTCATAAGTGTTCTTCTAATGGGGAAAAATAACCAATATTCAGACCACAAAATCAGGATCTTACATTTCGCAACATGGTGGGACGCGAGTTAAACTTTTCCGATTGTGTTCCCGGGTCCGTTGACGGTCGGTACGAACTTTAAACCTAACTCTGTATACTTCTTTAACCATTTTCCTAACGAATCGGCCGTATTTTTTTGCGTAATTTACAAAGAGTACAGGAAAAAGATCTAATGCAAAATAACCCTACAGGAAAAACCCTATGGGAAAAAACACCCTACGGGAAAAACCCATAACACATATGGAATGTGTAGGGAAATAAACTATTTTTCTTGTTAGGTTCATCTCGAAAATATTTTTACATACTTTTTATTTACTCACAATTCCAATTTCAAAGTTATTTTTTGTTATTTCATTATGACAAGACCTTTGTAGTATGATCTCTCTTACACTCATAATGTATGTAGAATTTAACCAATTTAATCTTGTTTTACAGTCCTCATAGAGATCTGTCAGCCAAGATTGAATTGGTTAAATTCTAAGTTGCACTACAGTTGAAACTAGAAGTCCTGTCACGAATTGTGCGCTCATCTAGGCTTAATTGCCCGTTAGAATTGGGCGCAATTGCCATATCAGTAGTTATGTTGGGGTTGGATGACCCTATTCTGGGGGAGCAGGGTGGGGGAGCAGGGGGGGAGCAGGGTGGATGACGTCATCATAATTAAAATGTTACGTAAGGTAATTAACGTTACTTAATGATTTTTTTTTAATCACTTTAATAATTAATGTAATTAATGACTGTTGCATAATTAATGTAATTAATGTAATTAATGAGTGTAATTAGGGTTGATTATAATAATTAGTATATTAATAAATGAATTAATATTGACGTACTGGACATATGTGCATGCTATCGGTTGACTGACCCGCGAAGGTCATCACGTGTCTGGGTATCATTAAATCGATTTTTTTCTTTTCAAACGCCAACTACTGACAGATGTTGAAGCAATTAAATCTATTGTCACACTTTAACGACCGGTCATAAATATCGTTAGACTGGACATGCTATCATGTATTTAAAAATCAATATATCACGTGACAAGATGTGTCTTGCTTTTACCTGAAGACTGTGAACGACTCCATTGTGGCTATTTTTATAGGTATAATTTGATTTAATAACTTGGCGTGATTCTTACATATTAATAATGCAAGTTTATTCTTCTCGTTTTTATGGCTGTCGAAAAACTCTCATAGACCAAGATATTCTGATTTTACCCCTCACGCGATAAAGTATTTTTTTAACGGTCCGATTTCTACGTTTTGACGGGTTCTCAAACAAAATCACAAGAGAAATCGCCATGAGACTACTGTACACGGGGGAGAGGATATACATGGCTGTACTTTATGCCCCAATACTTTGATGAATTAACGGATCATCTGAAAACCCACCAAGAAGGTGCTTTGAGCTGTCAATTTTGTGTTTCAATAGCAAATTCAACAAAAGAGAGAGGCAGTGTACATCGAACAGACGTCGATGTCAAGATGTTCCAGTGGACGTTTTGTCTGAAATCCTATACTAGGAAAGATACATTAGAAAAAAACATGGAGAAATGTCAAAACTCGACATTTAACTGCGCGATTTGCGGGTTTCAGCTGATTCAACTTAACCGTCATCGCGCCACAAGTAGCAGAAATGCACAACTCGATTGGCCGGTGGAGACGTTCCTCATCAAATAAGGGGGGTCAAACGAGGTTATGAGGAGGGGTGAAGGAGACAAGTGTGCGGTCATATGTTTAAAATTTTAATAACCTTAATTGCTATGTCGTAATCTCCTTAATAAATAGCGTATATTCATTTAATATAATATATTAATAATTTTCGTTAAATAATTCATTTTTTATTCCGCACCCCTATATCCCCTCACAGTACCTAAAACTTCAATGAACGCTCCTCCTCCAGGTCATCCAATACTAAAAAACTTTTGGAAACCGCTCTCCCCCGCCCCCACCATAATCTTAAAAAGAGTTGCTTTGTCACAAACACACACTTTTTTAACCAATCAGACACCTCCGTTATCCCACACCCTCACCGTCACACCCCTGTATCCCCTCACAGTACCTAAAACTTTCCTGAATTCCCCTCCACCAAGTCATCCAATACTAAAAAAAAACTTTTGGAAACCTCTCTCCCCCTTCCCCCAGCCCTCACAATAGCTAAATTATCTCGAACCCCAGTTCAGTTCTCTAAATGTAATGGACATGTCAGGCCCCCGAATACGCCTTCCCCACAATTTTGAGCGATCAAATTACCCCGATTAGTCTCCTCTCATAACTTACCACTCTCTTAACCCGTATTTACTATGAGATTGTCCCCTTAATAAATAGCGTATGTTCATTTAATATAATATATTAATAATTTTCGTTAAATAATTCATTCCACAAGACACTTGTCGAAAAAACAAAATGGCGGATTAGTTTGACAGAAATACGCGTATCGATTTATTCAGGAATGTCTGTCGGTTGTGTCCTTGGGCAAGACACTTCATCCCTATTGACCATGTGGGGGCATGGTGACGCTGTGCACTAAGGCGTACTGCACGTCGATGGAGCACCTGTCTTCAACCAATGCAGACCCTGTGTAGAATCTTGACAGTTGCTTGCCGTTGCTCGGTGGCTCTCTCCGGCTTTCCCCACCCGTAAAACTGTCATGGTCATGATTAGTTATTGTGCAGACCTTAAAATCCAATAAATAAATATAAATAAATAGTCGGTTATCAAAACAGCCCTTAAGTGTTTAACAGTTAATTGTGGACCAGTGCGTTTAAAAGTGAAAAAAATTAGGTGATAGCATACGGACTGTGTTTAATCATAGAAAAATCACACCCGCGCTATTACTAACCTGTATGATTTATTTTTGAATGTTCGCTGAAGAATAACCCACCCATCTAAGTAAAAGCATGAAAGAGCTACCATTATCTTATTACCTATGTGAGGTGGGGGTGGTCGGTAACGTTGTGTACTATGGCGTACTACCTTCAGCCAATGATAACCCTGTGTAGAACTTTGACAGTTGTTCGCCTCTGCACGATGGTTCTTTCCGGATTGCCCCAACTGTCGTTAAATAAATGAAAAAAACTACAATTCTATAATAACAGGCCAAGACCCCTTCGTTTTGTCAGGGGGAAAATCAACAGTACTTTCACCCCCCTCATTTTAATAGTTGAAAAGTGCTGTTACTCGATCAAAAAAAAAATGGTAAAAGGATATGCGACTCTATATTAGCCACCCAAATTTGCGAGACTTGGGGAAAATATAACCCACCTAGAGCTGCACCAAAGCTACGTACTCTATTCGAACTCCCGCATTGTGTCCTTGGGCAAGTTAATTTACCCCGACTATCCACATGGGAGCACGATGACGGCGTGTAATAAAGTGTACTGCACGTCGGTGATACGCATATTTTAGAACAATCTAACCCTGCTTGTGCGGATTTCCGACGTTGGTGAGATGACAGTTACTCGTCGTTGCTCTGTGGTTCTCTTTGGATATTCCGGAGGCTGCCTGTAAAATTGTCACGTTTAATTATAACTTGAACTTGATGTCCGGGTGTAATGAAATAGCGTATTTTCTGCAGACATTCTAAATAAACGCAGCTGGTTTACAGACCTGTACATATTTTTTTTTTTCAATTGAGTAAAAATATAGGATAGTTACTGATGTAACACGCCGATCAGTATGTTTAATGAATCCAACTACGCCAGTCCGACCGACCCTTTGCCCACCATGATCACAACAAACGTTTCAATTCTCTCTCTCTCTCTCTCTCTCTCTCTCTCTCACCGATACAGTACGGGTGGAAACTAATTGCGTTCAAGCTGTTGTTTTTTTTCTAGGTTTTACCACTCCCCTTACAGCGCAAATCGAAATGAAATCTAATTCATTGAACCATACTACAGTGGATGTCAAAATTAATTTTTGAACGCCATTTTTTCTATGTGCCACTATCAGCAGCTATGACCATAGCGTAACTTTGTGGTAAAATGCTTATTTTTGTACAAAACTCAAGACCTTTCTCTGACAAATGCCTATATAAAAAGAAGATAATACGTGAGAATGCGTTGTGTACCTGCATTTTGTTGATAAAATATGGCATGACCACATTCCCGAATATTAATGATGTACCCGCTTAATAACAGCCGAATTTTTATCGGATCATAGTTTTTGATTTGAATAATTGCCGATTTTTGTATTAAATCACATTCAGTAATTTATGTAGATTTCCTGAACTGGGCGAAGGTCAAGAAAAGCACTTTGTAGTTTAGGAGACTCCACAAATAAAAACAAAATAAAAAATCTTAGATATCTTGCATTTTTTTTATTATCCATATTAACCAGAAATCAAAACTAGTCAAATTAATTAGAATTAAATTACAAATGGATATGAAATTTGCAGTAAAATGAACACTGGTATATGCTGCTGGCCGCATTTTTAGTTGTCTGTAATGGCTGTTGTTCAGAATGTCACCCTATTGGGGTGAGTTTTCGCTTTTTCGTCCAGTTTCATGAGAGCTTCCACGAAGTCCGTTCCACATTCGCAATCTTTTCCAGGGGCCATTCTTCAAAGGCTGGTCCATCGCAACTTTGCGGAGATATTGTTTTCTGGACGACAAACTGCAATATGATCTGGGTTTCCGATCAGACCCCTTGGGATATTTTGATCTTTAAGGATGTTTGCCAAAATTTTCCACCCTGTCGGTTGAAAATCTTTTCTTTTTCGCAGCAGATCATTTATTAGATCACACATATTGGAGCCCGAAATTGTAATGCCGTTATACACGAGTCGATCTTTCTCATCCCAGGATAAATTGGGTATATTCTTTATTATCTGGAGTAACAAAAGCGCCTTCTGCTGCATGGAATCTGGTATAACGGCTAACCAGTCCGGATGATTTTCCACTGAAAAACTAGTCGTTAAGGAGTGTGGTTTGGTGGTTTCTTTGCGTAAATTTGATTGGCGCTGAAAGATTGTCTGGTTCAGCAGCCCTTTCTCTTCAGAACCCGATGTTGAAGATTCAGGAATTGGTCTCATACCCTGGTCTATGGGCGGGACAGCTACAGCATTCAGGGGTGTGCGTATTTCCTGCAACTGTTCACTCCCCCATGGTTCAATACACTGAATTCTGCTTGAAGGTAGGTTGGTTGAGTCATCCATCACTAGCGATTTTACTGGCTCTAGCTTATTTGCAAGCCCCAAAATATTTCCACTTGTTAATGCATTGTTCCAACTAAAGGCTGATTTCATATGCACTGGAGGATAGGGTGGCTCGTTACAGACAGATCTGGTTGTTAACTCGGCTGTATTTGAGTTCGCTCCCCCTATAGTGTGTTTAAAATTTACATTTTTATGTAATTTTCGTCTGTGTCGATAATAATTAGTTTTATGAGAGTAAGATTTTTGACACAATTCACAGACGTAGCGTGAATTCATCATTTTCAGAAGCGAGTTAATAGAGTGGCAATACAGTTCCAACACTCTGCCATTTATATGTATGAATAGAATGGGTCCCACCCCAACCTGTCAATCGCTGATTGGCTAATTTTATATCAAGATAAGGTGGGTTCTACCCCAACCTGTTGATCATTGGTTACTTCAAATTCTCACACAGTGCATTGTGGGAAATTCCAGTGGTAGAGCTCTGATGTAAAATAAGTTACAAATTGATATAGTTTGCTTCAAAAAAAAAGAAACATCAAAGTCACATTCATGACAAGCCGAGGTAGCACATCTGAACCACCAACTCTACACTGTTTAATCAGATAATCCATTTAATCAGATAATTACATGTGCATATCGGTTTTTCATTGGTTTTTCATCAGTTTCCATCGGTTTTTCATTGGTTTTCATTGGTTTTTATCGGTTTTACAATTCGATAAAACGGTTTTTAGTGATTTTACAATTCGATAAAACGGTTTTTAGTGATTTAAATCACGTAAAATGATCACTAATTACCACTAATTGATCACTAATGGTCACTAATTACCACTAATTGATCACTAATTACCACTAATTGATCACTAATGGTCACTAATTACCACTAATTGATCACTAATTACCACTAATTGATCACTAATGGTCACTAATTACCACTAATTGATCACTAATTACCACTAATTGATCACTAATTACCACTAATTACCACTAATTGATCACTAATTACCACTAATTGATCACTAATGGTCACTAATTACCACTAATTGATCACTAATTACCACTAATTGATCACTAATGGTCACTAATTACCACTAATTGATCGTGGTAATTAGTGATCAATTAGTGGTAATTAGTGGTAATTAGTGATCAATTAGTGGTAATTAGTGATCAATTAGTGGTAATTAGTGACCATTAGTGATCAATTAGTGGTAATTAGTGATCAATTAGTGGTAATTAGTGACCATTAGTGATCAATTAGTGGTAATTAGTGATCAATTAGTGGTAATTAGTGACCATTAGTGATCAATTAGTGGTAATTAGTGATCAATTAGTGGTAATTAGTGACCATTAGTGATCAATTAGTGGTAATTAGTGATCAATTAGTGGTAATTAGTGATCAATTAGTGGTAATTAGTGACCATTAGTGATCAATTAGTGGTAATTAGTGATCAATTAGTGGTAATTAGTGACCATTAGTGATCAATTAGTGGTAATTAGTGATCAATTAGTGGTAATTAGTGACCATTAGTGATCAATTAGTGGTAATTAGTGATCATTTTACGTGATTTAAATCACTAAAAACCGTTTTATCGAATTGTAAAATCACTAAAAACCGTTTTATCGAATTGTAAAACCGATAAAAACCAATGAAAACCGATAAAAACCAATGAAAAACCGATGGAAACTGATGAAAAACCAATGAAAAACCGATATGCACATGTAATTATCTGATTAAATGGATTATCTGATTAAACAGTGTAGAGTTGGTGGTTCAGATGTGCTACCTCGGCTTGTCATGAATGTGACTTTGATGTTTCTTTTTTTTTGAAGCAAACTATATCAATTTGTAACTTATTTTACATCAGAGCTCTACCACTGGAATTTCCCACAATGCACTGTGTGAGAATTTGAAGTAACCAATGATCAACAGGTTGGGGTAGAACCCACCTTATCTTGATATAAAATTAGCCAATCAGCGATTGACAGGTTGGGGTGGGACCCATTCTATTCATACATATAAATGGCAGAGTGTTGGAACTGTATTGCCACTCTATTAACTCGCTTCTGAAAATGATGAATTCACGCTACGTCTGTGAATTGTGTCAAAAATCTTACTCTCATAAAACTAATTATTATCGACACAGACGAAAATTACATAAAAATGTAAATTTTAAACACACTATAGGGGGAGCGAACTCAAATACAGCCGAGTTAACAACCAGATCTGTCTGTAACGAGCCACCCTATCCTCCAGTGCATATGAAATCAGCCTTTAGTTGGAACAATGCATTAACAAGTGGAAATATTTTGGGGCTTGCAAATAAGCTAGAGCCAGTAAAATCGCTAGTGATGGATGACTCAACCAACCTACCTTCAAGCAGAATTCAGTGTATTGAACCATGGGGGAGTGAACAGTTGCAGGAAATACGCACACCCCTGAATGCTGTAGCTGTCCCGCCCATAGACCAGGGTATGAGACCAATTCCTGAATCTTCAACATCGGGTTCTGAAGAGAAAGGGCTGCTGAACCAGACAATCTTTCAGCGCCAATCAAATTTACGCAAAGAAACCACCAAACCACACTCCTTAAAGACTAGTTTTTCAGTGGAAAATCATCCGGACTGGTTAGCCGTTATACCAGATTCCATGCAGCAGAAGGCGCTTTTGTTACTCCAGATAATAAAGAATATACCCAATTTATCCTGGGATGAGAAAGATCGACTCGTGTATAACGGCATTACAATTTCGGGCTCCAATATGTGTGATCTAATAAATGATCTGCTGCGAAAAAGAAAAGATTTTCAACCGACAGGGTGGAAAATTTTGGCAAACATCCTTAAAGATCAAAATATCCCAAGGGGTCTGATCGGAAACCCAGATCATATTGCAGTTTGTCGTCCAGAAAACAATATCTCCGCAAAGTTGCGATGGACCAGCCTTTGAAGAATGGCCCCTGGAAAAGATTGCGAATGTGGAACGGACTTCGTGGAAGCTCTCATGAAACTGGACGAAAAAGCGAAAACTCACCCCAATAGGGTGACATTCTGAACAACAGCCATTACAGACAACTAAAAATGCGGCCAGCAGCATATACCAGTGTTCATTTTACTGCAAATTTCATATCCATTTGTAATTTAATTCTAATTAATTTGACTAGTTTTGATTTCTGGTTAATATGGATAATAAAAAAAATGCAAGATATCTAAGATTTTTTATTTTGTTTTTATTTGTGGAGTCTCCTAAACTACAGAGTGCTTTTCTTGACCTTCGCCCAGTTCAGGAAATCTACATAAATTACTGAATGTGATTTAATACAAAAATCGGCAATTATTCAAATCAAAAACTATGATCCGATAAAAATTCGGCTGTTATTAAGCGGGTACATCATTAATATTCGGGAATGTGGTCATGCCATATTTTATCAACAAAATGCAGGTACACAACGCATTCTCACGTATTATCTTCTTTTTATATAGGCATTTGTCAGAGAAAGGTCTTGAGTTTTGTACAAAAATAAGCATTTTACCACAAAGTTACGCTATGGTCATAGCTGCTGATAGTGGCACATAGAAAAAATGGCGTTCAAAAATTAATTTTGACATCCACTGTAGTATGGTTCAATGAATTAGATTTCATTTCGATTTGCGCTGTAAGGGGAGTGGTAAAACCTAGAAAAAAAACAACAGCTTGAACGCAATTAGTTTCCACCCGTACTGTATCGGTGAGAGAGAGAGAGAGAGAGAGAGAGAATTGAAACGTTTGTTGTGATCATGGTGGGCAAAGGGTCGGTCGGACTGGCGTAGTTGGATTCATTAAACATACTGATCGGCGTGTTACATCAGTAACTATCCTATATTTTTACTCAATTGAAAAAAAAAAAATATGTACAGGTCTGTAAACCAGCTGCGTTTATTTAGAATGTCTGCAGAAAATACGCTATTTCATTACACCCGGACATCAAGTTCAAGTTATAATTAAACGTGACAATTTTACAGGCAGCCTCCGGAATATCCAAAGAGAACCACAGAGCAACGACGAGTAACTGTCATGTCACCAACGTCGGAAATCCGCACAAGCAGGGTTAGATTGTTCTAAAATATGCGTATCACCGACGTGCAGTACACTTTATTACACGCCGTCATCGTGCTCCCATGTGGATAGTCGGGGTAAATTAACTTGCCCAAGGACACAATGCGGGAGTTCGAATAGAGTACGTAGCTTTGGTGCAGCTCTAGGTGGGTTATATTTTCCCCAAGTCTCGCAAATTTGGGTGGCTAATATAGAGTCGCATATCCTTTTACCATTTTTTTTTGATCGAGTAACAGCACTTTTCAACTATTAAAATGAGGGGGGTGAAAGTACTGTTGATTTTCCCCCTGACAAAACGAAGGGGTCTTGGCCTGTTATTATAGAATTGTAGTTTTTTTCATTTATTTAACGACAGTTGGGGCAATCCGGAAAGAACCATCGTGCAGAGGCGAACAACTGTCAAAGTTCTACACAGGGTTATCATTGGCTGAAGGTAGTACGCCATAGTACACAACGTTACCGACCACCCCCACCTCACATAGGTAATAAGATAATGGTAGCTCTTTCATGCTTTTACTTAGATGGGTGGGTTATTCTTCAGCGAACATTCAAAAATAAATCATACAGGTTAGTAATAGCGCGGGTGTGATTTTTCTATGATTAAACACAGTCCGTATGCTATCACCTAATTTTTTTCACTTTTAAACGCACTGGTCCACAATTAACTGTTAAACACTTAAGGGCTGTTTTGATAACCGACTATTTATTTATATTTATTTATTGGATTTTAAGGTCTGCACAATAACTAATCATGACCATGACAGTTTTACGGGTGGGGAAAGCCGGAGAGAGCCACCGAGCAACGGCAAGCAACTGTCAAGATTCTACACAGGGTCTGCATTGGTTGAAGACAGGTGCTCCATCGACGTGCAGTACGCCTTAGTGCACAGCGTCACCATGCCCCCACATGGTCAATAGGGATGAAGTGTCTTGCCCAAGGACACAACCGACAGACATTCCTGAATAAATCGATACGCGTATTTCTGTCAAACTAATCCGCCATTTTGTTTTTTCGACAAGTGTCTTGTGGAATGAATTATTTAACGAAAATTATTAATATATTATATTAAATGAACATACGCTATTTATTAAGGGGACAATCTCATAGTAAATACGGGTTAAGAGAGTGGTAAGTTATGAGAGGAGACTAATCGGGGTAATTTGATCGCTCAAAATTGTGGGGAAGGCGTATTCGGGGGCCTGACATGTCCATTACATTTAGAGAACTGAACTGGGGTTCGAGATAATTTAGCTATTGTGAGGGCTGGGGGAAGGGGGAGAGAGGTTTCCAAAAGTTTTTTTTTAGTATTGGATGACTTGGTGGAGGGGAATTCAGGAAAGTTTTAGGTACTGTGAGGGGATACAGGGGTGTGACGGTGAGGGTGTGGGATAAAGGAGGTGTCTGATTGGTTAAAAAAGTGTGTGTTTGTGACAAAGCAACTCTTTTTAAGATTATGGTGGGGGCGGGGGGAGAGCGGTTTCCAAAAGTTTTTTAGTATTGGATGACCTGGAGGAGGAGCGTTTATTGAAGTTTTAGGTACTGTGATGGGATATAGGGGTGCGGAATAAAAAATGAATTATTTAACGAAAATTATTAATATATTATATTAAATGAATATACGCTATTTATTAAGGAGATTACGACATAGCAATTAAGGTTATTAAAATTTTAAACATATGACCGCACACTTGTCTCCTTCACCCCTCCTCATAACCTCGTTTGACCCCCCTTATTTGATGAGGAACGTCTCCACCGGCCAATCGAGTTGTGCATTTCTGCTACTTGTGGCGCGATGACGGTTAAGTTGAATCAGCTGAAACCCGCAAATCGCGCAGTTAAATGTCGAGTTTTGACATTTCTCCATGTTTTTTTTCTAATGTATCTTTCCTAGTATAGGATTTCAGACAAAACGTCCACTGGAACATCTTGACATCGACGTCTGTTCGATGTACACTGCCTCTCTCTTTTGTTGAATTTGCTATTGAAACACAAAATTGACAGCTCAAAGCACCTTCTTGGTGGGTTTTCAGATGATCCGTTAATTCATCAAAGTATTGGGGCATAAAGTACAGCCATGTATATCCTCTCCCCCGTGTACAGTAGTCTCATGGCGATTTCTCTTGTGATTTTTTTTGAGAACCCGTCAAAACGTAGAAATCGGACCGTTAAAAAAATACTTTATCGCGTGAGGGGTAAAATCAGAATATCTTGGTCTATGAGAGTTTTTCGACAGCCATAAAAACGAGAAGAATAAACTTGCATTATTAATATGTAAGAATCACGCCAAGTTATTAAATCAAATTATACCTATAAAAATAGCCACAATGGAGTCGTTCACAGTCTTCAGGTAAAAGCAAGACACATCTTGTCACGTGATATATTGATTTTTAAATACATGATAGCATGTCCAGTCTAACGATATTTATGACCAGTCGTTAAAGTGTGACAATAGATTTAATTGCTTCAACATCTGTCAGTAGTTGGCGTTTGAAAAGAAAAAAAATCGATTTAATGATACCCAGACACGTGATGACCTTCGCGGGTCAGTCAACCGATAGCATGCACATATGTCCAGTACGTCAATATTAATTCATTTATTAATATACTAATTATTATAATCAACCCTAATTACACTCATTAATTACATTAATTACATTAATTATGCAACAGTCATTAATTACATTAATTATTAAAGTGATTAAAAAAAAATCATTAAGTAACGTTAATTACCTTACGTAACATTTTAATTATGATGACGTCATCCACCCTGCTCCCCCCCTGCTCCCCCACCCTGCTCCCCCAGAATAGGGTCATCCAACCCCAACATAACTACTCATATCGAATGGCATCCAAAGCACAGCAGGTTCTCCTGGTTACTCATAGCAAACACAGGCAATGTGTCTGCCAATGGACCTCCGGGTTACCCGGAGATCCATTGGCTGAAACATTGCTTGTGCACAGGCACAGTTCAGAATTTGATAGCCTTACTATGGTCATAACGCCTAAATTAACGCGCAGATCGACGTGCTACTTGTGCGCATTTCATGACAGGACTTCTACTTTTAACTGTATGTGGAAATAATTTGCTCCTTGAATTTTGGTATTCAAAAATCAGCGTGCGAAGGGTTAATATGGCACTATTACGTGTATATATAGAGATGAACATTTAGTTCGTTTCTTTGACTGGTTGAATGTCAGAAGCCGATATCAGGGCTTTCAAAAGAAATGAGGGGACCAGAGCAAAAACCATCATTTTCCTTGCTCATGTTTCCAGTCAAGCGCAAATAATATTTTGTTTCTATTTATTATTTTTATTACAAATTTTCGGAGAGTGCCTGTAAGCACTCTCCAATAATTTGTAATAAAACAAATATTTAATAACAAATTCAGACCACCAAAATAATGTAGCATTCAACCAGCTAATATATAGCATATATGGAAGCGTTCTTGTTATTATTGTTCAATGCATGCAATTATGGATGTCATTGGAATAAACTCATTGACATGTATATTTGTATCTACATTTCGGTCATGATTAATGTGCTCAAAATAACTTTTTTTTCTTTGCGTAGCAAAATGCTACACATTTCCAAAAAACGAATAGCATTTTGTAAAAATTGCATAGCTATTTTAGTATACCAGAGTTATGTTATGCTGTTTTGTATTGAATTCTTCTAAGTAGATAGAATAGTTTCCATCCATTTCTGGGCATTTACAAATGATCTGCAACACATGAAACATTTACTATGTTTTTTTAACTGAACTGCCTTTAGATGTTGCATGGACTTGGATATTTTCAATTGGCGTCTTGGTTGTTTAATAGAATTCTCAAAATGGAAGTTGGAATTTTTAATTTAATGGGCTTGAAGTTATTTTTAATGGACATTTTATGCAAAATGTTGTAAAAACAAGAAGAATTTAAACCAATAGGATTCATCTTACATATGAAGTTGCTAATGATGCTTGAAGGAGAGTTAATCTGAGTTATGCATGGAATATTCCACAATCAGAAGTAAAGCATCATTGAACTAGTTTTCAAATTTGTTTGCAAATTTTCATTTACATTTTGCGATACAAGATAATCAACTGCAGCCTAACAGGCTGCAGTTGATTATCTTGTATCGCAAAATGCTATACATAATTAAACATTGTATAGCTTTTTGTAAGTTTTGCATAGCAAAAAGCGACGCGACACCGCTTATTTTGAGCCCTGCATGATTAGCCATTGTGCATAATAAATAAGTGACTTTAAACACCAATAAATAAATAAATAATAAATAATATCGACATTTTGTGCCATAACATGCGCTTGTGTAGTGTATATTTTTCTGAACCACGTGGAGTAAAGTTTTGATATTTTCAATCATTTTATTTATTTTCCTTGAATCCTGATGTGATTTTAGTTAGAGTTTTTTTCCCCCATAAGTGCGTTATCCTATAGGGTTTTTCAGAACCCCGTTCGATTTCTCTAGAAATGTCCAGTTATTGTCCACAAAATTGTATCATGTGATTCCTCATTGAAACGAACCCCAACGCCATCCCCTCCCCACCCTCTACACAACTAAATTCACCCTCTATGAACCAAAATCTGAATGGGGGTCTCACAACTAAACAGAGAGAGGTACCCAGGGGATAAATTGGCCCACTGTATGGAAAAAGCATCATCAAATTCACCTTCTGGGGACCTCATTCTGCAAATGTCAGACTGCTTATTTTCAGGCTTGGTTGGTATCTATTCTGTGAGGTAGAGTATGGAGTGTTGAGCTTCTTATTTCTGAATACAGTGGACATACAAAGAAAGAAGTGGTGGTTTTATTTTCGAATAATTTCACTGTTCGGGGGTGGTAGTTCAGCATTTTGTGTAGGATATGTGCGCTTTTATGCGCGTTGTACATGGCTATTGATCATGTTTTTCATGTTTCAGATCAAAGTATACCTACCAAGCACAAACGTATCTTTGTGACACGATTTAGAGCTGTGGTTTTATGCTGACTCTGCGTGAAAACGACAAAAGGTGACATTAACTTCTTAAATGCTGCTGACGGATATTCCTGCACAGGGCACCAATCATCTTGCTGTTAGCAGTAGCGTTGATATAGGAGATGCTGGGGGATGACGCTCTTACAAAATATTTTGTCGGAAATATGAAGCTCTTTGTTCATAAGATTTTTGCAGAACTGAAGGAAAATAGTAGAACATGTTTTAAGGCCGAATTTTAGTTAACTGAGGCCTAAGGAAGTCAAAAATCTGTTTCTTAAGCCCTCCCGTATGGTCATTTTGGCAGCCGCTTGCTCTCTTTTTATACCCAATGCAAACTTAAAAAATAAATAACATTAAATGGTTTATTTCTAATATTTTACCGAATTTAATAAAATTGGTAAATTTGTACCTTGAGTGCAACAAGGCTTAGCAACGCTTTAGCACTGCGAAGCGTTCTTGCACTCAAGGGACGAAATACACACCATCAGTAGTATGTAATGTGGTTTTGAGGGATCATTTGGATGACTTCGGTGAAATGAAATGATTTTATTTTGTAGCACATCATGCACAAGGTTACAAAGTCATAAACAGTAAAATACATTTTTAAAGTCATAAACGGTAAAGTAGGTTTTTTAATTGACATGATTGCACTACAAGGAGATGACATAGCCACTAGGGCTGTCTTCCTGTCATTCCCAGAAGGATAAAAAAATTAGACAATTCTGACAGCAACGCGTATGCATAGAGCAACATGGATTGACCATTATATTAAGATGGTTCTTTCCTTGTAAGTTAACTATTTTGCACATTTTTGAGAATAACACATTTAAGCTCCGTCAATGGGTATTGATGAGATAAAAGAGTTAGGACCTACAGTCTGGACAAGTGGGATTGTCACAGGCTATATTACCTGAATACGAGTTCAGAAATTGTTCCAATCAGAACTTTTTGAATAACGATCTTGATAGGTTTTGTACCGATGGTTCTACAGTATTCCACATTCTTGGGAAAGTGTGAATTGGTAAGTTTGTAGAGAACTGAGTTCTTGGTTTGTGCGTATACAGTTTGCCAGATTGTCTTGTGTCCATTCCTGGGGGATTATGGTACACTTTAAAAGTATTTTTAAAGCTATCCGGCAGCAGGTTGTTATGCCAATCATGCATGAATAATAAGACGTGAAGTTTGTACAGGTCATTGAATTTTAGAATATGATGCTCACTGAACAGTGGGTCAGTATGCGCATTATAGTGTTTGTTAGATATGATACGAATTGCTGTAATTTAGTGACTGTTCGAGTGGAACAGGAGTGGCCCCCATATGTGAATACCATACATCATATGGCTATGAATCAGAGAGTAGTATAGTGTCTTGAGGCATTTTTTGGGTATGATCCTCTTAACCTTGTTTATAACATAAATTGCTCGGGACATCTTTGAACAAACAACTGAAATATGTTTCTTGAAGCTCAGATTTTCGTCAATATGAATTCCAAGAAACTTAAGGGATTTTTCATCTTGATTATTTCCAACGATCGAGATAGATGAATTTTTAAGTTTCCCTCGATTGCTCCTAAGATAGTCTTGGTCACTTTGGGGGTGAAATGTGATGACTTTTGTTTTACTCTCGTTTAGAATAAGTTGGAGGCGCGGTGGCTCAGTAGGTAGAGGTGCAGGCTGCAAGCCGAGAGGTCCTCGGTTCGAATCCCACCTGCGGCAACCGCGTTGTGTCCTTGGGCAAGACACTTCACCCCCATTGCCTACGTGGGGGCACGGTGACGTTGTGTACTAAGGCGTACTGCACGTCGATGGTGCACATGTCTTCAACCAATGCTAACCCTGCTTGTGTGGAGTTTGTACGTTGGGGAGCTGACAGTTGCTCGCCGTTGCTCGGTGGTTCTCTCCGGGTACTCCGGCTTCCTCCACCGTAAAACTGTCGCGGTCATGATTAGCCATTGTGCAGAAATATGTGACTTTAAACCCCAATAAATAAATAAATAAATAAATAGAATAAGTTTATTTGCCGCACACCAGTGAGATATTTTATTGAGTTCATTATTAACCTGACCTGTAATTGTATACAAACTGTTACCCGAAGTATGTGCAGTAGTGTCGTCCGCGTATGATAAAATCTTCAAAGATGTGGAGTTAATAATATCATTAATATAAATTATAAAAAGAAGAGGACCAAGAATAGAACCCTGGGGACACCTCGTCGTGTGAGAACCATAAGGTTCTATCTTCCAGGGGAAGATAGAACCTTATGGTTCTCACACGACGACCTGTTGACATGACCTGGAAATCTGAATTCGCTTTTGGGAGGGAAACCGACTGAGATCTATTTGTAAGGTAGTTTCTAAACCATGAATTTGTGTGGCCTCGTATTCCGTAAAATTCAAGTTTCGAGTGGTTTTTCAGTAGGATATCGTGATTTATGGTTCAAATGCTTTCGAAAAATCAAGAAACACGGCCAACGTGCAGTCTTTGGTTGTTTTATCGTTCATCTCGGCAATATTGTTTATGAGGTGGAGGACGGGGTGTATTGTTGAATGTCCTTTTCTAAAGCCAAACTGGTTTTGATGAATTATCTTGTTATTTTCCAGGAAAGTTATCAGCCTGGAGTACATTAATTTTTCTAGTACTTTGGAAAAGCTAGATAGGATGCTAATGGGCCTATAGCTGTTGAATAACTGTTGATCGCCAGATTTAAATAAGGAACTACTCTTGCAATTTTCATTTTATTTGGGACGATACCAGTTGAAAACGACAAATTGATCAAGTGAGTTAGAGGGATGGCAATTTCATATATAATATCCTTTAGGATTTTGGAGGACATATTGTCAAGGTCTTTACTTGTTTTTGATTTCAGTTTTCGGATGCAGTTAATCACTTCATGTGGGGTAGTGGGGGAAATAAAAAATGACTCAATGGGATTTCCTCTGATATAATCAGAAAGTGATGACAGGAGGACTGTACTGAATTGCTTAATTTTGAGCCAATGTTAGCGATTAAGAATTAAATTTATCGGCCATCTCTTTAGGGTCAGATATCTCCAGATTGTCTTCGACAAATTTGCACGGGAAGGTGTAGGCAGAAGTACCTTTGTTGATAGCACTTTTCAGGATGTCCCAAGTTTTTTTCATATTATGTTTATTTTCTTGAAGAATAGATTTATAAAAATCAGACTTTCGAGCCCTTTTCGGTCCATTGAAAGTAGCACAATATGTTTTATATCTTAATTTGTTTTGTGGGGTTGGTGATTTTATTTTTATCATATATAAACTTGTTTTTTCGGATGATGATCGCAAAAGTCCCGCCGTCATCCACGGTTCACGTTTTACAAACTTTGGGTGGACTTTTACAAGTTTTTCGGGGAAAGCCTCATCAAAAGCACCTTAATTAGTTAATAAAATTGGTAAATTTGTCCCTTGAGTGCAACAAGGCTTAGCAACGCTTTAGCACTGCGAAGCCTTCTTGCACTCAAGGGACGAAATACACACCATCAGTAGTATGTAATGTGATTTTGAGGGATCATTTGGATGACTTCGGTGGATGACCTCGAAAGTGACGTCATGTCACGTAACCTGTGGCGCCATGTTGTGTTGTCATGATAACCCGCGTGAGCGGCCATGTTGTGATGTCATCGTCATAGTGATACGCAGTGTTAGTGCGCATGCGCAGCGCGTGTTGGTAAGGTGATGCGTGTTTCCGCCGTCTATTTTGTATACTGGAGACCGCCATCTTGGTTTCTATGGTAGCACGTGGTTGCTATGTTACCCAATTTTTCTGCAATGGGACGGGGTATGTTCGGAGGGTATGTTCGATTGAATCTGAGTAAATCTAATTACCACAAACAACCCGACAAGTTGTACTATTTCGAATTCTTTCAGAATTCTCTGCTTCTATCTATATATGCAATAGTTTTCGTCTACCTAGGCATGTTCCTTTGTTCTGGAGTATACTCCAGTAGCGTAGAAGAGCCTATTAGTTGGAACAGTTTTGCTTACTATTACTATATTTAGCTATTCTGGTCTATTCTGGTCTATTCTTGTTAGTTCTGACCCTATTCCAAGTACTCTTGTAGTTTCCTTTATCTAGATCATTTATATAAATTATAACTAACCAATCAGATTGCTTGATTTCCCATAATCTGTAGGCAGAGTTATCTCCCCTTATTACAACGAAGTCGTATCCGATCCTCATCACCTCTATATCCAATGGCCAAAGCCCATGGAATCCCATTTTTGAGAAACACCCGTGGCTATGGAATCCCTTTTTGTCGTATGAGGCCATGGGGGCTATGTAAAAACGCTCAATGAGTCCTCATATATCATGCCTCATAGCCTCATTGAATTTTGAGGTTATGAGGACGATTAAATCCCTCAATGAGGTATAATTTACTACGATTCTTAACCTCATTTCGGTATTTAACAGGTATATCCTATAGAATCCCATTTTGGGAAACACCCGTGGCTATGTAATCCTTTTTTGTCGTATGAGGCCATGAGGACTATGTAAAAGCCCTCAATCAGGCCTCATTTATTATCCCTCATACCCTCATTGAATTTTGAGGTTATGAGGACCATTAAAAATCCCTCAATGAGGTATAATATACTACGACTCGTAGCCTCATTTTAGTACTTAACAGGTATATCCTATGGAATCCCTTTTTGGAAAACGCCGGTGACTGTGGAATCCCTTTTTTTGTCGTATGAGGCCATGAGGGCTATGTAAAAGCCCTCAATGAGTCCTCATATATTATGCCCCATAACCTCATTGAATTTTAGGTTATGAGGACTATTAAAAATTCCTCAATGAGGCATAATTTACTACGACTCTTAGCCTCATCTTGGTATTCGAGAATACCTGACATTGTATTATTTGAGGATACTAGTTGGACTTTACATCCGGGTACTTCATGCTACATCCTGGTACTTCTGTTGGGAAAGGTATAAAAAGGGTGTTGGCACGAAAATAAACTCATTTGTGTCCTGATCGTCGTCGAGTGAAGACATGTTACCAGATCGGTGCAGATACTGTTCCAAGTTATTTTCCTGATCGGATAATGCTAGAAGACGCCAAAAGAATCATCATCGGCTCCACTGCAGATATTGTGATAAAGAATTCTCCAGGAGATTCACACTTAAGGGGCATGAAGAACATTACTGTCCAAGAAGAACAGAAGAGCAGAGATGCTGGAGATTCCATGACTGACCAAAATAAAGCACTTTTAGAATTTTTACGGGATGCTGACAAGGAGGAAATCGATGCCGTTCTACGCGCTGCTGATGAAAATTTGGTTACCTGTCTATGCAAATGTGCCACCAACATCCTTGAAGATAAGATACCACTGAATTTTGCTGAATTTGATGACCTGCGAAAATACGAACATGTATTGAAGCCGCTAACAGATGATGGAATTTCTCCAGGTATAAAAAAGATGTATACTACGAAAGAGTTGCTTTCTCTCGGTGCTTATCAACCCAGTCCTAGCTCTGAAAAAGGTATAAAAGGAGTGTTGGTGTGAAAATAAACTGGTGTAAAAATTCAATGAGGCTATGAGGCATGATATATGAGGACTCATTGAGGGCTTTTATATAACCCTCATGGCTCATACAACAAAAAAGGGGATTCCATAGCCACGGGTGTTTCCCAAAAATGGGATTCCATGGGATATGGCCATTGGATATAGAGGTGATGAGAATCGGATACGACTTCGTTGCAATAAGGGGGGATAACTCTGTACTCAGAACTAACAAGAATAGATCCGAATTGCTAAGTATAGTAATAATAAGCAAAACTGTTCCAACTAATAGGCTCTTCTACGCTACTGGAGTATACTCCAGAACAAAGGAACATGCCTAGGTAGACAAAAACTATTGCATATATAGATAGAAGCAGAGAATTCTGAAAAAATTCGAAATAGTGCAACTTTTCGGGTTGTTTGTGGTAATTAGATTTACTCCGATTCAATCGAACATACCCTCCGAACATACCCCGTCCCATTGCAGAAAAATTGGGTAACATGGCAATCACGTGCTACCATAGAAGCCAATATGGCGGCCTCCAGTATACAAAATGGACGACGGAAACACGTATCACCTTAACAACACGCGCTGCGCATGCGCACTAACACCACGTATCACTATGACGATGACGTCACACAACGCGGTTACCATGGCCACACAACATGGCACCACTAGGTCACGTGACATGACGTCACTTCCGAGGTTATCCACCGAGGTCATCCAAATGATCCCTCAAAACCACATTACATACTACTACCATCCATTAGATTATAAGGCCTAAAACGTAAAACAAACAAGAATATGAACTTTTGATGACAAAGAAATAATTAGAAAAATAAAAAATAATATAAAAAACCGCCACACCGCATGCAATTTTACAAAAATAGCCTGAGAAATAGAAGATCTACTTTGTGGGGCCTAAGCCGTTTCATGGTGCCGGGAAAACTAGTCAGGACTGTAGAAATCTGGTTGCACAATCTAAATTTCTAGAAATATTTTTTGGGTCTGTTGGAAAATTATAACCCACACACCCTTCCCCGCCATGACGAAAAGCTATATACACCACTCGTCGTTAGATAACGTACAGGGGCGTCGCGTAGATGACTGAATGTGAAGTGCAAACCTAATTTGTCCCGATTTTGATGGCTTGAGCACCCTCTAATCAAATATTTCATCTGCATCATCAAGGTATGCCTTCTTTGAAGGCATGCCTTGATGATGTAGTTGGAATATTAGTCAGTCGGCATTCTAGTTCAAAACCTCAAGACACCTTTGAAACGTATTTGAGGATAAACAAAAAATACACGAAGTGACAACAACGCAACACCAGGCCTGGCATTCTCAAGGAGGGCTGAAGGGCTGCCCTCCTAGAGCCCTCGCAAATTATTTATAGAAAGACTATTTTAGCCCTCCTGCATCTAGCCAATTAAATAAATCACAAATTGTTTTGCAGCACTACTTCTATTTTATGTGCACGATTTCTAGGGCTCATTTTATCCACATGACAAAAAGGAATATATAATTTGCTCAACAATAAAACTCAGCTGCACCACTGGAATTTATGTTCAAACATTCTGTCACATTCACGGTACTGGTGGTATGTGACTCTCTGGTAAAGCCGCCAGTTAGATGTAGAATAATATTTGAACATTGTTGGAGAAAGTACAATTCTACCTTAAGATGCTGTTCACATCTTCCTAGAAATACTGCGAGGGATATATGTTGTCAATATTCTTATTCTAACACTTACTGTATGAAGCAAACAGACTTCCTTAAACATTTTGTCATCTGAGTTCCATTCTGTTGTATCTCCCCATTTGCCCCCCTGAGAGGCGTTGGGACGGCACTTTTAGCCCTCCTGTGGTATATTTTTCAAAATGCCAGGCCTGCAACATCTTATTCAATTAATACGCATCGTACATGTATTTCAGATTTGTAATGCCGGATCTTCAACAGCCCCAATCGGGTACTACAGCATCTCCATTTGTATGATCGACAGTGTGTGTGTGACATCAATACACGTCAGGGGCGGACTGGCCCATAATAAGTGGCTGGGAAATGTATCAAGTGGCCCCAGGACCCGGACAAAATTTTGATTTTGTGAACCGAAAGAATGCCGCTTCCTTGCATCTGAGCCATAAATGGCTGTCCACACCGAGGACATTTTTGAATGCATTTTTATCATCTCTGTCGCTAATTCGGCAAAAATGGTTGCCCCAAAAGAGGACCGGACTCATCAGGCCGACTATAGTTCGGCCTAATGGGAGAAAATTCGATTTGAAAGAACGCTGTTCCTTGCATCTGACCGATCAACGGCAGACTAGACTGATGGTATATCGAAATGCCCTATATGTGGACAGCCACTGGCAGTCCACATAGAGGGCATTTCGAGACACAGACAGTCTATGCAATCTGATCCACTTCGCCTTTTGATCATTTTCACGAAATATCATGCGCCAACAGATGTTGGGCTGTGTAAATTCGGGGGCCCCGGGAGGTTCCCAATTAGGGGAGGGGGGGCACCTGGTAATTCCGGTGAACCCAACGACCAGTCCGCCTCTGGTACAAGTATCAAATCTAGTCTCGTATGAAAGTGTCGAATCGATATACAAGACTCCAAGCCAAATGAAAATGTCCCGACATGAAAATATATCGGGGCATGTCACACCTCCACTGAGACCCCTTTCCCTAGCGATGTACCTGATCGTATAATCTGGATACTTCTTGACCAAATATTTCTCTGTGAATTAAATCTACTTCTTCACCAATTATATCTTTAGCAGTGTCTAGATTTAAAGAAAATAGTCTTTAAAAATACTCACTCGGTTAAGAGATGAATTTAAACAAGAGGCCTCACGGGGCCTGAGGCGCTCACCTGACCAAAGTTGTTTAAAGATTAATTACCATATATGGCTAGTTAACCCTTTACCTAACATGAAAAGCAGACGACACTTGCAAAAATAATTCTTGAATAACTATTTTTTTTTCATTTTTTGTCTCAAAAACATAGGTTATGACGAGGGGTCATAACCTATGTTTTTGAGACAAAAAATGAAAAAAATAATGAAAATTAATAGGCGATTTTTGAGAATAGCGCTGGCCGGTTTTGGCCGTTACGTTAGGTAAACGGTTAACACAACAGAGGAATGAAGTTAATTAATTATTTATAACTCTGCTGTCCATTACCAATTTTGAAATATGTTAAAATCCCCCCCCCCCCCCCCCCCGATAAGGGACACAAATATCAACCCAGAGACTTTATTTGAACAAACTGAATCTAAACCCACAAAGGATGTTGTATACCAAATATCGAAAGATTCTGATTGTATCTCAAGAAGAAGATTTTTAAAGATTATTCCTCATATTGGACTAAGTTAAAATTCGGGCTCCAATAGAGAGTACAAATATTAACAAAGGGACTTGATTTGAACAAACTTAAATCTGATCTCCCTAAGGATACTGCATACCAAACATCGAAAGATTCCGACTGGTAAATCTGAAGAAGATTTTTAAAGATTATTCCTCATATTGCACTAAGTTAAAATTCGGGCTCCCTTAGAGAGCCCAAATATTAATCCAGGCAATCGATTTGAGCAAACCTGAATCTGACTCTCACCCCGAGATGTTTTATACCAAATATGAAAGCATTCTGACTGGTGTGGATCTGAAGAAGATTTTTAAAAGAAATTTTCTAACATTGCATTATGTCTCAAATTCAAGCTACCATAGGGAGCCCAAATATTAACCTAGAGTTATGAATTGATCAAACTTGATTCTGACCCCCTAGAGATGTTATATGTCAAATGAGAAAGGATTCTGAACAGTGAATCTGAAGAAGATTTTAAAAGCAATTCCCCCAATATTGCATCAAGTTAAAATTCTGACTCTCACAGGGAGAACAAATATTAACTCAGGAACTCGATTTGAACAAACCTGAATATGACCCCTCTAGAGATGTTGTATACCAAACATGAAAACATTCTTACTGGTAGATCTGATAAAGAAGGAGCCTAAATATTAACCCAAACACCCTACTTGAACAAACTTGAATCTGACCCCGCAAGAGATTTTGTACATTAAATATGAAAGAATTCTGATAGTTGAAACTGAATAAGAAGGGTTTTTTAAAAAAAACTTCCCTCATATTGTACTAAGTAAAAATTCGGACTACCATAGGGAACCCGAATATTAACCCAGGACCCGATTTGAACAAGCTTGAATCTGACACCACCACCCTCCAAAGATGTTGTATACCTAATATGAAACGATTCTGGCTGGTGGTTCTGAAGGAGACGATTTTTAGAGATTATTCCTCATATTGCCCCAAGTTAAAAATTCGGGCTCATGCACTGAGCCCAAACACGAACCAATGGGCTTCATTTTAGCAAACGTGTATCTAACTCCCCTATGGATGCTGCACACCAAATATAAAACGATTCTAATCAGTGGTTCTCGAGAAAATGATTTTTTAAAAATGTTTTGCAAATATGCTGACTCAGCATTTTTTCGATCCCCACCCCCCCCCCCCCTGCCCCCTCAACCTACAGAACACCCTGGCACAACGAATGGCAATTTTTTACCATTCAATTCTACTGGTCCTCAGGATGCTTCATATCAAATAACAGCTTTCCGTCCTGACAAACTAGACGGGTGGGTGGGTGGGTGGTCTGTAGAAGTTAGAATTTAGAGGGGGCGTGTCAACCGATACTTATTCCCAGCTCCTTATTCGACATTCGTTATCAACCGATAAAATTGGTTGATAAAGAATGTCGAATAAGGAACTGGGAATAAGTAACGATTGTCACATCCGTGAATTTTGAACATGCAGATACTCTACGGTTATTATTATCTAGCTATATATAATAACCATAATAGTATCTATATGTTCCGGTATCCGGCTTATTCGGACCTTGGCTCATTCCAACATTGGCTTTCTCGGGCCGCAAGCATTTTCGTCACCTCAAGTTCATATTGATAATAATGACAAGAATTTAGGCAATTTCAACTATTTTTCTTACATTTTATCCCAAACAGTTATACTTGGAATAAATTCCATTTTTATCTTTTCCAGGCCTCCGGCTTTTAAGCCCCCATGGTTGCTTCTAATTAGTGATCGTACAACTGGAGATCAATACTGGGGGCAGGCTTTTTTCTTTATTTCTTAAAGAACGTAACTCTTTGAGTTTTGGCGGCATTGAACTCGATGCGCCATAGGGCGCACCAGCTCTCAAGATGGCGAATGGTATCCTGCAGGCGATTATTAATTATGTTTCGAGACTTATTGGCCACGACTTTGTGTGTGCACACTAAAAACTAAAGTGTTAAAAACTACACTTGAAGTGCTGTATTTAACACTAAGTGCTGAACTAGCACTTTGTTCAAGTGTAGATATCCCAGAACTTGACAGGTGTTACAATAATGCCACTTGACAAGTGTAATGTCGCGACACTTAAAAGGAAACAACGCAGATGACGCGGATCAGGCTCGAATTCTCGAGCCCGATCCGCGTCATCTGCATCGAGTCCTTTTAATTATGTATCCACCAAGCGCAAAACATATTATGGACGATTCTGGAAGAACCACCGATGCTGGACACATGGGAAGTGCCATCCATTCAAGTTTCAGATGTCTGACAATTGTAATGTCTAAGTGCTTAAAGCATTTTACTTTGAGTGTTAAAATCAAATCTTAAGAGTTAGAATGGGTTTAACACCTTGAAAGTGTCAGTTTTAACCCTTTACCTAACGTAACGTCCAAAACCGGCCAGCGCTATTCTCAAAAATCGCCAGTTAATTTTCATTATTTTTTTCATTTTTTGTCTCAAAAACATAGGTTATGACCCCTCGTTGGAACGAGCTCGTTCCAACGAGGGGTCATAACCTATGTTTTTGAGACAAAAATGAAAAAAATTAGTTATTCAAGAATTATTTTTGCAAGTGTCGTCTGCTTTTCAGGTTTTTAGCGTGTATCAATAGCAACAATCACACAGCAGTCACAATATACAATAGCGGATTTCCATCTCTCTAAAGACATGGAGGAGTGGAGTCAATGAAGACTGCCTCGCTTCTCATTGAGAACTGTAGGATTGAGTCTGATGGCTGATGGGTGACTCCCAGCTTTCAAAACTCGTATTGGAGGATTTTTTTTCCTTTTTATACCGGTAATGGACAATATATGGGGCTGCTCCCAAACCAATGACTGTTTGGGTTTCTTTTTCTTTTTTCTGTATCAACCATCAAACTGCGATTTCAGTATTGCTGTAAATTTGCACACGTTTTTAAGTAAAACACAGAGCAGAATTCTTGCAGTTATGCACAATTCCTAGTCACTTTCCAGTTCGAGGTTCTCGGGAGTCTGAACCCAGTATCCTACTGCCAGTGCGCACATACTGATGGACCGTTCGAAAGTACCAGTCTCCACGGTAGGGACAATTCTTCAAGAGGAGGTAATGAGCAGGGAGTGTGAACCTGAGATGGGACAGTTCAGCATGGAATTCAATACGTCAAAAAACTAAGATTTTGACATTCTATACACCTGGAACTTAATTAAGCACCCCCGGAAATGTTTCATGCCTGTGAAGTTGCTGTTGCTGATTATTATGTTTTAATGATGGCTCTGTCTTGCAGTACATTTCATCTAGTGAAACATGATGTTTCTGGTTGATAGAGTATCCCAAGCACATCCCCTCGTCCACGTGAAGCACACTTCTCACGAATGTCACAAAAAACGTTATCATCCACATGCAATATCTGGGTATAAAACAAGAAAATTTGTCACTTCTTTTATCAATAAATGTTGACATGGCAAGGAGGAGACTGTCAGAGGCACTAAGATGGCAAATCAGAAAAATGCTATTACAACACTACCTTGCAATGAGTCCCGATTTGAATCCCTAAGAACACATCTGGGACTTTCTTGGACGTTGTATGCGAGCAAGGGACCGGCCTGTACAGAATTTGGCCGATTTGGAAGCTGCTCTGCATGAGGCTTGGCAGCAAGTGTCTCTGAACCGTACCAGAAGGCTCACTAGTAGCATTAGGTGGAGGTTCAGGCTGTCATCCAGACACGTGGTGGATACACTCGCTACTGACGTCAGACACTGCTATTGATTTCAGGAGATCACAATTTACATTTTTTTTTGTCAGTAATTACCGGTATTGTTTCATCATGGACCGTTCCAGCACCATACTTGTAGAGACTCTCGAGAGGACATTTTTCCATCAAAAACATTAGTGACAGATATGTATAATTAGCGCCATTAAAATACTGCATATTTTCATCATTGTGTTGTCTTTCATTTATCAATAGACAAATCTTTCCGCAAACAATTACCTTTGGCCACGTGAAAGATAGCTTGAAAGTAATAACAGTTTCTATTAACATCACTGCGAAAAAACAGGATGTGCTTAATTAAGTTCCAGGTGTATATGTATGACTGTTTGGGATAAAATGTGATAAAATAGTTGAAATTTCCTACATTCTTGTTATAATTTATCAATATGCAATTCAGGGAGCGAAAAAGCCAGCGGTCCGAAAAAGCCAAGGTCCGAATGAGCCGGAGGTCCGAAAAAGCCAGGGTCTGAATAAGCCAGAGGTCCGAAAAACCAAGGTCCGAATGAAATGGACGTCCGAAAAAGCCAGGGTCTGGTTAAGCCAAGGTGCGAAAGAGCCAAGGTCCTAATAAGCCGACATTCCTCGTTCCCACTTCTTGGCATTGCAGATAATATGCAATTAATAATAGAGATAAAATAAACTGTGGTTTGATTTTAGTTGATTAATATCATAATAATGGCTGATTTTTTTTTACAAAAATAGAACAAGGAGACACCATTGTTACAAGTGATATCAAATCTGACAATTACTTTTAGCCCTTTGAAACCAAGCATCCGCTTTTTCTACCCATGGTCGCGATGCGATCTGAATTCCTAAAGAAGATAGCTCCTCGGTGAATTTGTGTGGTAGACCAATCAAGATTTTCAACATGCAGCCAGCCTTAAAGCTGCAAGTTGAAAATATTGATTAGTCTTCCCTCAAGGAACGAATATAGACTCTACCAATTAATGTCACTGATCTAGCGTTATATTATCAGTTACACAGTTTGTTGGTGGCCTAATATGGTATATATGGTGTCAGTTAATTCCATATTGGACTCGAGCGAAGAAGTTCGAGTCCAATATGGAATTAACTGACACCGTATATACCATATTAGGCCACCAACAAACTGTGTAACAAATATATCTTACCGAGTGCTGCATCGATGCACAGACCTAATAACAGAAGCGATCAAAATTAAATGAGAGATAATTCATTCGAGGCGAGGGAATATCTATATTGTAAAACACTCGTGCGCATTCGCGCACTCGTGTTTGTACAACGGCCGTCACCTCTTATGAATTCTTTCACGTAACCAGTCCAGTCAAGCGATTACTCTCTATTTAAGGCAATGAAAACGTAACTTTGACTTTGCCTAAAATACTTTCGATAACAATACAAATGCAGATGTTTTGTAAAAACGTGTTATTTATCAAAAACGCAGCCTAAAAGCATATGCTTCAGAGAAAATATTTGTAACTTTCCTTCCATTTTGCCACATCTCACCAGCAAACAGTTTCAACCAGTGGGTATCATGAGTAGGGTGTATTTTACGTGCCACGTTGCGCTAAGCCCTCAAAGCATTAATGCTTCATTCAGAGCAACAAAGAGAGGCACTGCTTCATGTTCCGAGATATCGGGCTGAAATTTGGCATCTATGGGCAATTTTGTATCGGGAGTAACATGGACAGAGTGGTGACAGTGCGCATGCGCAGTGCTTGTTGTTAAGGTGATTTCATGGCCCATTTTGTTCACTGGGGACCGCTATCTTGGTTGAATGGTGGGGCCCGACTGCTATGTAACTGAAAGGTCTCTAATAGGGCGAGAGGTGTTCATAGGGCCTATTCGATTGAATTTTACATGCCACAAGGCATTAATCTTTCACCTAGAATAACGCTTGTGCTTTAATCCTTCCACCAAAGCAACTCCGGGGTGCACTCGTCTATTTTCAGAGATATCGAGCTGAGATTTTCACCTGGGGCAATTTTTTGGTCTGCATATTCAGACATATCGTTCTGAAATAAGGCACCATCTTAACGCGACGTTACGTTATAAGGTCACCCATGTCACGTTTCAAGCCAAGCTACGCCAGATATATTTTCTTGTCATAATATATAAAAGCAAATGCTTGTCGTCTACCTTTCTATATTTGTTAGCCCTCCAACCACGACGGCAACAGAATGCACTCCTGCGTTTCCACAGATATGGTGCCGAAAAATTGAGATGGGCAATTTTCTATCAAAAATAGCCTGTACAGAATGCTAAATGCGACGTCACGTTAATCCTTAAACCAAAGCATCACCGGGACACACTCCTACATTTTCAGAGATATTGCAAAACGGGGTAACTTTGCCACGGCGAGTTAATGTCACCACCCAATTGTCTTGCTCGATTTGTCTCACCGTGTACTACTAACTTATACATGTTAAACGGCGCAATTGGCTTACACGAAAGGAGAAATGGCAAAGGCTATTGATGCGGTAAACTTAGAAGATAATGTGTTATGAAAGGAACCCAGATGTTCACTGTTCCAAGAAAGACATTCAGTGGCAGATTGGCATGACGTCACTTCAACGTCGTATTTATTTATTTTATTGGATTCTAACGACAGCCAGGGTCACCTCATGACGGACAGTTTTACGGGTGGAGGAAGCCGGAGTACCCGGTGAGAACCACCAAGCAACGGCGAGCAACTGTCAGACTCTCCAACATACTAACTCCACACAAGCAGGGTTAGCATTGGTTGAAGACAAGTGCACCACCGACGTGCAGTACGCCTTAGTATACAACACTACCGTGCCCCCACGTGTGCAATTGGGATTAAGTGTCTTGTTCAAGGACAGAACGCGGTTGCTGCAGGTGGAATTCGAACTGATGACCTTTCGACTAGTCGACTTGCCGCGTGCATCTCTACCTACTGAGCCACCGTGCTCCCTTTTAAACGTCGTAGGTCGGCCAAAAATGTTTAGTGGTAAAGACGATAAACTACCAACCGAAACAATTGAGTGGCTAAGGGGTGATATCTGATAACCCCTTAAACATCACGAACAAAAGTTGATATTTGAAAAAAAATAACTAAATCTTTCAATTTTCGCCTGAAAACATAGCCTACACACCTAATTGGAACGAACTACTGAAACGGTTTTTGTTAAGAATGTATCTTTCCTTTTTCAATTCAGAAAATCCGACATATTCCTTGTTTTGGCAAGAACACTAGACTGCCTCGCAATTTGCGTTTACTCGCCGTATTAACGAAAACGAAGCTAAATTGTTTCTTTAAAATCTAGTAGTACTTTGAAAAGTCACCAGTAGCTGGGCTCCCGCTTTTCGAGCAATATCTTATCTACCTGTGGATCTCTTGATGTCTTAAACACGTGACCAGTTACGCCATGCGCAACATGTTGGCATGGTAGCTCGCGTGATCTGTTATGTTGTGATGCCATTGCCATAGTGATAAGTGGTGCCAGTGAGCATGCGCATCGCGTGTTGTTAGGATGTTTCAGTCTACCATTTTTACTGGATGCCACCATCGTTGTTCATATGACGGAACCCGGTTGCTGAAGGTCTCCAGTAGGACGGAAATGTGTTCGGAGGGGATGTTCAATTGAATGAGAGTATATCTAATTACCCAATATGAAAGCCGTCGGGTGATCTAGATGCTGATCGGGTGTTAGGAGCAATAGGTGGTTGATGGGATCTGCTGGTGTGCAAGTGCACATCACATGCTGCACATAGAAATATGCTAGATGTGCCAATATGTGCTTATGTTCTAATGCACAACACCTGCATCACAGGGGCACATACGACGAAAAAGGGATTCTGTAACCACAGACGTTTTAAACTAGAGGGGGTGTCATTTGTGTGCAAAGCAGACTACGGTGTATCCACGCATTTGCTTCCTTGACTTTGTATGAATGTTTGATACAAAGATGAAATGTACTATATGACACACTAAAATCATATTGAGTGGCACAGGTGACACAGCTTCGTGCGCATCTACAGACTCCACTGCAACATTTGAGCATGGTTTTAGCATTTCGAATTACATACCCTAGGAGCCATTCACCGGGAACGGTCTAAGAAAACAGGAAAGTTGCAACGGTGGCACAGCCACGTGGCACCTAAAAAATTCAAAACCTTCGTGCACATCTACAGACCCTACTGCAACATTTGAGCATGAGTTTAGAGTTTTGAATTACATACCCTAGAAGACTTTTGCCGGAAACGGTCTAAGAAAACATGAAAGTGGCAACGGTGGCACAGCCACGAGGCACTGAAAAATCTGAAACCTTCATGCGCATCTACAGACCTTAGTGCAACATTTGAGCATGGTTTTAGCATTTCGAATTACATACCCTAGGAGCCTTTCGCCGGAAACGGTCAAAGAAAACACCAAAGTGGCAACTGTGGCGCAGCCACATGGCACCAAAAAAAATCCGAAACCTTCGTGCGCATCTACAGACCCCACTGCAACATTTGAGCATGGTTTTAGCGTTTCGAATTACACACCCTAGGAACCTTTCGCCGGAAATGGTGTAAGAAAACACGAAAGTGGCAACGGTGGCACAGCCACGTGACACCCCAAACATCAAAAACCTCCGTGCGCATCTACAGACCCTACTGCAACATCTGAACATGCTTTTAGCGTTTCGAATTACATACTCTAGGAGCCTTTTTCCGGAAACTGGCAACAGTGGCACAGCCACGTGGCAGCTGAAAAATCCGAAACCTTCGTGCGCATCTACTGGCCCCATCGCAACATTTGAGCATGGTTTTAGCGTTTCGAATTACATACCCTAGGAGCCTTTCGCCGGAAACGGCCTAAGAAAACACGAAAGTGGCAACGGTGGCACAGCCACATGGCACCTGAAAAATTTGAAACCTTCCGGCACATCTACAGAACATTTAATAACACCCTAGTGCAGTTATAGAACTCTGAATTACATAGGTTGGGATTATTCGAAAGAAAAGTGAAAAATTAGCGCATTTTTCAAGTGGCTCCACAGAAGCCACCTGGTGGCGCAAAACTTTAAAAGTGGTATTTTTGGATTGCACAGACCCTATTGAACAACTGTAGAAAGTTACAGCGATTCGAATTACAAAAAAATTTACCACCGCCTGCTCCCTCAATAAGTCTGGGGAATGATGAACGTTCGGGTACTACTGTCTTATTTCCAGTTACGCAGCCGGGGGGGGGGGGGGGGGGCGCACATATGTGCCCCCACCCCAAAACAACTGAGTACCCCCCCCCCCCCCCCACACACACACACACACACACGTGATGTGGCCTAATTATTGATGCCTTCACAAATTACAAATTATGGACACATGGACTCAGAGTCAAGGAAATTGCGTTTGTCTCAAATTTCAAATTTTTCCAACGAGGGGGTGTCCCCTTCTTGTGCTCGCCTTCATCTCGCCGCCACATGGCTCGGATGATGCTGCGCATCCTATTCTATATACAGCCTAGTACTTCAGCGATCTGAACGTAGCGCTTACCCCCTTCGTAGGGCGAAGAGGTAGCCGTTACGTTCAGATTTCTGAATTAGTCCCGCTAGATATTACTCTTGCCTCCCCCCCCCCCTCCCCCAACTATATCCTGGCTATGCGTCCGCTTATTTCGCGCCATCGCAAGGCCGAACCCGTATTTCTTTATTTTGATATATTTCTTCGTTCGGCCAATTCGTCTTTGGGAGGGGCAGTGGTGTGGTTACACCCCAGTCACTTTGGTGATGAACTGAACTACTTTTTTCTTGGTTGAAGGTGAGATCGTGGGTAGGATATCAATTTTTACATCAATTTTACATCAACGTTCGTTGTATTTAGGCCCTATGTCTAAAAACCCGAAACAATTCCATGATGGCCAACAACCATAAGGACAAGTCCATGGGAGGTTTGTGTTCGGAATTCAAAACACCATCACTGGATCAAAAGGCACTTTCTGACCTTGTGTTTTAAAGAGTAATTAGGCCTAAACGACTTCAAAATTTAACCTAGAGAGTAATTGTAGGCCTATTTTATCCCTCTTGCACAATCGCATAAAGATAAAGGCAAAACCCGAGAAAGGTTACCAACATAGGCCAAATGGTAAAAGATATGAAAAAGCAGTGTAGCTGTCTTATAAACTGCACAAGTGGTGATTGAGTAAATTGCCCATCCAAAAGAACGCAAGTCACAAGGGGAATCGGCTACCTTCAATCAGCCCAATTAAGTAGTTGTTAAAATTGGAATTGTTGGCCTCTGTTCTTAAATTACTCATTATGATGCGCTAAATTTTATAGGTGCACCAGAATTCGAAGGTAGCGTTGCAAAATATATACGTCGGACGTGTATTCTCAGAACATTCTACGTTGAACTTATATTTTGACGAGGAAAATATACGATGGTCGTACATTTTATTCTAAAACATACGTTGGACGTGTAATTTTTATCGATGCACCCGGATTTTATAGTTGGAGCGGTATTATGTAATTGAGGTGCAACTAGAAAAATTTACAGGTGCACCGCTAATTTCTACGAAAAATACACGTCCAACGTATACCTATACGTCGGAAGTATAAATATACGTTGGACGTGGATTTTAATATACGACGGACGTATAATTTATAGGTGCACCGCTAAATTTTATAGGTGCACCTGTATATAGAATTAGCGTTGCAACTGTAAAATCCAGTTGCAATGATAAATAATTATACGACGGACGTGTTTTTCAGGGGAAATATACGTTGGACTTGTATTTTGACCGAAAAAATATACGATGGACGTGTATTTTGTCAGAAATATACGTTGGACGTGTAAATTTTATCGATGCACCCGGAATTTACAGTTGCAACGGTATTTTGAAATGTAGGTGCACCTGAAAAATATGTAGGTGCATCGCTATTTTTCTCTAAAAACACACGTCCAACGTGTATTTAAACGTCGGACGTATAAAATATACGATGGACGTGTAATTTGTCAGAAATCCTGGACAAAATGAAGATGCATCGCTATTTTTCTCTGAAAACACACACCCAACGTGTATTTTGACGTATAAAATATACGATGGTCGTGTAATTCAATATACGTTGGACGTATAAATTATAGGCGCACCGCTAAATTTTATAGGTGCACCTGTATTGAGAAATAGCGTTGCAACTGAAAAATCCAGGTGCAACTATAAAAAATATACGTCGGACGTGTATTTAGACTTTCGACCCAAACAGTACACCATAGATAATGTTGTGTCACCATCAGTACTTTATATTTTATACGAGACTCAACTGGTAGCCAATGCAAGGATTTGAGGATTGGTGTAATGTGATAATATTTTTGGGAACCAGTAATGATCTTGATTTCTGTTTTCGAATGTACTGAAGCAGGTGAATAGATTTTAGCGGAAGTCAAAAATAAAGAAAATTCAATCGAGACAGGACCAAAGACTGTATAACAGTTTTCGTTGTATTTTGATCAAGCAGTTTTCTAATTTTGTTCATGTTTCTTATTTGGAAGAAGCAGTTTTTGCTGAGTTTAGTGATTTGGTTACCCAAATCGGAAATATTATTAAAAGTAAAACCAAGGTTCAGAGCAGTTTCGCTTGGGTTCATATTAACATCTCCTATTTTCAGAGAGTTGATCGGTGAATTGTCCAACTGATATTTTGCACGCAGCTGTAAAAAGTAATATGTGCGGGGTGAATTTTACATGTGGCCATGGGTTAATCCTCAACCATTAACCCTTAACCCTTTGAACCCGAGAGGCCGTTTTTCCGGCTAGGGATATGATACGTCATAATTTCATTACGTATGCTGCTACTAAGTGAAGGTTTGTGATAGACCAATCAATATTTTCATCGTGCAGCCCTAAGGCTGCACGTTGAAAATATTAATTGGTCTATCCCCAAATAATGAACATGGACTCTTCTAATTCTTGCCATTGAACTGACATGATAGATACCACCAGGATTCAACGGATTAAAACAAAGCAGGACAGAGATCCTCTCCCACATTTTTACAGATACTGAGCTGACGTTTTGACAGCTCGGGTTAATTTTGTATCGGTTATCAGGAGTACCATGGGGAGGCTGAATTTTATCTGCGACGTCGCGTTAAACCTTCAGCCATTAAACCTCCAACCATAGCAACGACGGGATGTTCTCCTACATTTTCGAAGGTATTGAGTTGAAATCTGGCAAATGGGGATATTTTTCTTATCAGGAAATATTTACACCCAGGGGACTTTTTTTATCATGATAACATGGGTAGGGTGTATTTTACGTGCGTTCTTTCGTTATGATGTCGCTCAAACAACGTTTCAACCCGATCAACAGGAGGTGCATTCGCCATTATTCTATAATCCAAATATACTATTCAAAAACAGTAGGGCATATTTGACAAAAGTAAGATATATGAAGAAATATATTTCTATTTTCATCAAAAAGACAGTTTAGGCATTGAACTGCGACTTTTTGTGAAAGATTTCAGCGATAGCTGGGTGTCTGACAAGCACACATTCCACTCACTGAGTTGTAGAAGACATGGACGGTCAGTCAGAGAATTTACCACATTTAGTCCAAGACCTCAATACGTTGTAAATCTTCCTCGGTTCGCGGGACGATCGCGGATCCGACGTGGCATACTGCTCACCAAATGCCCAATATCAGCTTGACTGATGTTATTCCATTCTTCCTTCAGTGCTGCGGCGAGTTCCTGCACGTTGGCAGGGGGCTGTTGGCGTTGTCGGAGGGCCTGCCAAGCATATCCAAGACTTGCTCGATTGGTGAAAGGTCTGGACTTAGTGCTGACCAAGGAAGTGTAGTAATGTTCTGCTCATGAAGGAACTCTGTAGCGACACGGGCCCTGTATGCTCTTGCATTGTCATCTTGGAAAATGAATCGACGGTCGCAACGTCGCGCCAATGGCACCACATGAGCTGCTAACATGTTGTCACGGTAGTACAGCCCTGTAACACGCCCTTGGATGACATGTAATGCTGTTCTGCTTGTCATGGTTCATCGGAAAACATGACGTTGCTCCGCTGACGATTATCCCAGCCCGACACCAATTACGCCTTACTGCGATGTGACGTTCAGACAAACGTGTAATTATCCGAGGTCGTCGAGCGTACAAATTCCTGCTGTGTAGACTATTTTGGATAGTCTGACCAAACTCGGTACAGCTGCTGTCCAATTTCCGAGGCACTTTGATGGCGGTTGTGTACATGTAATGCTGTGGTTCGGATATAACGATCCTGGTTAGCAGTTGTCCCCCTTGGACGACCTGACCGACGTCTGTCATCAACATTCCCTGTCTGGTGGACCACAACCTGCTAATCACCGATTGAGTAACGTTGATAATTTGAGCCACTGCAGTCTGTCTGTTGCCAGCTTCCAACATTCCACGGCACGTAAACGTTCGTCACGTGTCAGTCTTCGCATACCTCAAAAGTTACGTTTCGACAAGAAACTATCGTTGAACGAGTTTATTCCAAGAAAAGAACGATGAAACCTCCGAAATAGCCGGTCCAGTACAAATGGAAATTTCAAAACGTGCCCCACAAACATTAACGCGGCGCTCGTGCTTAAAAAATGCACGAGGTTTTCATGGGCCGGTGACATTCATGATCCACACTAAACTTGGTATCATATTGATGTGTCCAATCACGCGTATCCAGTACTATTTTCCGGATATATCAACATCAGTTTGGATATCACCTACTTTTTTTAATAATATATAATCAACCGGCAAAGTTTATACAAAGATTGTGGTAAATGGTTTGGTTTGGGGTTTTTTGGGGTTTTTTTTTGTTTTTTTTGGGGGGGGTGGGGGTAGGTGTAGAATGTGCAGTTTAGCAGGTGTTTCTTTTATTCTAGAATGACAGAGAACACAAAAACATCGTCAACCGGCATTCGTGAGTCAAAATACCACATCTTAGGCCTACCGCGAAGTTAAAAAGATGGATTTTTTTTAAAACAAATTCAACGATAAAATGTCTTGAGGTTTTCACACACTGCATGGATGCGATGCGACAGGCCCGATAAAGTAATTCCTGTAGATGTTTATAGTACAGCCGCCGTGATCTGGTCACTTTCCATATGTGGGCAATATATCCACGGACGCAAAACTATTAGATTCAAAACACTAATTATATGATGCGATCATATTTTTTTCAACGAACGTAAAATGGCCGCCTGTGTGAAAATATGTAATACTGTTACACCCCCACCCCTGTGGGAACCTTAAGGAGGGAAACAGTGCATGTTTACTCTGGAAAAATGCTCTGTTTCCCTGGTAAAATAGAACCCAGTTACAGATGCTTGGGTGGGAGTGCGAGTCCTCTAAAATTGGCAACATCATGGGTAAACGATTCACTAAACTTGAATTTATCTCCATGTGGTGGCCATGATTAGCTATCGTGCAGAAATATGCGACCTTGAACACCAATGAATAAATAAATAATTACTATTGTTATATTATAAGACATAACGTGTATTAGTCACTTTCATGGATATCATCGCTATGCTCCTTCGGAGTTGGATGTTTTAAACCTTTACCTAACCTGAAAAGCAGACGACACTTGCAAAAATAATTCTTGAATAACTAATTTTTTTCATTTTTTGTCTCAAAAACATAGGTTATGACCCCTCGTTGGAACGAGCTCGACGAGCTCGTTCCAACGAGGGGTCATAACCTATGTTTTTGAGACAAAAAATGAAAAAAAAATAATGAAAATTAATTGGCGATTTTTGAGAATAGCGCTGGCCGGTTTTGGCCGTTACGTTAGGTAAAGGGTTAATTAGGCTTTCCCAAATCCAGTTTGGGAAAGACTCTTGTTATTCTTCTTGTTCAAAATTTTTCTCCTCTACATTTTTTTTTTCCGCCCTCAATTTTGTCTGTTGTACTGCTCAAAAACAAGCTGTACGATTTCAACCAAATTTGGCATACTTATGTAATGCCTTAAAATCTAGTGAAATGAGGTATCGCCATATCTGGGAAAATGCGTATTTTCAAAATATGTTACCAAAAACCTTCAAAATTTCACCATTTTTCAGCTCAAAAAATAAGCTGTACGATTTCAACCAAATTTGGTACACTTATTCATTGTTACAATATCTTGAGAAATGAGGTATCGTTATATTCGTGAAAACGCTTATTTTCAGAATTTTCTGCCAAAACCATCAAAATTTCACCATTTCTCAAAAGTCTCGGAATTGTTCACAGTTATCTGGCTCTAAATTTCCAAACTTTTAGAGCATAATATGGTACACCAAAATCACCACACAAATATTTCAAAATTAACCTCTGTGGGCCAAAAATGAAATGAATACTGCAGTTTTGTCTTCAAAATTGACAAAATTCAAGGGCAAATTTCTGTATTTGATTATTTTTGTATGGATAGCTGCAACAATGATTGCAGAAGAAAGTTACTGTTTACTTTCTAATCTCAAATTTAACCCCCAAGCACAATGAGGGCGAGAATAAGAGTACCGTTTGAAAATGCCGAAATTAACCAACTTTGGTTGCTTCTTTTTCATCATTTTGGAAAGGGTTAATTTTGAACACTTTGCTTTGTTGTATGTAGAGATGCTTAATGAACAAATCCACTGTTGTATGTTATGCTCTGTAGCTTAACCCAATCAATGCTTTAAGCACTTAAAGAATAGTACTGTCCAAAAACATTGATTTTTAGTGAATTTTGCAAATGTTTGTACTCATTTGCTCTAACTGCAAGGTTATTGTAGCAATTATTTTGGTATGGATAGATTCAACAATGATTGCAGAAGAAAGTTACTGTTTATTTTTAATCTCAGATTTAACCCTTAATCACAATGGGGGTGAGAAAAAGGGTATCATTTGAAAATGCCCAAATTAGCCAACTTTGGATGTTTTTTATGACTTTGGAAAGGGTTAATTTCAAACACTTTGTTTTGCTATATGCTGTCTGCCTTTTCACATTAAAAAGTTGGGAAAGCCCGTAATTTGTCCAACAAATTACAATTCTCTAGTTGTAATTGAAACATGTTGCGATTGCGAGTAAAACCTCGAGACGCATATGATAAAAAGAATGCCCACGGATTGAGTAGGTGCCAGAATTCGAGACTACAAAAATATTCTAAGTTTCAGGAGCGGTTGAAATCCGCTCTTGAAAACCTATAATTTCCTTGCAGTAACTCATGAGATAATAATTTCAGATATCTTAGAGCGCGGCGGGTCGGTTAGAGCATCTGACTAGACTTAACCCTTTACCTAACATGAAAAGCAGACGACACTTGCAAATAAAATGCTTGAATAACAAATTTTTTTCATTTTTTGTCTCAAAAACATCGGGCTCGTTCTAACGAGGGGTCATAACCTTTTTTGGCCGTTACATTGGGTAACGGGTTAACACTGCAAGCTCGACAGTTGGATCCTGACCAGCGAAAACTGTGTTTTGTCCTTTTACATGGCACTTAATTCCGACTGCTCACACTGGAGCACGTTGGCGCCGTGTACTAATGCGTACTGCACGTCGATGGTGCACTTGCTTTCAACCGGTCCTAACTCTGCATGTGCAGATTTTGTAAGTTGGAGAGTCTGACAGGTTCTCGCCGCGATGGTTATCGCGGGTGCTCCGGATACCTCTTCTCGTAACACTGTCCGACACGATGTGACCTTTGCTGTTGAAAGTGCCGTTATACCACAATAAACAAACAAACAAGCAGTTTTGGTCCCTACACAACAAAAAGTAAATATCCTTTATTTCTGCTCAGTTTAAAATTTCGACATGAGATGTCTCTAATTTATGACCTTCCATATAACGAAACCAATCAGCAAATAAACCGATGTCTCAAATGGCACACACAATCACTGATTAGCATTTTAACGCAACGATTAGATCCGTTGTGACAAAATTATATTCGGCAACTTTATGCTTCAACTTACACAATCAGTTTCAGCAAGTTAAAATTTCTGTTTCTTAGAGACAGGCGGTTTTTCCGTTTTCCGGATAACGGAACTGCAAACCGGCTGACCGGTTTTAGTGTGTTTGTGCACAAACTGATCAAACTATTTTACTGGTAGGGCTGAAACGGTTGGCTCATTTTCGTAACCGACTAACCAGGAGATATAAACGAATAATATCCGGTTATCCGTGGCCATTATTTCCACGAATATGGGATAAAACTATAGGAATTGGACAGCAGTATTCTCAAACTATTCCGTAGTGTGTATATACAAACGAACGTTGTCGAGTACTCGACAACGTTCGTTTGTATACACACTGTGGAATAGTTTCTGGGATTACTCATTACTCACGGAAACTGCCGATCATTAACGAAGTCTTGAACGTCAAAGTCGATTATTTCTCAATATACACAACGCGGCTTCGATGTGTAATCTATCACAAAGGAGAAGCGGCAGATTTACTACGTTTTAAACGTGGAATGATGATCACTATCGATATTTCGCTTAACCGGTTGACGGTTTTTCTAAATGGTTAGGTAACTAACTGGTTTCCAACCGATTATCCGGTTAACCATTTCAGTACTGCTTAAGGGTATGGAACTGGACTACAGGCTCTCATGGACTCTCTCGCTTGGTCTATCCGGTAAAGGCGTGTCCTCATTGACTCAACACTTCGGATGTTTTTTTTCGACTGAATACTATTGATCAACCGATGATTGGAACCGGCCAGGCGGCCACCACGATAGGCCGACTGTGGGCAATCTTATGACAACGACATTGGATCCTCGAACATCGGTTCAACCGATTGTTGCCAAGCATTTTGTGATGATTCATTAACTGCATTTTATTATCTTCTGCAATTGTTCAATTGTTAATGTAAAATGATGTCAATGATACCATTCAACAAAGCTGAGAAACAACCACGATGTGTATTCTTAATCTCTCTAGACGCCCCTTTATGGGATATACAAGTTAAACGACGTGTGAAGCTCATAATTGAGCGTATTTGCGACAATAGCCAGTTAGTACCGGGAAAAGTGATGGTTGTACTCCATTGACTAAGGTCGCAGTAAAATTACCAGTCGCACGCACTTGGTGTGCGCGACTGGTAATTTTAATGCGACCCCAGTCCACGAGGTTTACACTTTGTTTTACAGGAAGGCCCAAATTTGATTTGAGCTCCTGTGTTAAAATCAAAAGAAAAAGAAATGATCGATTTCTCACATAGCACGCATTGCTCGCACCGTGCAACATCCTTGGTCAATAAAATACCGACCGTTAAATGCGCTAGAGTATGTTTGTTATAGTACGGCCGCCGTGGACAGGTCACTTCTCACGGTTGGGCAATATTTTTACGGACGCAATAATATTAGATTCCATATACTAATTACAGGAATAATCGTCAAAAATTTAATTAACGAAGCGTCAGGTACAACACGGTGATTCATTAATTAAAATTTTGCTGATGAAGATTTTTATTACATGGTAAACGCATGTGTGGACATCACTGCCAACGTGTGGACTACGATGAGTCCACGGCGACTGTAAGGTAGAATTCAATACTTACATTCACTGCACTAAATTCATCCTATTTAGAATTTGTTAGATTTTCCGAATCTCTAACCATGGGGGTAGCAAGGGGCGGGGTGTACCCGGCACCAACGCGCCGAATTTGTTGTAGCCTAACCCACTTTTTTACAAGCACCGATAACAGGGAAGACGGTATGACCACGTTTTATCACGGATAATATCGAACCCATGCACACGGCTATTTACAAGTACGACTGCCGTGGACTGGTCACTTTCCATGCGTGGGCAATATTTCCACGGACGCAATAATTATACAATAACCAGATTTTCGAGGGCGTTGGGCTCCATTATCGGACCGCTATCAGTGATTAGCTGCCCAGCGGTCATTAGCGGCCCGAGGCGATAGCGGTCCGATAATGGAACCAAACGCCCAAGAAAATCTTGTTATTATTATTATTATCAATACCGCTCTGCGGTACTTTGCATTCAGACACAGTAGTATCAGTAGGATTGCTGGGGTTACCCGTTAAATATTCACAAGAAAATGAACAGTAACAACATTTATTATTACTTATTTTGACGTTTGTCGTCTGTAAACTGTAAACATAAACAACGCTTCCGGGCGTAGGTCATGGCGTTATATTTGACTCCGGTCCTCGGTCGATAATGGCTATAAATACAGTTAAAACTAGAAGTCCTGTCACGAACTGTGCGCTTGTCTTGGCTTAATTGCGCGTAGAAATTGCGCGCAATTGCCATTTTGAATAGCACCCAAAGCACGGTAGGTTGTCCAGGTTACTCATAGCAAACACATGCAATGTTTCTGCCAATGGACCTCCGGGTTACCCGCAGGCCCATTGGCTGAAACATTGCTTGTGCACAAGCCATATGTACAGAATTTGATAGCCTTACTATGGTCATAACGCGTAGATTAACGCGCAGATCGACGTGCTATTTGTGCGCATTTCATGACAGGACTTCTAGTTTTTACTGTAGCCATTATCGACTAGCTGGAAAATATGCACGTCTATTTATAGGTCTGTTGGGCTTTCTTACCGTCTATGTAAATTACTGTGGGGGCGCGGTGGCTCAGTAGGTAGAGGTGCAGGCTGCAAGCCGAGAGGTCCTCGGTTCGAATCTCACCTGCGGCAACCGCGTTGTGTCCTTGGGCAAGACACTTCACCCCCATTGCCCACGTGGGGGCACGATGGCGCTGTGTACTAAAGCGTACTGCACGCCGATGGTGCACTTGTCTTCAACCAATGCTAACCCTGCTTGTGTGGAGTTAGTATGTTGGGGAGCTGACAGTTGCTCGCCGTTGCTCGGTGGTTCTCTCTGGGTACTCCGGCTTCCTCCACCCGTAAAACTGTCATGGCCATGATTAGCCATTGTACAGAAGTATGTGACCTTATTAAACACCAATAAATAAATAAATAAATAAATAAATAAATGTAAATTACTGTTAATGTGTTGGTAACGCACAAAGAATTGATAATAATATTAGATTCCAAACATTAATTATAGTAATAACCATCAATAATTTAATTAATGACCGGTGCTTCTTTAATAAAAAATTTGCTGATGATTTTTACAACCTCGTAAACGCATGCGTGGACATCATTGCCCACGAGTGGATTACCACCACTTCATAGTGATTGTACTGTAGCTCATGCGCTGGTCGTCTGTTGTATAAGCTGTAAAAATGGCTTTCGGCGACAAGTTGAGAATGTGCTCTACTCCAAATCTCCGCACATCCCATGATTGAAATTTAGCCGCACCTAAACCCAAAATTCTCGATTCGCCACCGATTACCACTACAACAAACCCAGACCTGGTGTTACAAATCATTGTATTCAAGTGGTCGCGCTGTGCTTAAGTTGCATGGGGATTACAATAGAACACAAAGCAACGACAGGTGGAGGAAAGTTTGTTAATTTGGTGTTTTCCCCTTAATGCCGGATGATTCAGGGGCGTACAAACATATCCCACCAGTTTTAAGCCCATACACGTACATCTACATGACATGCAATTTATCACACACAAGTAAAACTCCCTCTACCATGTGATATGTGATTTATCTGATAAGCTGCCCCGGGGCGGAAGGGTCTAGAATATTTTCATTCGCAAAGAAAGCTGTACTGGGGAGGAAGGGTCTAGAATTTTTTCAATCGCAAAGACAAATACATCACTATTAACAACAACAGTGAAGGCATTCTTACTTGGACTGGTATGCGAAATCGCACACGAGTACCCTGTGTCTCATCGGCGGTCGATATTTCGAGATAAATACTACAAGAATTTTTCTGGACGCCGTTAGCCTTGAAATAGTAACAGTTTGTTTACATCCTCGTTCCGATCCATTTCTGATTTTATCGATTTAGGGAGGTTGTGGTCAGTACACAATTTGAAACAGGAATGAGTTTCGAAAAGAAGAACTTACAATGTTGGAACTCTTGTACATCAAAAAAAATACAAACCACCATCAATATTCTTCCAAACGCCACGAGCGACTGAGAATTGTTTAAACAATACAAATATCAGCTATCGATGACACCCTGTTCGCCTACAGCCTTAATTTTGTACACACTACATTTCTGATAGAATATGGACAAGGGTAAGATGGCGCTTTCTGCCATCTGGACGTTGTAGCATTTATCCGTTTCGGCTTTTTATGTACGTTACCATTTAACCTTTTTGCTCATTATTAAGCAAGATAGAATATTATTCAAAACATAATTTTAAATTATAAAAAAACTCAATAAATGCAAATAATACGCAAGGATGTGTATTATAGAGTCACCAAAATAAAAAGGTTATTGTAACATACGTTACTAATTGTATGTTACTAAGAGTAACAAATATTATATAATGATTCTGCAAAGATACGTTATGTCAAACTTGTCTCTTCTTCCTGGTGAAATCTTCAATATAAAATGATTTTAACAGGGGCGCACTGGGCCAAAAAAAGTTGCCGGGAAACATATCAAGCGGGCCCCGGACCCGGACAAAATTTTGATTTTTCGAACCGAAAGAATGCTGCTTCCTTCTTCCTTGTATCTGAGCGATTAATGGCTGTCCACACTGAGGATATTTTCGATGGCATTTTTATCATCTCTGTCGCTCATTTGACAAAAAATGGTGACACCACAGGAGGACCGAATTCATCAGGCCGGCCATAGTTCGGCCCAATGGGAGAAAATTTTGATTTTGTGAACCGAAAGAACGCTGTATCCTTGCATCTGGTCGATCAATCAATGGCAGACTAGACTGATGGTATATCGCAATGCCCTCTATGTGGACTGCCACTGGCAGTCCACATAGAGGGCATTTCGATACACAGACAGTCTATGCAATCTGATCCATTTCACCTTTTGATATCATTATCATTTTCACGCTATTTCATGCGACAACGGGTGTTGGGCTGTGTAAATTTGGGGGCCCCTGGAGGCTCCCAATAGGGGGGGGGGGATACCGAGAAATTTCCTGGTGGACCATACGACCAGTCCGCCTCTGGTTTTTATGGACCTCTATATGCATGTGAAAATGATTGTATGATTGAAATATTGCATCATTGACATTCACCACATTGGTAACGAATTTTCATGTCAGTGATACCAGCTGTTCGTTACCAAGATAGAAATACAAATACAGGTTTGCCTAAATCGTGTATCATTTAGTTACTTGTAGAGCGGGGCAGTTTTTCGGTTTCCTGGTTCGGTTCCGGTTTTTGCCGCAAAAACCGGAAACGAACCGCAAAATCGAGCAAAAATCGACAAAACGATTTTATAATGTATGTGCATAAACTGAGCAAACCACCTTACTGGGATAAAACTGGACTAATGGCCCTTATGAATTCTCGTCACTTATTCTAAAGAGGTGAATATGTCGTTGTCTCAAAGTCACGCTTTCCCCCTTACTCTTGAGTGCCAAATAATCATACATGTATGATTATTCTTTTTCGAACAAAATTCCTGCCTGTATGATCCTTATTTGGCCCTGTATGATTATTAATTTTCAGCAATCGAATGTGCAGAATGGCTGCTTATCTCAAGAGGTTCACCAAAACAAACTAGTAAGGTACATGTACAAGCAAACACAGGACGCAATGGAAATGTTAACTGATAGCGATCTGGAAGCATATATTTGGGCTTTATTCTGAAGTGCTGTTACCATAACTTGAAGGCTCAGTACTCGGTGGATGTGCTTCATTCCATCGCTGAAACAAAATTAATTAGTCTATACCTTGTTGAAATTTTTGGGGGAGTGCCAACAGACGCTCTCCCATAAATTGCAACAAGTCAAATCCATGTGAAAATTATGATACCTGAAAGTAATTTAGCCCTTCACCACTTCAAGAGCATCAGACATCTGTGTTGTAAAAAACGCTCTGAGCATAGTGGCTGGCTCACAACTTGGAATTTTCCACCCTATACTATTATTCGATCCTATAATATTATTAATTTTCAGAAATTTAGAAATTTTCCACCCTGTACTATTATTTCGCCCTGCACTATTATTAGGCATTCGAGTGTATTGACTCGACTCGTGGAGGAGTCAACAAGGGAGAAAATATGACAAGGAAAACACAACATCTATCAGACAAACTTTATTTATTTGTTACCTTAATTAAGGGTAATTTGTGTGGGTTTTTGTGTCTCAATAGGCTTAGCAAACGATCTCCTAGAACCGCAATGAATGATGAGCGGGTAGTTAGGCTGATCCTAATGGAGATATTTACAAACAAGGGCTGTTGTGGGTGAATGGTGCCGTATAAACTATTGGGGTGTATTTCCACGTAAGGAGCCTGAAGTGATATTTACTATACGTTTATGTTCTTAACACATAGAAAAACTGAATTGAAACCGAGTGTTTTTCCCGAAACCGAGTCGAATTTAAATTAAAGTGTCAGTAACACTGTAACTCAACTTGTATTAGACATGTGCATGTATAGTATGTGACACAGCAAAAAATGACACACATCTCGGTAATGATCTGATAACAAAGGTACCTGTAAAGTATTGTAAAGGTACGTACATAAATACTGACCGTAGCCTGTAACAAATGTACAGGTACAGTATTGTAAAGGTGGGTGACAGTTAGATGCCTCTAGCAGAGCCGTATTGATATGTGCACTTACTGTGTATAAGTAGCACTGAATAAATCAAAGTTTGTCTAATTGCCGCCGGCGGCCATCTTGAAATTTCGGACCGCACCCCAAAACACTCGTTCTCGTCCCAAGGTGATAACAATGGTACCCAAGAAGTTTCGTGAAAATCGGTTCATAAACACAGCCTCTCTCCGCTATCCGTATTGACATGCGTACTTACTGTGTATAAGTAGCACTGAATAAATCAAAGTTCATATAATTTGCATAATTTCTGTACGAGAAAAAAGTCCGTATTATATATGATGTATTCCATGTTACTAAACATCCATACAAAAATTTATTCAAATCAGAGCTTTCATACAGATGTTCTGTACAAAAACTGATTGCACTAATTTCGGTACAAAATGGCTGCCGGCGGCCATCTTGAACTTCGGACCGCACCCCAAAACACTCGTTCTCGTCCCACGGTGAAAACAAAGGTACACAAGAAGTTTCGTAAAGATTTGTTCATAAATGCGGCCTCTATGGAATTGTTGACAGACGGACGATGGGCCATGACATAACCTCATATTCGACTATGTCAAAGTTGAGCTAAAAATCAAAAACTCCAGTGATTTGAAGCACATGTATATTCCATGCATTACTCTTATTTTAACGACAAAATATGAGCAATGAGTCTTCCTCCACCCGTAAAACTGCTCGACTCGAGGTGACTCTGGCTGCCGAAAGTGTCCTTAAACCGCAATAAATAAGCAATGAGTGGAATATACGTATTTTAGCATTCATTTCACACCAATAAATAAATAAATAAATGAATAAATAAATGCGCAACGAGCGGAACATAAGTATTCTTAGTATTCATTTAACAGGGAGCGCGGTGGCTCAGTATGTAGAGATGCAGACTACAAACCGAGAGGTCCTCGGTTCGAATCCCTCCTATGGCAACCACGTTGTGTTCTTGGACAAGACACTTAATCCCCATTGCCCACGTAAGGTCACGTAGGCATTGTGTACTAAGGCGTACTGCACGTGTCGATGGTGCACTTGTCTTCAACCAATGCTTACCCTGCTTGTGTGGACTTGGTATGCTGGGGAGTGTGACTTTTGCTCGCCGTTGCCCGGTGGTTCTCTCCGAGTACGCCGGCTTCCTCCACCCGCAAAACTGTCCGACACGAGGTGACTCTGGTTGTCGAAAGTGTCGTTGAATCTTAATAAATAAATAAATAAATAAATAATTCAATCATTCATGGTAACGTGATTTTCAACTTTCAAACAACTGTTATCTATATTATATATGATATGCTTTATTGTGGTCCTGATGTTGTTTGTCTGCAACTTCCTTCAAGTGTGGATTATTACTGAGTGAAAGGGGTTTGAAACGAAGGCATGTTTGCAGTGTTGGGGGTCTATGGTTTGCAATAACAGGGAGTTTGAAAGACCATCCATGTGTTTTATGAACCACTATAATACTGTACAATCAACACATGAACCTCCCGTGGATTCTTACACAATGTGTGGAGGAAGACTGGAGCTTGTCTTAAATTGTGTAATATTATATTTATTTATTATTTATTGGTCTTAACTTGTGTAATATTATATTTATTTATTATTTATTGGTGTTTTAAGGTCACATATTTCTGCACAATGGCTAATCATCACCTCGACAGTTTTACGGGTGGAGGAGGCCGGAGTACCCGGAGAGAACCACCGAGCAACGGCGATCAACTGTCAGCTCCCCAACATACTAACTCCACACAAGCAGGGTTAGCATTGGGTGGAGACAGATGCACCATCGACACGTGCAGTACGCCTTAGTACACAGCGTCACCGCGCCCCCACGTGGGCAATGGGGGTGAAGTGTCGTGCCCAAGGACACAACGCGATTGCCGCAGGTGGGATTCGAACCGAGGACCTCTCGGCTTGCAGCCTGCACCTCTACCTACTGAGCCACCGCGCTCCCGTAACGTGTGTAATAGAAGAATGAGAAAGACTCTATATGTTCAATGTGTCATTGAAGTCTTGTGTCCTCGAGTGTGTACATGTACACTATTGTCATACAAGAGAAGTATGGACTATCTTTGGAAGGCAAGAGCGTTGCCACAGTGTGGCGTGGGCGGGTGTGTCTCCATCCTCTCACCAACCTCATTCGTCAAATTTACAACAGTTACAAATTTGATGCTCTAAATTGGAAAAATTTCAGACGCTAGTGGATTTTTTTTAAACATGAATTTGGTAAAGATATGGTGTTTTAGACTTAAAAGTAGTGAAAGCCATCCAAATATTGATTGAAAAGTAGTAAAAATCCCTCCAAATATTGATTTCTAGTTGAAATTTGTGACTACTAAGAGCTTTTCAACAATTTCAACACAACCAGATGTGTCATACCCCATTGGAACGAGCACGTCCAGCTCATTCCAATTGAGTGTGGGGGGGGGGGGGGGTTACATAATATAGAGAGTAATCGCTTGACTGGACTGGTTACGTGAAATAATTCAATGAGAGGTGAGGGACGTTGTACAAACACGAGTGCGCGAATGCGCACGGGTGTTTTACAATATAGTCCCTCGCCTCGAATACCCAGGTGTGTAAACAAAACCAATAATTTTCATTATTTTTTCATTTTTTGTCTCTAAAACATAGGTTAAAACCCATCAATGGAACGAGCTCGATGAGCTCGTTCCAATGAAGGGTGATAACCTATGTTTTTGGCACAAAAAAAAATGAAAATAATAGCTATTCAAGAATTTTTTTGCAAGTGTCGTCTGTCTGCTTTTCATATTAGGTAAAAGGGTTAAAAAAACAATGAAGTCCCCGTTAGATCCACGGCAAAGCGTCTTCGTTTGCGCGCACGGATACATGAAACAATTGTTGATTGCATAATTCACTTCTGAAGTTATCGTTTATAATTAAATCCCAGTAAATCTTACTTTGGAAAGTACTAAATGATTTTATTGATTTTATTTTTTTTTTAAACTTTGGGTTGGGTGCTAATCAAATTTCTCACTTATAAGTTATATGATAATTAGTGGACCCCTGAATGTGATCCTCTGATATTGTATCACTGTGGTCATTAAGTACCCAGTTCAGGACATAAGATTTCATTCAGGGATTGCTCAAATGACAATGGCAGCAGGTGTGTAAACAAAGGTCAGTGTTAGCACAATAAGCCACAACGATCAGCTAGAAAACAGTAGTAGTGGTGAAAGCCATTTGCAGTGGTCTTCTGGTAGATTCTAGTGGGAGGGGCTTGATGATATGATATGATATGTTTATTTACCAATATACAAAAATACAGAATGATAAATATAATAACAGGGTTCTCGTATACAGTAATATTATTTCAGATATACATAGATAATGGGATATAACAATTTTTGTATACCGGCAGGGAAAGGCATAGCCAGATTGGCTGTTTTCCCGCCTTTCCCTCTGACAGAAAAGAGAAAACTACAGAATGACGGAAGAAACTCGAAGAAGAAAATGATGCAAAAGTGCAACATTGTTATTTCTGTTTTAGCTCCAACAGACAGGGTTACTCCGCGACATTTGCACAAGAGAATATTGGGTGGACGGTATCATTTACAACACGGTACTCTTGAAATGGTCTCAAAAATTTTATCGGTTAACTGATCCGAACCTCGGTGGATTTTTATGAGAATAACAGCTTTAAAGTTTTGGAACAGTTGAGACCAAATCAGGAGACCGGAAAGGACGAGAATACCGGACAAAAATCCCCACTGAAGACAAGTCATGCACAGAATGAAGACTTAGTGGCACCTTGCATTGTTTATACTAGTGTAATACTATAATATTCCTGGAAAGTTAATATTATTACTTGTGGGCATAAACTGAGAAAAGAAAGCAAATAGGTTGCATTCTGGGTGTTTTTAAGGTTCGGGTGTACTAAGTAACACAGTCTGGGCAGTAGGGATTAGAACAGAAAGGTTTGTCTTCAACTCTTTCCTATTTCTTATTTTTCGGATGGATATATCTAATCCATTCCACAGTTTCAGAAAAGCAAAGACAGGCAGGTTGTCGAGCGCTTTGGTTCTAGTTCTATGGCTACGTATGAGTCATGTTTGGCGTGTATTCATATAGTCATTATTTATAGTAGAAAAGAAGTCAGCAAAGGACTTTGGTAGGTTTCCATTTAGCCAATCGAACATAAATAAGGAAACATGTAAGGAAAACAAATCCTTTATTTTTAATATTTTATCATTAATAAAAAGAGGGTCAGTGTGAGCATTGCACTTCTTGTTGTTTATGATTCGTATTGATCGCTTTTGTAATTTATAAAGACGATTACAGGCTTTTGAAGCACCCCATAAGGGAATTCCATAGATAAAATGACTTTGTATGAGTGTAAAGTATAGGGTTTTCATTACTTTGTGAGGAAGGAATTTTTTCACTCTATTGAGGGCATAATTCGCTAGAGCGACTTTCGAGGAGATCTGAGATATGTGGGCGTTATAAGATAATTTTTCATCAATAGATATGCCAAGAAACTTTATAGATTTATCCTTGTCAGCACGCTCACCGGTATTAAAAATATGATTATTTATTTTAATATTCTGGAGTGTTACATTCTTTTTTTTGACATGGATTAAGGACAATATAATTAGTTTTCTTAGGGTTCAAGACTAAGTGATTGGATGCGCACCAGTCAAATATTTTTTGAAGTTCCTCATTATTCTGACACAAGCTTGTTTAACTCTGCTGCAGCCTTGTATGTGGAAGTATAATCTGCAAAGGATAAAGGATTTAGTTTCGTTGAATTCCAGATGTCATTTGCGTATATGAGGAAACGAATAGGTCCTAGTATTCAGCCTCGTGGTACTCCGCATCTTAGTCTAGATAGATCAGATTTACTGTCACCAAAAGAGACGTACTGATTCCTATTTTGTAAGTACCTCTTAAACCAGTTATTCGCATTCCCTCTTATACCATAGTATTCTAATTTTTGAAGTAGTATTTCATGGCTGATGGTGTCGAAGGCTTTCGAAAGATCCAGAAATAGGGCGAGAGTACTTTCTTTACTATTTTTATTATTTTCTTCGGCTACATATTGTAATAGATGCATAACAGGTTGCAGTGTGCTATGGTGCTTCCTGAAGCCATATTGGTGGTGATAGAGAATTTCGAATTTATCTAAGAAGTTTACAAGTCTTATAGACATTAGCTTTTCTAGAACCTTAGAAAAAACAGGCAAGATACTGATTGGCCTGTAATTTGTAAAATTATTCTCATCACCTGCTTTGAAGACTGGAGTAACCTTAGCAATTTTCATTCTGTCTGGTACTATTCCCTGACTGAATGAATTATTCATAATGTGCGCAAGTGGAGTAGCGACTAAATTTATTGAATGTTTCAGAATACTGGTCGTGATATTTTCACAGTCCTGACTTACTTTAGGTTTCATTGTATTTACAATATTTCAGATTTCGGTAGACGATGTAGGGCTTATTAAAAAGTTTCCCGTAAAAGAAGAATTCAAGAACTCGGCAAATGATTTACGAGGTTTGGATATTTGATTTGACGTCTGAATTCCAATGTTGGAGAAAAACTTATTGAATTCTTGTGCAATTTGATTTGGTGCATATATCTTTGTATCACCAAGATTAAAAAATGATGGTACGGTTCGTTGGTTTTTATTCTTATTCAATGCGTTTTTTAGGATTTGCCACGTCTTTCTCATGTTATTCTTATTTTCTAAAAGTACTTTTTCATAATATAGGGCTTTGCATTGTTTCTTAATTTTGTTAAATATCCGACAGTAATTTTTATAATTTTTGACATTCATCTCAGTGGGAGCTTTTAATTTTTTGTTAAGAAATTTGTTCTTATTGTTGGCAAAGACTAGAAGACCTTTTGTCATCCAGGGCTGCTGTTTTATATATTTCTTATTTTGTTGATGGGCTTGTTGAGGGAATGATGTCTCATAGGCATTCAAATAAATATTAAGGAATTTTTCGTAAGCATCATTTGGGCAGTTTGTTTTCAGAACCGGACTAAAATCACATTGGGATAACAATGACTTAAAGCGTTCGATAGTATAGGAATTTATTTTTCTGGTCAAGATCTGTTTTGATCTAACAGGTTTGGAATGTGAAATTTCGACATAAAAATCCCAAAGTGATCCGAAACATCAGTAAGGATTATTCCACATTTTGAAAAAAATGAGACAGCATTGGAGAATATATTATCTATAAGCGTAGCACTGCGATCTGTAACTCTTGTTGGTTTTGTAATAACAGGTAGGAAGCTCTTACAAAACATTAAATCAAGAAATGATTCAGTTTTGGAATGAGCCGCCACTTTTAGGAGGTCAATATTGAAATCGCCCATAATGATAGAGGATTTCTTTTCTTTATTCCGGACGTCAGTCAATTGGTTAATTTTTTATTGAAACAGGTCGATATCTGCCCTCGGGGCCGTATTTGGTCTCTATATTACTCCAATTACCTTGGAGGAATTTTTGTACTTTAATTCAACGAAGATGGACTCGAAGACGTGCGGTAGAAAAATGGAAAGATCTTTTCGAATACTAAAAGAAATATCGCTTTTTATAAACAGACCGACCCCGCCATGACCATCGTCATCAATAGATCTCAAATTTGTTTGTAAAGGGTGGTATCCTTCTAGGGTATATGACATATTTGTGGGGATTCTGAAGATTTCCGTTAAACCGATCGCATCGAAAGTGTTCTTTGTGTCGTTGAGTTCAGAGAGCATGTGATGTAAAGGGTCCCAGTGAGCACTGAGACTTTGGCAATTAATATGAAATACTGAGAATGATCCTTGTGTACCCCTAAGCTCATTTCGGAACTCACCCGGAAGGAAATATTTACAATCACTATCCTTAAATATGGCTGCTGAATCATTATCTATTTTATCATTCAGTAGGTGACCTAAATCGTAATCAGGATCCGTCTGCACCTCGTCCAATTTAACACTACCCGCCATAGTATCTGAACCGACCACCAACATCACAAATGCACAGACAGTGGAGAAAAATATTTAATGGAGTTGGTTCGTCAAGCGATAAATATTCGTTGTGAAATATTGAGAATGCGACAAACGTTGATGGGGCATTAACATGAGTGGAATTTAATGACGATTCCTCGTACAATGTTGCATAACACAAAGTGAAAATAAAAAGGATTAGAAAATAGAAAAGTGTATCACTTTCCAGAATAAGGGCGTAGGGTGGAATGTTTCGTTCTCTAGTCCGGTGTTTTAAAATTAGTAAAAATGCAAATGTTTTAATTGCAAGTGTGTTGAATTATTCTATTCCTTATTGGAAACTTTTGGATGCAATATCAGGATTGCATGTGTTATTTTCCATTGTTAGAAAGTTTGAGTAACAGATCACTAGAGATGATACAGGATCACATGGCACACTCAGGACTTTGGGGGTTGATACGCGCTTCAATCTCATCATCAGCCCTGGATCCCGAATCCTCTCTACATGTTCAGAAAATTAATTCAGATCTACATTTCCATATAGCACTCATAATCTGTGGTCCGAATAATCTTAGTAATATATTAAGAACGCCTTTTTGTCAGATGGGACATACATGTATTAATTTCTATTGGGAATAAGTTGGAGCAGCAAATCAGCAGAGAAGGTATAGGATGGCACACTCGGGACTTTGGGGGGGGGGGGGTAGATACACCCTTCAGTCTCATCATCAGCCCTGGATCCCGAACCCTCCCTACATGTTCAGAAATTAATTCAATCCGCTATTTCCATATAGCACTCATAATCTGTGGTCCGAGAAATCTTAGTGATATATCAAAAACGCCTTTTTGTCAGATGGAAAATATTTGTATTAATTTCTATTGGGAACAAGTTAGAGAAGCAAATCAGCAGCGAGGATATAGGATCATGTGGCACAGTCAGGACTTTGGGGTACATACACCCGGCAGTCTCATCATCAGCTCGGGGTTCCAGATCCTCTCTGCATGTTCAGCAGTTAATTCAACCCGTTCTAAGTGTGTAACACTCATAAGCCGTTGTCCTAATCATCTTAATAATATATCAGGAACGTTTTTTTTGTCAGTTGGGACTTACATGCAATTTAGAAAATAATATTGCAAAGTTAAATATGTCCGAGGAATACGTAGGTTTGATAAGACCATGAACGTTAAGAAAACATTTCAAACTCAACTATGGCCTGGGAATAAATAGTTTTGATAAGGCCTTAAACGTTAAAAAAAGTTGTTGGAAATCATAATATGTCAAATTATCACTAATGAGCGATACCACGTGTCTGTGTTGGAAATCAAATCATCTGTGAGAGAATGATTGGTTTGTTTACCAAAAATGGTTATCAGCCATTTTTATTTTTCTTAACCAGTCAGAGTCACACAATAACATACAAACAGAACAAACAGATCGTTATCTTCATGTTTATGTGTGACGATAACTGGACCACAGCGATGCTGTCAAAGTGAATGGTTTTCATTTATAATTCGTTGAAGGAGATTGACTTCAGAACATTGTGTGCGAATTCCAACAAAGGAACATATCGAAGTGGTGTATGGACGGGGAATGATAATTAACATATGGATCTATTAATTTCTTAAAGGAATTCAACTTCAGATCGCCGTGTAAAGATTGCAATAGGAGATCTTATTTAGTACTGTTGTAAGGTAATAATGATGTCCACTCCTTCAGTTCTGACAGAGAACAATAGTGATCCCGTCCCACTCAGGATAATTGGTGATGCATGTATCTAGAACTTGGCGTACTGTTATGTAGTACTTGAATACATAGACATAGCTGCTTTCATGAAGAAGGTAGAATGGCGCTACCATGGGATATGGCTGCTTCATATCCAAACTTAAATGTTTGGCATGGCTTTTAACTGAAAGTTCAAGATTTAAATAGTGCCTTCACAAAGAGGCATGGGCGTGGCTGATTTCAAGAATCAAACACCATTACGACTCTACACATGGCATATGGTTGATTCAAGGACTCGATTAGGCATAAAGCATTGATCGACCTTTTCAGGACTATTAATGTGGTACAGTCCTGCACCAGCGGCCAAGTGATAACCGCTGGTGATGGACAGTACCGCCGTAATATTCCTGACAAGGAGTTGTTTTTAAAATATAATATAATATAAATATAAATATAATTACAGGTTGTATTGTAATTCTTCACATGGGACATGGCTGCCGTAAGAACATAATTACATAATATTTATTTAGCGGAGTTTTCAACTAATATAGGTAAAGATATGACTGTTATCAAAAAGTAAACAGTTATATTCATGTCAAGGAGCTGTTTATAAAATATAATTACAGGTAGTCTAGTAATTCTTTACATGAGACATGACCGCTTGAAGAACATAATTACATATTATATAATTAGCAGAGTTTTCAACTGATACAGACAAGGGCACGGCTGTTATCAAGAAATAAACCGTTATTTTTATGTCAAGGGGCTCTTTATAAAATATAATTACAGGCAGTCTAGTAATTCTTGACATGGGACATGGCTGCTTGAAGAGCATAATTATATATTCAGCAGCGTTTTCAACTGATATAGTGCAAGGGCATGAATGCTATCAAGAAGTAAACAACAACATGTCTCTACAGGAATAGATATACATTATAGAACAGCCTATACTGGGCTTTAAGTGTGGGACTATGTAGCACCAGCAGCCAAGTGCTGGCTGTTGATGATAGACCGCACCACAGTTAGAATGGCGCTACCCATAGGATATGGCTGCTTCAGATCCAGGCTTAAATATTTAGCATGGCTTTCAACTGAAAGTTCAGGATTTGAATACTGCCTTCACACAGAGACATGGGCGTGGCTGATTTCAAGAATCAAACACCAATAAGTCTCTACACATGGCATATGGTTGAATCAAGGACTCGATTAGGCATAAAGCATTGATCGGCCTATTCAGGACTAATTAATGTGGTACAGTCCCGCACCAGCGGCCAGGTGATATCCGCTGGTGATAGACAGCACCACCGTAATATTCCTGTCAAGGAGCTGTTTATCAAATATAATTACAGGTTGTCTAGTAATTCTTCTCATGGGACATAGCTGCTCGAAGAACATAATTACATATTATATATTTAGCAGTATTCAACTGATGTAGGTAAGAGTATGATTGTTACCAAAAAGTAAACAGTTATATTCCTGTCAAGGAGCTCTTTATAAAGTATAATTGCAGGTAATCTAGTAATTTTTGACATGGGACATAGCTGCTTGAAGAGCATAATTATATATTTAGCAAAGTTATTAACTGATATAGGCAAGGGCGTGACTATCAAGACGTAAACAACAACATGTCTCTACAGGATTAGACATAAATTATAGAACAACCTATACTGGACTTTTAAGTGTAGGACTGTCCAGCACCAGCACTTGAAAACACAGACATCGCTGCTTTCATGAAGAAGGTAGAAAGGCGCCATCATGGGATATGGCTGCTTCAAATCCAAACTTAAATATTTAGCATGGCTTATAACAGAAAGTTCAAGATTTAAATAGTGCCTTCACACGAGGACATGGGCGTAACTGATTTCAAGAATCAAGCATCAATACGACTCTACACATGGCATATGGTTGATTCAAGGACTCGATTAGATATAAAGCATTGATCAGCCTATACAGGACTATTAATGTGGTACAGTTCCACACCAGCGGCCAGGTGATAACCGCCGGTGATGGACTGTACCACCGTAATATTCATGTCAAGGAGCTGTTTATAAAATATAATATAAAATATAGTTACAGGTTGTCTAGTAATTCTTCACTTGGGACATGGCTGCCCGAAGAACATAATTACATGATGTATATTTAGTGGAGTTTTCAACTAATATAGGTAAGGGTATGACTGTTATCAAAAAGTAAACAGTTATATTCATGTCAAGGAGCTGTTTATAAAATATATTTACAGGTAGTCTAATAATTCTTGACATGGGACATGGCTGTTTGAAGAACATAATTACATATTATATAATTAGCAGAGTTTTCAACTGATATAAGCAAGGGTGATAACCGCTGGTGATGGACTGTACCACCGTAATATTCCTGTCAAGGAGCTGTTTATAAAATATAATATAAAATATAGTTACAGGTTGTCTAGTAATTCTTAAAATGGGACATGGCTGCCCGAAGAACATAATTACATAATGTATATTTAGTGGTGTTTTCAACTAATATAGGTAAGGGTATGACTGTTATCAAAAAGTAGACAGTTATATTCATGTCAAGGAGCTGTTTATAAAATATAATTACAGGTAGTCTAGTAATTCTTGACATGGGACATGGCTGCTTGAAGAACATCATTACATATTATATAATTAGCAGAGTTTTCAACTGATATAAGCAAGGGTATGGCTGTTATCAAGAAGTGAATCGTTATATTTATGTCAAGGAGCTCTTTATAAAATATAATAAGAGGTAGTCTAGTAATTCTTGACATGGAACATGGCTTCTTGAAGAGCACAATTACATATTTGGCAGAGTTTTCAACTGATATAGGCAAGGGCATGAATGCTATCAAGAAGTAAACAACAACATGTCTCTACAGGAATAGACATACATTATAGAGCAGCCTATAAATACAGTTAGAATGGTGCTATCCATAGGATATGGCTGCAGTGCTTCAGATCCAGGCTTAAATATTTAGCATGGCTTTCAACTGAATGTTCAAGATTTAAATACCGCCTTCACACAGAGACATGAGCGTGGCCGATTTCAAGAATCAAACACCAATACGACGCTACACATGGCATATGGTTGATTCAAGGACTCGATTAGGCATAAAACATTGGTCGGCCTGTACAGGACTCTTAATGTGGTACAGTCCTGCACTGGCGGCCAGGTGATATCCGCTGGTGATGGACAGCACCACCGTAATATTCCTGTCAAGGAGCTGTATATCGAATATAATTACATGATATAGGTAAGGGTATGACTGTATCAAAAAGTAAACAGTTATATTCATGTCAAGGAACTGTTTATAAAATATAATTACAGGTAGTCTAGAAATTCTTCACATGTTACATGGCTGCTTAAAGAACATAATTATATATTTAGCAGAGTTTTCAACTGATATAGGCAAGCGCATGAATGCTATCAAGAAGTAAACAACAACATGTCTCTACAGGAATAGACATAAATTATAGAACAGCCTATACTGGATTTTAAGTGTAGGACTGTCTAACACCAGCAGCCAGATGATGGCTGCTGATGATAGAAATTGCATTTCTGTCAAGATGCTGATTGTAAAATATACCTACCAGCAATCTAGTAATTCTTGTCATAGGGCATGGCTGCTTCAAAGACATAATTATAGATTAATATTTTCAACATGGCTCCCAGCTAATGTTTGAAGATTTAAGTATTGCCTCTACACATAGAAGGGGCACGACTACACCATAACAGCAATTTTGCCTGCTTACAATATGACTCAGCACATGACTGCCGGAGCCATGATTTAAGTATTGCCTCTACACATAGAAGGGGCATGACTGCACCATAACAGCGTCAGAGTTACATTCCTGTCAAAAAGCTGTTAATCAAATATAATTAACTGGAAATTCTCCACTTTGATCAAGCAGCCAGATCAAAGTGGAGAACCTCCAGACTATCATCATAATTGATGATAGTCTGGAAATTCTCCACTCTGATCTGGCTGCTTGATGAACATAATTAACTCTTATTATAACTATATTAAACAGCTTATACAGGACTATTGTGGTGAATCAATTAGGCATATATCATTGAACTGTCTGTACAATATGATTCTACATTAGCTGTTATCAAATATAATTAATTACCAGTAGTTTGGTGATTCTCCACATGCAAGGCCTTACTCTACACAAAATTAGGCATAAATTGTGTATGTGGTACTGCCCCTGTCAGGGACAAGGATGTGATAACTTTCATTCAAGAAGCAAACAACAATATGATTCTTCACATGGGATATGGCTGCTTTAAAAACACATTTAGGCATAAATTATGGACGAGTTATGCAGGACTAATTAGTGTGGTACAGTCCAGCATCAGGGAGAAGATGGGGGGGGGGGGGGGGGGTGTATGGCTGCTTTAAAAACACAGGCATAAATCATAGAACATCCTATCCAATATAACTCTTCACATGGGGTATGGCTGCTTTACAAACATAGTTAGGCGTGAATCATAGAACATCCTATCCAATTTGACTCTTCACATGGGGTATGGCTGCTTTACAAACACAGTTAAGCATAAATCATAGAACATCCTATATAAAATGACTCTTCACATGGGGTGTGGCTGCTTTAAAAACACATTTAAACAAAATTCATGGGCTAGTTATACTTGACTATTAGTGTGGTACAGTCCAGCACCAGCAGGTAGGTGCTGGCTGCTGGTGATAGACAGCACCACAGATACTCTCCTGTCCAGAAACTAGATTTTTATCAAATATGATTACCAATAGTCTCGTGATTCTCCACGTAGGACATAGCCGTTTCAGAGACTTGATTATATATTATATATTTAGAATGGCTTTCCACTGATGTTTGTCGATTAAAGTGATGCCTCAACATATAGGCAAGGGCATGACTTTTTCCAAGAAGCTAACAGCAATATAACTCAGTACGTTTTTCGATTTTTATCAAATGTGATTACCAATAGTCTAGTGATTCTCCTCGTAGGACATAGCTGTTTCGAAGACATGATTATATATTATATAGTTACCATGGCTTTCAACTGAGGTTTGTGGATTTAAGTAGTGCCTCAACATATAGGCAAGGGCATGACTTTTTCCAAGAACCTAACAGCAATATAACTCAGTACATGGGATATGGCTACTTCAAAGACAGCTGGGCATAAGTCAGAGAATGGCCTATACAGCATCACGGTTACATTCCTGCCAAGAAGCTGATAATTAGATACATGTATTTACCTGCAGTCCGGTAATTCTCCATATGAAACACGACTGCTTCATTGACAAGATTATTATATATTTAGCATATTTAGGGCTTCGTGGTAGAAACCATTGCAGTGGCGCATGAAGAAACCAGCATCAGTGATATTGGAAGATAATTGTAGTTATAGGCAGCAGCTTTAGCAGTGTTCTTGAGACAGTAGTTCATCAACAGCGGTATCCCCAGCAGGCCTTTAAATTCTTTCTAACTAACGACGGTAAACGTTGTGCCCAAATAAGATAATTGCGCCCAAATTATGCGGAGTTTGAAACTTTTTCCAACGTTTGGAAGTGTTTCGGCAATATATAGTTGGGTCACGTTTTCCCGATGCTTGCAATGTAGCTTAGAGCTAGGGCTGTCGCGATTATTCGATTAATCGACTGTTGATCGGTCACGGCGAAATCGATTAGTATTTTTCGTTGTCGAATAATCGGTAAATGTATCCCGTTTTAGACGTTTAATAATTAAAAGAAAATTTCATGAAAAAACTATTGTTTCTAAAGGTAAAGAGTTAAGAACATCGATGTTAAACTCCCAAGAAGTTGTTGGAAGCAATAGTCTTCCAGGTACATTCATCAAAGCTTTGATGTTCTGAACTTTTGAACCGTCAGTGTAATAATCAAGACCGGTCGGCAGTTGCGAAGTTCGCAACTGCCGACCGGTCTTGATTGTTACACTGACGGTTCAAAAGTTCAGAATATCAAAGCTTTGAATGTACCTAAAAAGGATCGTCTTCGTTGTTTCCTTGAGGTAAGTCAGCTGACTTGAACTTCATTTTTATCGACTTCAAAGAGAGGGAGGGGGTGGGGGGCATTTAGGTACGATTAATCGATTATTTGCGACGATTAATCGATTCCTAAATTTAAAAATCGTGACAGCCCTACTTAGAGCTTACCCTAGAATCAAACAATGCAACAGATAAATATTTTTTTTAAAAACCCACACAGTTCGCCATAGAAAAGCAATCGGCGTCGACAGTGTCCTAAACGACGGCAATTGCTTTTCTGTGGCGAATTCTATATGATTATGCACTTAAAGCTTGCGATCTATTATATTCATGTTTGTGGCATTTATTCAGTAAACTCCATGCGTAATTTAGCTTGCATTCAAATAGGTATTTGCCCTTTGGCTCGACACTGGGAAACTAAGAATCCTTCTCGAGTTCGTCGGGAAAACTGACGTTGAAGTTGAAAACTATCATCTTAAGACGGGGGCGTAAAACCTAAAACAGATGTCAAGAAGAAGGAGATCCCGGTGCTTTTTCCCCTACCATGCAGGCCATTATACCCATACTTGCCGTTGTGCCCAAATTAGACTGATCTAAAAGTCTGGTATGGCTGATTTCATGGGTTATTATTCATAAATATTAGAGATGGGCGGTATTGGAATTTTGAGTTCGGTATCGGTTTCGGTATTTTTTTGTGGGCATACCGCGGTATCGGTTCGGCATTCGGTTTGTGACTTCAGATTCACAGATACTTCACCAGAAACCACTGCCAAGGTACTGTAACTTCTATTAGCAAGACCACTATCTGTATCCTACAGTACATACAAGGCAAGAAACATACACAAATTAGTAATATGCCCTTCAGGGTTAAACTGCAGTAAATATTTTTGTATATAAATATGAGGTTTGCTTTTTATTAGGAATTATGGACTGGTAATACTCACAGGAGCAACAGAAAAACAGTACTATCAAATTTTGAATTGAGAACTGAAAAATGATTCTCGCACAGGAGTTCGCGAGAATCAAAACTGATTCTCGCAAATCGGGGCAAATTTTATGGCCTAGAGTACATATTGTGCAGTTAATTTAACGAATCTAACTTCTAATGTTCATTTGAAATCTATCACTTTTTGACCTGGACATTGCCTTTTAATCACTACCGAGACCCGATTTCTGGTCTAAAACCCCCGCTAAATGGACTTATTCATATTCATTCTAGCATTATCTTCCGAAACGCCTTCTCCTGGATCGCCGCAAAAAACATTGCTCTTCCATGCAGGGAACATACCTTTTTCCGACTTAGTACCAGCAGCATATCTGTTAAAGAACCAAATAGTTCGACTCTTCCCTACGAAGGGAAACATGCCTGCTCTGTTACCACAGTTTTCTGTCAGGACCAACGGGCATATTGGGCCACCATAGCGCTGTCTTCCCGGTAGCATAGCTTTTTCCTACTAGGGGCAACATGCCGTCTATAGCGCCAAACAGGTCGAGTGTTTCCTACCAAAAGTACCAACAGGAACAATACCACAAAAGAACAGTTTCCTACAGTGAGTACAGACCTGAAAATACGCAGTCTGACATTTACAGAATGAGGTCCCCAGAGGGTGAATTTGATGATGCTATCCCATACAGTGGACCAATTTATTCTCTGGGTACCCTGTTTAGTTTGAGATCCTGATTCAGACTGAGGTTCACAGAGGGTAAATTTAGTGATGCAACCCTGCACAAAATCACCCTCTGGAAACCTCATTTTACAGATGACGGTCTGCTTATTTTCTGGCTTGAGGGAGTATAGATTTTTCCAACTAGGGGCACCATGCCTTCTCAGGTACAGCGTGGCTCCTTTATGGAATAAGAAACATGTATGCTTGACCAGCATCGTTTCCTATCAAGAGCAATGGGCACACAGCGCCATTGCAAAAAAAAAAAAAAAAAAAAAAAAAAAAAGAAGCTCTTCTCTGCAGAGAGAACACCATAAAGCCCACGTCCATGGGTGGTAGGGTTCTACTTCGTATCGAACTCCCTAGTAGGAGTGGTGTCATCACAGCGCCTCCTCCTAGAGAAAAGCACTTGTTTTCACGCGTTCATTTGCAGTACATTGGCCGCAAATAAACGGACAGATATTACCCAGTAACACATCACTTTCACAGCTAGTATCACGAACAAGCCATCAAGGACTCGTTTGAGAATCGCACAACCATAGATGTCCGCATCAGGTGCATGAACCCGAGCATAGTTGCTAATACGTCCAAATTTACTATTGTTGAATCAGCTATTGAAAAACCAGTCCTTCACATATGCGAAATAGTACAAGAGCAAAAAGTTGCTCTTGTAAAATAGTTTACGAGCTAAATTTGCTCAGCTCCTGTAAAAAAAAGCCTGTGCTTAGGATAACTTGACGGACACTAAAAATTATGTCGACTCTAAACATTTGATGATCGAGTAAAAGTTGCTCATTTTGTTCATTGTAATCCTAAATTTCCAGCCGACTTCAACTGTGAATTTGAAACCGATTTTGGAGTTCTAGCTTTCAAAATTACATGTAGAATTAAACATATCGACAGTATCAATGAGGAGCAAGTTGCAGTTCGGCGAAGGAAACCGCATTTTAAAAACTGATCAAGATTTTACAATGCATCACTGTTGGTGCTGACAGCCACGAATATTAATGAATAATATCATGTTGAGTTCCGTGTGTTGATAATGAAAACCCCCACATCTTGGCCTACTGTCTTGAAAACGTCATTGGTGCAAGTGTTTTTTTTTAAATTCCATTCAAAGGTATACATAGAACTGATTGACAATGGCCAGCAGATGCGCAGATACAGTGGAGCCCACTAAATTGGATATCTCTTAATTGTATATCTCTGTTAATTGAATATAATTTTCCGACACAAAACCATTTACCGTACCTCCAGTACAAATATGACCTGTTAATTAAATATAAGTAGTATGTCTCGTATGTTTGAGGTCTAGGTTGCCGGATCTCATTGCCGGATCTCATGTGACGTCATGGTCACGTGATGTAGTGGCGCCATGTTATGTTGTCATGGTAACCCGCGTGAGCGGCCATGTTGTGGCGTCATCGCCATAGTGAAGTACCCGGATGTAGCATTCCCAACAGAAGTACCCGGATGTAGCATGAAGTACCCGGATGTAAAGTCCAACTAGTATCCTCAAATAATATAGTACCAGGACATAGGTATCCTAAAATACCCGTATGTGCCTATGTGCTAGGGCACATTGTGTCACATTGTGCCTTTTCACATAAGCACATATAAGCACATAAAGCATGTGCCTTTGTGCTAGGGCACATTGTGTCACATTGTGCCTTTTCACATAAGCACATATGACAAAAAAGGGATTCTCCAGTAGGTATCCTCGAATAAAACAATACCAGGGCATAGGTATCCTCAAATACCCGTATGTGCCTATGTGCTAGGGCACATTGTGTCACTTTGTGCCTTTTCACATAAGCACATATCGGCACATAAAGCATGTGCCTTTGTGCTAGGGCACATTGTGTCACATTGTGCTTTTTTACATAAGCACATATGACAGAAAAGGGATTCTATAGCCACGGGTGTTTCCCCAAAATGGGATTCCATGGGATATGGCCATTGGATATAGTCTTTTATTATACAGAAGGGAGATAACTCTGTATACAGATTATGGGAAATCAAGCAATCTGATTGGTTAGTTATATATATGAAACAACAAGAGTACTTGGAATAGGGTCAGAACTAACAAGAATAGACCAGAAATTGCTACATATAGTGATAATAAGATAAACTATTCCAAATAATAGGCTCTTCTACGCTACTGGAATATACTCCAGAACAAAGGAAGATGCCTAGGTAGACATTAACTATTGCATATATAGATAGAAGCAGAGAATTCTGAAAGAATTCGAAATAGTAAAAGTTGGGGTGGATTTTGGTGATTTGGAAGGATTGTCGGGTTGTTTGTGGTAATTAGATTTACTCTTCTACAATCGAACACACCCTCCGAACATACCCCGTCTTATTGCAGAAAAATTGGGTAACATAGCAATCACGTGCTACCATATAAACCAAGATGGCGGCCTCTAGTATACAAAATGGACGACGGAAACACGTATCACCCTAACAAAACGCGCTGCGCATGCGCAGTAACACCACGTATCACTATGGCGATAACGTCACAACATGGCCGCTCACGCGGGTTACCATGACAACACAACATGGCGCCACTACGTCACGTGATATGACGGCACATGAGATCCGGCAACCTAGACCTCAAACATACGAGACATACTACTAATATAGGTTTATAGAGTAAACTCCTGTTAATTAAATAAAAAATCTTGTAATCTGTCGAGACATTACCGGGACTCTCCCCAGTTTCCTTTTGTTTATAGACCTATTTGGTTTCAGTGCATCCAGTACAAGCATTTAATCTGTTAAATCTTGTTTGACAGATCTCGTGGACCTCTGTCAAACAAGATATAATAGAATAAAGTTTATCTCCAGAATATAGGAAAGTGACACAATCCCTGTTAATTGAATATTCCTGTTAATTGAATAATTTTCATTGGCAAAGTGGCTATTCAATTAACAGGGTTCCACTGTATTGCATTTAAGTGAAGTATATGGTCATTTTGGTAATTCAATATTTGTTTTAATTCTGTCAGAAACCATGTGTTGCTTTCAAATTTCAATGCTTTCGGCATTTGAATGCAATGACCCTTTACAATTGCCGAGGGATGGACAGTTTCCGTCGGCATATTTTTTGCCGAGGGAGCGATGGCAAATTACCAGGACTACTGTAAAGCACGGATAAATTACAACCGGCTTGCCGGAAATAGACAAGTTCAGTTAACGGAGCTTGTAAATGGTCATTTACGGGCTCATACGAGTGCAGGGTCAATCGAGACCGCTTCGTGTGAAGGACTGAAAAAAGTGTAATGGTTCAACCCTTTCGTGAAGGAATACAGACGCAGTTGGCCGTAATCTACGCGTGGGCAGTGATGTCCGCGCATGCGTCTACCGGGTATTAAAAATCATCATCAACAAAATTTCAATTAATGAATCACCGTGTTTCATTAATTAAATTTTTGATAATTATTCCTATAATTAGTGTTTGGAATGTTATAATATTGCGTCCGTGAAACTATTGCCCACGGCTTTCGTTTTTATAAACGGCACTCGCAACTCGGAAATTTCGAGCGCTATCATTGTAACTACGGTAACAGTCGTGGAAATGAGACGGGTGCGAGTGCAATTGTTCCCGTCAGCATCCGTGTTTTCTATTTCACGGGAGCTAAAAATGCACTTGTTGAAGAATATAATTATGGTGGAGCACTGATATACTGTGAAGGCATATAAATGTGTGTTGTTTTGAGAAAGCAGCACTTTGTGGCTAGTGGCAAGTTACTGTCATAATTCAGCAATTCCTTATACATTTAACCGTTTGAACACTGGTGGTATCTGCCATGCCAGTTCAATGGCAGCAATCAGAAGAGTCCATATTCATTTTTTTTTTTTTTTTTTTTTTGGGGGGGGGGGGGGGGGGGTAGACCAATCATAATTTTCTACGTGCAGCCTCGGACCCCACACATTTACTGAACAGCCATCCTATTTAATGGCGTTATGACTTATCATGTTCCTGGCTGGAAAAGCGGCCGCTTGGGTTCAAATGGTTAAGGTTTCTGGCGTTTGGTGACAGTATTCCCTCGGAAATTCATATATTAACATTTTACAGGTACAATTTACTCTCGTCTCTGATTTCGCGGGAGCTTAAAACTGCACCCGTCAATTTTGTTCATTTCCAGCACTGCGGAAAGCCTGTTTTATTTATGTCGCATTTGCCAACCTGTACTGTTGCGTCCAACCGGGCTGTTTGTGTGGGTCATATCACAGTTACTGGAAGTTGTGGCTGCAACCACTCTTTCACCGATAACAATGAATGCACCACGTCAGTCCTGACTCCGTGTTACACATACAGTAGCCAAAATAAAAAAGACAAGTAATGAAAGCTTTTTTGCCCTGACCGATACCCCCTTCCCAGTTCATTTGTGAATTCGTCCATTGAACAAAGATTCATCAACACAGTTTTCTTGTACAGTTATCCACAAGGTATTTACCTTCATGTTTATCATAAATTAATAAGCAAATCATCATTCTACGGCTTCTTTATTTGATAAAAAAAACCTCTCCGTTCGACTTTTTTGCCCGCGACTCGACGCCATTGGAACAACAATGATGACGTAAGGTTTCTGATGTCCATAAATACAGTCTAAAAATGATTGCGGAATATTGAAACGGATCAAGTTCTTGTCACCTGCTTTACAGTGATAGTCGGTGAACTTTTCGATTAGATGCAGTCGTATGTGTTATGCTGTTTATGATAAGAAAAAGGAAGTACTTAGAAGTTGGACATCTCTGCAGCTGTATCTGCGTGTGCAGAAAATGTGCAGCTGATGTTACGGTTAGTTCAAAAGAAAAATTTAAATAAATAAATAAAGTCTACCCCCATTTACACACCTCATTAGTGTTGCTTATTTCGTTCTCTTAGGTTTTTTGACTTTGGAAATGCCCCGCAGTCTAGGGGTGGCGCCCAACATTCCCCCAATGTAGGCGTATGAACCCCACCCCGGGTGGGGGGGGGGGGTGAGTCCAGACAATTTATTTATTTATTGGTGTTTAAGGTCACATATTTTTGCACAATGGCCAACCATGACCACAACATGAGTATCAACTCAAGACAAGGGGTGAGCGTTAATAAGCCAAGTTGCCCATTTTAGAGAGGGTTTGCACCTCCCAAGCATTGGTGACTGGGTCCTATTTTACCAGTAAAACACAGGCACTGTTTCACTTCCAAGAGTTCCCGCGGGGAGTGGTCTAGACAATCCCCGGGCCGACCATGGTTTGGCCAGATGTGTATAATTGTTGTTTTAATTGGAAAAAAGTCGCAATAGGCTTATTTGTGAATCTAGAGGCAAGAAAGCCAGGAACTACGAGCATCAAGTTAGCATAAAAGATATCTTCTAATAATATAACAATACCATGAGTTTGGAGGGCGTTACGGTTTATTACCGGCCCGAGAGGAATGAATAAAAGCCCGAGGGTTTATTACCGGCCCGAGAATCGAGGGCCGTTAATAAGGCAGAGGTCTGTTGATCTTCAATCACCAGGAGCCGTGTCTGAATAGTCAGCCCTCCCCCCCCCCCCCCCCAGTCACAATCTCCAAGTTTTACGTTTCACTCATCATGTAAATAACAGGAAACAGGCCAGTTCAAGTTTGGCAATAGAGGAGGAAGAACGTTTGCAGCAGCAAGTAGAAGGGGTCAAGGGGAACGGCGTTCCCCCAAAAGCATCACTAGCCTTGCCGCCCCACCGACTCCCAAACGCACGCACAAATGCCCGCAGTGGATTTTCTAGAAAGGTTTTTCCTTTTTTTTAAAAAAAAAAAGTGTCCCTGGGAAAGATTTTTGTCGAGACCCCGAGATATTTTTATCGGCCAAGTGCTTCGTCTGAATAATATGTGTCTACTCCCAATCCATCCACCCCTCCCCCACAACCTCTCCACGTTTCAATCAGCATGTAGTGGGCCTAATACACTATTATAATTAATGTTGTTCAGCATTAAATTTAAAAGTTGTCAATGTCACGATTCCTAACTGGCATTGTAAAAATGAAATGCAATAGAATTTCCTTTTTCATACAGGCCTTGAGATCACTCTCATCACCCCCCCCCCCCCCCCCTGTCTGTAATATAGGCCTATAGCCTAGATCTAATACTCTTCCCGCCCACCTATACATATTCCTTTCAAAGCTTCTTGAATTTTCAACTTCGGACAAGGTAGCGCTGTCTTAAATTAACCACCAGTTGTATGGCGTACCATTTGGGTCAAAAGTCTATTCTCATCGCGATGAGATTAAAATACACATCCAACGTGCGTTTTTTGGCGATGCACCTGTATTTTATCGTTGCAACGCTATTTCTAAATGTAGGTGCACCTGGAAAAAATAGCGATGCACCTGGAAATATCCACGTCCGACGTGCATTTCCACGTCGGTCGTGCATTTCTCATCGCGATGAGATTTCGCTAAATAAAAAAATAACGATGCACCTGTATTTTTTGTAGGTGTACCTACATTCCAAAAGAGCGTTGCAACGATAAAATCCAGGGGCATCGATAAAAAATACACGTCTGACGTGTATTTCAATCTCATCGCGATGAAAAATGCACGTCCAACGTGCAATTTAAGGCAAAAATGCACGTCCAACGTACATTTTTGCCAAAATACGCGTCCGACGTGCATTTTTTAGCGATGCACCTGTATTTTAGCGTTGCAACGCTATTTTCGAATGTAGGTGCACCTACAAAAATATCGATGCACCTGGAAAATAATCCACGTCCAGCGTGAATTTCACTCGTCCAACTTGTATTTTATACGTCAGACGTATAAATGAACGTCGGACGTGCATTTCCCATCGAGGTGAGATTTTCCTAAACAGAAAATAGCGATGCACCTGTATTTTTTACA